>OZ038453.1:8149948-8242022 GCA_964036195.1 Sphaerolaimus hirsutus | reverse complement strand
TTCAAATATTTATCTCCACCGAATGCACCACAGCCCCAATTTCCAGTACAAATGACCATTGGATCATCATTGGTTTCATCATTGCACCCAGCAGAAAAACCGGTAAACGCCTGAAATTTATTCTTAGTCATAAAATAATTTTCATAGTATGCTCTGCGGACCGCTCGCTAGGGATGGAAAAAGCGCTATTTTTCAACGGCGCCCTTTTTTTAAACGCTCTTTTTTAAAAAGCGGCGTTTAAAAACGCGGTTAAAAAAAGCGGTTAAAAAGAGCGTTGGCCATTCTTACCGCTCGCTATGCATTTGATGCATGAAACACTCCATCATGACGTATCGCTAATATAATAAAAATTGTTCTAAAATGGATTAAAAACGTTTCGGGAAAAGACATTCGTCGCTTCTACCAACGACTCCGCCTTTCTTTTTTTTGAATATTTTTCTTTTTTGTGAAAGTGAGTGCGTAAGTATCGTTATGGCGCGTTATCGACTAAGACATAAGTAATTTTGGTCGCATACTTTGCGGTCCGCTGAGTAAAGGTGAAGTCGCCGTCAAAAAAAAGAAAAAAAAGAAGAAAAAAACCTTCACAATTTCCCGGCGTACAGAACCATTCGAATACTGTTCTAACGGATTTACACCGCGTCTGAATGACATTGCGTCGATGCAGCAAAATCTATTCAATCGACTGCCATATTTGTCCCTAAAAATAAAAAAAATTTAAATTAGATGCGACGTCTGCAACAGGAACAAAGAAAGTAAAAAAAACAAGTTTGCAGGTTTGATCGGCCAATCAGGAGCTAGATGAAGACTTATGCTGATCAAATTTTGTCATTGGCCCCACACACGCTAGTTGACATCGACACCAAATGTCAACTGGTTCCGTTCCTAATTCAAAGATTGCGTTTGAACGTCGTTCGCTCACTCGTCAGTAAGCTTTCAATCGGGATCGGCACCAGTTGACATTTGATGTCGATGTCAACTAGCGTGTGGGGGCCCAATATTTGGCGGCCCACACACCAGTTGACACACGTGTGTCAACTGGTCTGTGTCAACTCAGGTTTCGTGGAGCGATCTACCAATGCGCATGCCGCAATGTTGAAAAAATATTGCGGCAAGTGCATTGGAAGTAGTGTTCAAACGGGACCAGTTTTTCGGACCGGGCCGGGACCGGGACTGAGTGATCGGGACTGATTTTTTTGAACGCTAAATGGAAGATAACCCAGCGACGCGTGAATCCGAAATCTGAGTTGACCAGTTGACACGCGTATGTCAACTAATGTGCGGGCCGCCAATATTGTCACTCAGTCAAAAATACCGTTTCCGATCTTTAAATTAAATTTTTAGTTCACTTTAATTGGCAGCATTCCAAATTTGACATTTGAAAAAATTCACCTCGCAGAAGTGTCGGGAAAATTTCCATTGAACTGCAATTTGTCAGCGTATCCAGAATATGCGGAAAATCTTTCGGCGCCAATGACAACCAAACTGTCATCATTTTGCAGCGGTTCCGTGAACAAACACGATGCCAAAAGTTCGGGAAAAATGCAAAATAAAATTTCCTCTTGCACACAGCCAGCTGATAAAACTCCGCCGCCGATATAACGGTTCGCGAAATCCACCTAAATGGGAAAGTTTTGACAATAAAAAAAATTCCAAAAATATAATAAAATGGAAAAATAAAATAATAATATAAATTTCCAAAACTATCGCACCATAGTCGCGAATTGGGCACAATCTTCAATTTTACACCCACTATCCACGTAAAATGTTGCATCATTTCCGTCGCAAATAAAATCTTGACATTTGTCAAAATCCAGTTTCTTGACATTTTGACCATATTGTTGTCTGATGAATGTCAACGTACCAGTCGGCACTGAAGGCAAATAAAATATACAGTATATCAGTGAATAAAACACTCAAATAACTCCGCCGCTAAAATTCGGGCTTTATACAAAATAAAGTGCGCAGAAAATACTTTTATACAAAATAAAATGCACAGAAAATCATTTTAATTTTAGAAGTACAAACCGTCAAGTGTGGCCCTCTCGAAATAATTGAAAAGGCATTGCAATTTGTGCATCGCGCTGGGGTAGGTAACATTGAAAAGTCTGCGGAAAAAAAGGAAAAAAATCAATTTACTTAATGCCAAATTTGCCCACACAAAAACGCAAAAACTCGAACGAACCCACTAAAGTTGATCACAGGCATGTTCGACCGATGTTTGGGCGCATTTCGCTGCGGATAGCAACAGAAAAAGGCGGCACAAAGTAGGGAAAGGACCTGGGCGCAGTCCCAGACCCTGTGAAATGCCCTGTAAAATGACATATGTCATGCAAAGTGTCAAAAGTCACGTAAAATGCCTTGCAAAATGGCAACATAGTTGCCATTTTGCAAGGCAGTTTACATAACTTTGACACTTTGCATGACATTTGACATCTTACATGACATTTTACAGGGTCTGGGATTGGCACCTGTTTTTGAGACGCGGATATCTGCTTTATTTGGCCACCGTGTAATAACAAGGGCAGCGGCTGGAATGTGGGCGGAGTCTATGAGGCATTGCGAGTGTTGATAGAAATTAAGTGACATAATTTTTGGTGCCCATGGCTAGCACATAAGGGGGGTTATTTCAAGGGGGATTATTCAAGGAATCATTTTTGGACACATCACATTTCTATCAATACATCGTTGAAATATTCGGGTAATTATTCGCGGGGGGTTATTGAATGGCGGCGCGCACACTAGTTGACACACCAGTTGACAACACACACGTGTCAACTAGAGTGTGGGCCGCCATTGAAGTGTAACTTATCGAGAATTTACGGTACATTAATTTCCAAGCACACCTGGGTAACGTTTTCCGGCAATTCCAAGGCGGCTCTCGCCATTCTGGGAAGGATTTCTGAGAAAATTTTCTGACGCATTTCGTCGGCTACGAAAGTGGTGAGAAATTTCCGCAGCCCGTTGAAACTCCAAGGTCTGGCATGTATCCAATTGTATCTCAGAATGGCATTCTAAAATTAATTACAGAGGAATTAATCACGGTTTAAATAACAACGAAAACATAATAACTGTACTCAGCGGACCGCAAAGAATGCGCCCAAAATTACTTATGTCTTAGTCGATAACGCGCGAGCAGGATACTTACCTATGCACTTTCACAAAAAGAAAACTATTTTAAAAAGAAAAAAGGCGGAGTCGCGTAAAGTTTTTTCCGTGAAACGTTTTTTCTTTTTTTTGCTGGAAGATTTTTTTTTATTAACGATGACGTCAAAATGGAGTGTTTCCTTCCGAAAAATGCATAGCATGCGATCCGTGGACTATACAAAGACACTAACTCTGACGTCATCAAAATTTTGCCATTTGTGTGCATTTTTCAGCGAACTTTCGATCAATTCCCATCTGGGTACAACTTCGCCATTCTGAAAAGTATAACAATTTTTACCCAATTTGTTTGAAGGAACAGCAAATATTTCAAAACAAACTTTATTTGGACACATTGAATTCCTGTCGCACGGCATGCGCACGTGGGCATTACTGTGCCAAAAATAATCAATTCGACTTTGATCGCATTGAACAGTCTCAGACTTTGAACATCCGGGAAATGAAACTGGCGCAGTTTTGGCGTAAAGCGACGGGTCGGGGTGCGACTGCGAGAATGCATATATACTGTCTGTAAATCATCGATTCACATAAAAACGGGGGAAAAAGTGAAAAAACCTGCCGTTTCATTTGAGGTGCCGTTCTATTGAAGGTATGTCGTTCTATTGGAGGTGCCGTTCTATTGGAGGTGCCGTTCTATTGGAGGTGCCGTTCTATTGGAGGTGCCGTGCCGTTCTATTAGACGAAACACGGTATGGCAAAGGCGACCAGCTCATACCTGCTCACTTATCAACAAAAACTCACAGAAAATAAAACACAAGGTTGGTCGGAAGGAGTCAGCAGCGTATTTTCCGCCAATGCAGCCAGAGATTTCGCACCAAACGATCGTATAGCTGCCAGTCCACGATCCCGCTGTAAATGTGGGATAATTTGTAGTGTTTGGATGAAATGACATAAATGGTTTTATGGTTAAAAAAGTGCCGAAAAATTTTCCAGTGAAGAGAAAAAGGCCAGTGCCAGTAAAATAGCAGTGCAAATATGGTTCATACGGGACCGCGGTCCCGGTCACGGTCCCGACATTTGAAAAAACCCAGTTCCGGTCCCGACACCCCAGTTCCGGTCCCGGACCCGGACCCGACATCAGAAAATATCTGGTCCCGGTCCGAAAATCTAGTCCCGTTTGAACCAAGTGCAAAAGTACTAAAAATTTAGGATGTTTTTATTAATTATGACGTGTTTTGGGGAAAAAACTCGGCGATCCCTACCACGGTAAGGGTTGGGCATGACCGTACCTAGTGTTTTTACTAAAAAGTGAAAAACTATGCACGGATGTCAAATCGACGCATAACTTAATTTTTTATGGATTTGGCACATACACACTTTTGGGACTTTTCAAGTGTCAAGCACATCTCCAATGGTTCGAAAAATAATATAGGTATCGGAGAATTGAAAGTGACACGATGGGCAAAATAATGTTTACCTACACTAGAGAAAAATGTTTTCAACTACCCTCTTTTAAACGTTGTTAAAAAAACATTTGGAAAAAACGTTTTAAGTCATCCCCACATCTAAATTCCACGAATCGCACCTGATCCAGAAACGACTTTTTCGCAGCGCCACTGGACATCGCTTCTTGGCTACTGCTGCAGGCGGCTTGCAATAAGTCTTCGCACAAAGATGATATTGTCTCATCGTCAGTGCAGGGGTCCGGTTTTTCGTCGCTGAAATGTTTTTTTATGATTTTGCCTTTTTGTGAGTGGGATAAAATAGCGCCACGATAGGAATTCAAATTTTTGTTGCGTTTTCATACATCTGCGTACGTTACAAACAACAAATTAGTACGAAGAGTAGAAGAAATTCCTGGTGAAATAAAAAAGCCCGCCCCGAAATACCTACCATCGTTTAACGCCACTCAAAATTTTGACTGTGAAAGAATCACCCCCGGGGGTATTTCGACAAAATACGGTACGAATACACCAATTTTAGAATCACTAAAAACAAACCTTTTATCCCCGCAATCGATGCCCACTTTTTTCTCGAAACTTTGCCGGGAAATCGTCAAATAATCGCTGGGCGGATTTTCATCAGAAGTATCGGGTTCAAACAAAGGCAATTTCGGGTAGTGCAGGTCGCTGCGCGGTCGCTTGTTTCTTATTAATCGTGTAGATGGATTTTTGGGAGTCTGTGTATGTGGCGTGGATTAATTTTCTGAGGAATCGAAAACATTCGAACGCGGCTAGGGATGGTCGGCGTTTTTTCACAGGTTTTTAAAAAAACTTTTGTTTTTAAACGCAAGCATAGCAACCGGTTTTTAAACTTCAATTTAAACGGTTTTTAAACTTTAAAATTTCAATACGCACTGGGTAATGTGCACTATATAATGTGCTATTTTGTGGTGTACTAGTGTACAATGGCTTTATTTTACAAAAAGGTTTCAATGGTTCAATTTTTCTACGACAAAAAAACCAGGGCACCCCCAATTGAGGGTACGACAAATGGGCTAACATTTCAAACAACAAATGAAACAAACTTACAAAAAAGTCTTCAATCGATTTCTGTTTCAATTTTTTCACTGCAGCAGACCCACTCTCTGCTGTCAAATCAACATCAAAATCTTGCGGTTTTCTTTTACACTTTCCTTGCTTCGAATTAGAATCCTGGTTCATTTTCTCTCTAAGAAAAGTGGTCAATTGACATTTTTCACGTTGCATAAAATCTTGCAGATAATTAAGTGACTGGTGTAGTGATGACAGGTCGATTTATAGATAATTGTAATGTAAATTTGAGGTATCGGTCTATTTATTTAAATATGCACATGAATTAAAATAGTAAATCGACAATTTAAAAATTGGGATATTTTACCGCAAAATAAAAGCAGCTGATTTATCAAAACTCGCATTAATAAAAAAATGGGTGAGTAACGCATATAATTGCACCATAAGTCCACTAAATATTTCAGGACACAACCCTCGGAATCAAAAAATCTTTCCGATAATAGTGAATACCGAAAATAAAATAGCATGCTGACAAAAGCACCTACGTTTTTGCGCATAACCCCAAAACATCTTCCCACCGAAGTCCGGCAGTCATTGTTTCAGTAGACACTGACTGCCAGAGCTTCAGGTATGACGTGCAAAAAAATCTGTAATTTTGGGGTGAAATACCAACACTCCCACTTCTAGACACTTCATTGGTACCTCACACCAAAATTTCAGACTTCTATGCTTACCATAGCTGGAGCTATGAAAGCCAGTGTCTACATACACAGTGACGGGTCTGTGCCGGTGCGCATGTAAACCCGGTGTACATGTAGGCCCATTTTCCCACAGTTTTCCATCACACTGATATGATATGGGTAAATTTGTCCTCGTAATGTCAATTCTGTATAAAATACACGGAATGGCACGCCGTCGCTCTATATGAATGTATATTTACATACATATAAGCGATTTTTGGCATCAACGCCAATATGCCAGCGCCATGGACGGTGCACTATTCCGCATTTTGGCCTATTCCGCATTTTGGCTCATCCCGCACATTTAGCTACCCATCCCGCATTTTGGCCTATCCCGCATCTTGCCGGTGTAATGTGCGAGATAGGCAGTGTGCGTGATGGGTTTGTGTGCGGGATAGGCCAAAATGCGGAATAGTGCACCGTCCTTTTGGAATGGAACTCCCCATGTGCGCCGCACGTGCAAATCACACGCGGCGCATGTCAATTGCCCCCCCCCCTGCCCCCCATACTTAATGACGGTGCACTATTCCGCACATCGGCCTATTCCGCATTTTGGCTCATCCCGCACATTTACCTGCCCATCCCGCATTTCGGCCTATCCCGCATTTCAGCCTATCCCGCACACAAACCCATCACGCACACTGCCTATCTCGCACATTACACTGGCAAGATGCGGGATAGGCCAAAATGCGGAATGGGCAGGTAAATGTGCGGTATGAGCCAAAATGCAGAATAGGCCAAAATGCGGAATAGGCATGCGCCGCGCCATGGCACCATTTCGTCACCATGTAGGTGACATTTGATGCCACACTCGCCACAGTGACTGCCGGACTTGGGTGGGAAGGTGTTTACGTACACCTATGTATGTGTACTTATATAAATCAAAAAAATTACTGGGAAATCCAATTTTTATTTGGTATCAAATCACAGTATCACATGATAAATATGTATGTGGCATTTACGGACTAACCAAAATCGACGATGGTGCTATGCACACTGATTTAGTAATGCGTCCAATATTTTTCAAATCTGCCGAAAGAAATATATTAAAAACATTAGGGACGCCTAAATGCGAATTTCACAATAAACTAAAAATTCCTCCAAACGTTCTGTCATGGCTTGTCTTTCTTAAAAAAATTACAGTTCACCGCCACGAAACCAAAAACAGTTGGACGCATAACTCAAATTTATGTCCACAGCACCAAAAACCAATATTTCTGTACAAGTGGCGGTGCACACACTGCAAATAATAGAGTTTTCTGTTCAAACACACCGCATTTCACCGTGACACATTGATTTCAGACTTCTGCAACCCTCAGAAACATAAAAAAAAATTTTGGCCACTTTTGGCACACTTCCAAAAGATATTTCGATGATAAATTGGTTGGGATTAGCGGGCCCTAATGTTTGAACGGATCAGTAAAAAAAATTTATAGCGCAATAAGTTGCATTCCAAAAATTTGGCAGCAAAATCACAATCGTGCACCGAAATTCTAAAAACAAACCCACACCAAAAAATCACCAAGACGATGCCCCAAAGCATGGCAAGACTTGGGTGAAACTTTTCTGCTGCTTTTTCCATCTTTTTGAACGAATATTTTTTTCAATTGGGATTGGGTCACTGCTTGGCTGATCGGGTATCGTATTTCGACGATCTTTCGGACCTGCGGATAAATATTTTTGATTAATTATTTCGGTTACCATTTCCATCTCATCTCCAAGTTGAATGATAAAGGCCTACTAATTATCTAAACCCGCTAGTCATGTACACCCACCAGTCATGTATATCTCAAGCATTTTTCCCGGAGTGTAGCTTGGCTCCTCTGAAGGGATAGAAAACTGAAAACTTTTCTAGGGGGGGGGGGGGGGGTTAGGGGGGGGACGGGTTACGAATTTTACCACTTGAACATCCTTTTTGAAATTTGTCACTTGCCTGCCACATTTAAACTTCAATGTTTTACCTAGGCATCGACAATACAATTGTTTCAAAATGTGAGACCAATTTTCAATTTTTTCACATTTTCCACAATTTTTGCCCGGCAAAATTGTCTATTGCGCTCCATCGTCCACATTCTAAAATCCCATCTGAAATTTTACAGAGCCTGACACAACCCAATCGCAAACTTATCATCCCCAAGACCCAAACCCCCCCCCCAAAAAAAAAAACACACCACAAAAACACCCACCTATTAGATCTAGTACTGGCGCTGCGGGTACGTTTCTTCACATAAACCACGCCCCTTTGTTCAGAATCGCTGTCATCGGAAAGCGTAGAATCGTCTTCTAGGGAAGCGGGGCTTGGCGAGGGGGAACGAGATGACACTATGGAACGGAATCTGTCTTGCTGGGATGGGGGGGGGTAAAATGGGTGTATAATGTTATTACCGTATATCCTCGAAGACACCAGGGGAGTTAGTTTTTCGTCAGAGTTTTTGAAGGGGGTATCGATGAGGGTGTAGCGGCCGTAATGAAAACCCGGCCGTAATGAAAGCCTGGCCGTAATGTATGCCCACCCGGCCGTAATGAAAGCCTGGCCGTAATGTAGGGGATACTACATTCCGGCCGGGCAACATTCCGGCCGGAATGTAGCATCCCCTACATTACGGCCAGGCTTTCATTACGCCCGGGTAGGCATACATGACAGCCAGGCTTTCATTACGGCCGGGTTTTCATTACGGCGAAGCCCCCGCCGTATCGATTTATCTGTTGTCGCTGCCGTAGGAAAATATGCATTTGTATTGTTGGTTTTACACACTTCACTGCTATTGCATCTAATAGTCTTTCTGATTTCATTGATTGTTTTTTAATTGACCCAACATCTATTCCACCCATCACAGAGGGGGTGATGTGTTATTCAAGTGGGGGGACTTATTCAACGGGGGTATATTTTCCTCTCTCGCCAATAGGGGGAGTTATTCAAGGGAGGGTGTTGTCCAAGAGAGTTTAGTTTTGTGTTGGGCTAGGGTTCAAACGGGGATTGGAATCGGTATTGGTATTTTAGATTTTCACAAGTTCACAAAAATGTGACCTTGTGAAGTTCACGATAATTTTGGCCGCCGTAGAGAAAAGCGTTTTGAATTTTGCATTGAAAAACGTTCGAGAAAAAGCTGTCAACACCAAGGACGTATCCAGGGGGGGCGGGGGGGCTGAACCCCCCCCCCCCCTTCCTGGGGTGAAACCTAAAAAGTCCCGGAAAATGCGACTTTTCCCATATAATCTTTGATGTTTCTTAAAAATTTTACGCGCAAGCGCGCAATTTCTTCCCCATGCATTGTATTTGTATTTTCAGCCCTTTAAACCAATATCCTTAGAAATGAACACATTTTTACAACTTTTCGCTGTATATGTATGCATAATTTCATACATATAAAGCGGTTCCCGGCGCTGGCGCCAACGCCAATGGTGCCATGGCGTGACGCCTTTGTATGGCGCTAGCGCCAAAACGCTTTTTCGTACCTATATAGGGAAAAATTTTAGGGGGGGGGCTGAGCCCCCCCCCCCCCCCGTTCGCCGACCCTCGTAAACAAGCAGCCTCCCCCCCGCTCAAAAATCCTGGATACGTCCCTGGTCAACACCATGAAAAGAAACCACTATACAATGAAAAAGCGTCATAAAACCGACCACAGCAGGGAAGTGGAATGTTGACAGAAAATCCTGCATGAAATTGTCCGAATGCTCTTTCCATCGATTTATATAAGCCGCGCCGACAGACTTCCAAGAATCCAATTTGTTTTGCAAACGGTACTTCTTCTCCTGTACATGTCAAATTTACAACGGTTAAAAATTAATTGAAAATATTTTAAAAATTGTAAATTTTCCACGGGGATGGTGGCAGAATTTACCTAACCGCCCCGCATTTTTTGGAAAATACCGTACCGTATCGTTTACGTACCGTACCACCGTACCGTCTTTTCAGATTCACGGTAGAGTACAGTTTACCGAAGAATTTTACCGAATTAGAATTTAGAAGTTTACCGTACCGTCCCGTTAACCGCAAAATAGAAATTTTACCGTACGTCTGCCACCCTACAGGGGGGTGAAACTCACCGCCAAAAATCCAACATTCAGTTCCTTTGCAGAGATGCCGCGGGCCAAATTTCGACGCACGTAACGATCGTAATCGCGAATAATTCGACCTACCACATCTGTTGTGGACACGCCCTGAAAAAGGGTCGCTGTGAACTTTGGAAATATAGGATCGGGATTGGTTTTCTGAGATTTCGGGATCGGGATCAGGGTCACGGGGGTAGACAATTTTTCGGGGCCGGGATTTTGGAAAAAGTACACAAATAAATGTGTGACAAAAAAGATATCTGAAACACAGTTGGTCGCCAGGGGAGTTCAAACCCACTGGAGGTTTTCCGTTCACAGTTATGAGTGCAAAAAGTCATTTGACAAATGTGACAAAGCTTTCCGGAATCAGGACCGGGTTCGGGATGATGGATAGATTTTCGGTATCGGGATTGGTATTTTTACATTTCGGAATCGGAATCTGGATTGAGATTTCGGGATCGGCACTGCAAAATCCCGAAATTTTTCAGGATTCGGGATAGGGATCTCGTTTAAACCCTAATCACGATGCCCAATCACGGAAATTGTCGGGGTTTTTTCAACCCGAATCTGACAATTTAAGCCGGGTTCCCGACATTACATCTGTTCCCATCCCCCCCCCCACCTGTGTTCTCTGAGTTTCCAAAAACATGCCAGCGCGACGAAATTTCTCGTACAAATCTTCCTCACCAGGCGCGCAATAGGGAAGAGCATCGTGCGCGATAAAATCAATCTGAAATGTCAAGATGTTGCATTACTTTTGTCCACAAATGTAAATGAATGGCTTGTAAAGTGGTCGCACCAACTTTGAGCTCTTTCAGAAATTCCATCGTGACATACCAGGGAGCGTCCTTGTGTATCTGGAAGAAAAAAAGAAAAATTTTCATGTCAGTTGAAAATCCGGGCCCACACACATTAGTCGACATCGCAAATTCGTGCCAACGGAATGTCAACTAAAAACACAAGAAAAAACCTTTAAAGGCATCACACTTAACAGAAACAATGAAAATTAAGTGCCAGGATAAAAAATTAATCAAAACCAAAATTTAGTTGCCACGAATTATAATGTCAACTGGTGTGTGTGGGCCCCTTCAGACAGATGTTCTGGACTTTCTATCCCTATGTTACGAACGGTACTTGATCTGTGATTTTTCAAATCGATAGTCAATCATAAGCCGATAAGTGTCAAAATTCAACCTATACCTACAAGAAGGGATGGAAAAAAAGCGCTTTTTTTAATATATACAGGTATATCAGACAAGTGAGTGACAGTACTTGTGATGATATATAGCCATATAATGGCTGTGTAGTCATTCGATAACATGATCAGTGGTGATTTCTGCCAAAAAAATTACTTTTTATGTTGACTCATTATGTATATCGCAGTTTGTGAATGTTTCATGACTTCGAGTGAAGTTAGGCATGAAATAGTGCTTATAAATAAGGCTATAAGAGAAGGCTAATACATTGAGACTAATGTTCCCCACTGTTGAAGTATTTGGGAGCACATTGGCTGAATATTCTATACTACACTAACATATCACAAGTTTTTATTACATGATAGCATGCAGGGATAGAAGCAATGACACTAAAAATGCCACAAAACCAATGAAAACAGCCACCAGTGGTAATTTGCATGTGAAATTTTGCACTTGCCCACAAAACAATAGCAAAATACCTAGTGCATAAGTACAAAATTTTTTGCCAGCGCTTTTTTTTAAAAAAAAGCGCTGGCAAAAATTTTTGTACTCATGCACTAGGTATTTTGCAATTTTTTTGCGCGCAAGCGCATAATTTCACATGCAAATTGCCATTGGTGGTTGTTTTCATTGGTTTTGTATCATTTTAGTGGCATTGCTTCTAGTAATAATAAGTTGAGGAGATATGTCAGTGTAGTAAAAAATATCCAGCCAATGTGCTTCCACTTTTCTACAGTGTGAAACATCACTGTCACGTATTAGTATTCTTTTATAGCCAAATTTAAGCATTATTCCATGCCTTACATCACTTGCAGTCAAGGAACATTCAAAAACGGCGATATACATCATGAGTCAACATAAAATTGGATTTTATTGGCAGAAATCAGCACTCATAATGCTATCAGATGACTACACAGCCATTCTATGGCTATATATATCATCACAGGTACTGCCACTTGTCTGATATACCTGTATATATTGACTCAGGACCATATTTGGGAGCTTTTTAGGTAACGTCTTGACATTTTTTGAAAAAAAGTGAAAAAAGCGCGTTTTTTTAAAAAAAAGCGTTTTTTTTTTAAAAAAGCGGGGCCGTTAAAAAAAAGCGCTTTTTTTCCATCCCTACTGTAGAGCTTTAGAAAAGCTTGAAAGTCAGTTATTTTTAAGTTTCAGAGTAATTATCTAGTTATATTTGCAGCGTGAATTACACCTCATCAATCATTTGCGATTTTGTTTGCAGAAATTGCACGTTCTTGCTGAGAACAAAGTAAAAATCATCTTGGGAGTGAACATGGATGCATTTGCATAAACGTTTGATGTTAAAACACATAGCATACCAATGAATACTTTCCGAAATGATTCATGGCCTACCTTACATGCTTAAAAGCACACAGAAATGGGTGCTACACCACCAAATTAGTTGAAAAAGTAATGAAAAAAGCAAATGATGGATGGCTTGCATGAAAATGGGCGCTCGCGCGCAAAAATTTTTGTATTTTACCTAGTGCAAGAGTACCAAAATTTTTCGCCAGCGATTTTTTTATTTAAAAATCGGTACAGGTGCTGCGATTTTTTTAATAAAAATCGGAATTAAAAAAAAAAAATCGCTTTAAAAAAAATCGCTTGCCAACCCTACAAGTGAATTTACTCGAATCCTCGAATAAGTCCACATGGACGTTATTTTTATAGTTATAAAGGGGATTTATTTTTTCCCAGAAGCATCAGGAAAACAAAGGGGAGTTATTCAAAGGGGGACCTATTCGAGGATTTGCGGTACTTTATTTTCTACTGGGGACAAATTCTGTAGCGGCAAAAAATATAATTTGCCATAAATATCTGTAAACCGGCCACACACCCAAAAACACCATCCCCATTCTCACAGAAAAAAAACAAAAACAAAAAAAGCCAACCTCCCACAATCAAATACACATCAGACTTCGGAAAAGCTTGTTTGCACTGCATCAATTGTCTGGCGTGGCCGTGGTGAAATAGATCGTAAATGCCATCGGCGTACACGCGTACGAACCGGCCCGCTGAAAGAAGGAATCGGAATGAGGCCATGGGCAAGGACGTAGCCAGGGGGGGGGGGCGGGGGGGGCGGCCGCCCCCCCCTTCCAGGGCGGGACCAAAAAAAGTGCCAGAAATGGCACTTTCAGAGGACGATTTTGTCAAGAATTTGAAAAAAATTTGCGCGCAAGCGCGCATTACCGCTCCACAACGTATATTTTCGGCTGACCAGTCTCTGCGGCCTCAAAGCCAGTGAAAATAAACTCAATTCCTGTCTGTCGCTCTATATACCTGTATTAAAAAATACAGACGTATACTGCTGTTTTGGTGCCATTGCCAACGCCAGTGGCGCAATTCCCCTACTACAGGGGTTAAATTTTAGGGGGGGCCGCCCCCCCCCCGTTCGCCGGGCTCCGTATACAATCCGCCCCCCGCTCAAAAATCCTGGCTACGTCCCTGGCCATGGGGAATGGAGTTTGTTTGAACTACCTTTTTCGGGTGACAATTCGAAGTTGGGACTCAGCATATTTTTAAAGTATATTTCAGATTTTTCAAAAAGTTGGCTCAAAAGTTGGGTATAGATAGGGTTCAAAAATGGCGTGGTCTCGACCTCAGTCTCAAGAAAATTTATTTAGCATATATTATTTTATTAAAAATATAAAAATAAATTTTCTAAAAATAAAAAGTAGGTACCGTATTTCCTCGAAATACCCCCCGGGGGTTTATTGTTTCAGAGTGCGAATTTTGAGAGAAAAACGTGAAAAATGCAACAATAACTAGGGTTGGAAAAAAAACGTTTTTTTTAACTCGATGTTTTTTTTTAAAAAAAACGTTTTTTTTTAATAAAAAACGTTTTTTTTTAAAGTTCCCAGATATGACCTTGTGTCAACATATACAGGTATATCAGAGAGTGGCAATACTCTGTGATGTTATATATGACCATATAATGGCTGTGGAGCCATGGGATAGCATTATAAGTGGTGATTTGTGTCAAAAATATCCATTTTTCGTCGACATATCATTCGTATATCGCCTTATAGTCGAATGTTCGTGACTTCAGGTAAAGTTTGGCACGGAATGGTGATCAAACAAGGTTATAAAAGGAGGTTGTTACTTTGGGAGTGAAGTTACACACTGTGGAGGTACATGGAAGCACATTACCTCAATATTGTATACTACAGCAACATATGACGGCTTATTAACCCATGGTAGCACATAGAAATGGATACTTTGATACTAAAAATGCCACAAAACTAATGAAAACAACCACCAATGTAAATTTGTGTGTGAAATTGCGCGCTTGCGCGCAAAAATTTTGCAAAATACCTAGTGCTTAGTACTAAAAATTTCGGCCGATGTTTTTTTTAAAAAAAAAAACATTTCGGACGTCATGTTTTTTTTTAAAAAAAAACGTTTTTTTTTTAAAAAAAACGTTTAAAAAAAAACATCGGCCAACCCTAATTATAAGTGGTGATTTTTGTCAAAAATATCCATTTTTCGTCGATATATTGTTTGTATATCGCCTTATAGTCGAATGTTCAGGACTTCAGGTAAAGTTTTGCACGGAATAGTGATGAAACAAGGTTATAAAAGGAGGTTGTTACTTTGGGAGTGAAGTTACACACTGTGGAGGTACATGGAAGCACATTACCTCAATATTATATAGTACAGCAACATATGACGGCTTATTAACCCATGGTAGCACATAGAAATGGATACTTTGGTACTAAAAATGCCACAACACCAATGAAAACAACCACCAATGTCAATTTGTGTGTGAAATTGCGCGCTTGCGCGCAAAAATTTTGCAAAATACCTAGTGCTTAGTACTAAAAATTTCGGCCGATGTTTTAAAAAAAAAAAAACATTTCGGACGTCATGTTTTTAAAAAAAAAAAAACGTTTTTTTTAAAAACGGTTAAAAAAAACATCGGCCAACCCTAACAATAACCACCATTTTTAAGTTTTTACAGCCTTATATAAGGATGTAAATGGTATAAACGATGTTCTAACGTAACACAGTAAGTGTTTTGAACGTCTGTTATGCATTTCCCGGACCACAAATCCATGGTGCCCATTTTGAGGGGGGTATTTCGAGAGGGGGGGGGGTATTTCGAGGAAATACGGTAAATATTGTTAAGACTTTCTGTGGTCATTAGCTATGGAGCAATGCGATAGCCTCAAAGTGATCATTTCTGTCCGAAACTCAATTTTTACGTTCACTCACCATGTGTATCTTGGTATGGTAATGTCTGATTAAACCATCTTTGAGTTAATTTGACCTTTTATTTAGTCGTAAAATCAAATCAAAGCCCAATCTCCAACACTTGGCCCATCAAAATTAAAACAGTTATGCGGTCCAAACCTTTTCCAGTGAGTGCCATGTCGTGCGTCACCTGCACGCTGCTGTCGATTTCACCGCGCATTTTTATCGCACGATCACTGTCGCTGTGAACGAAAAAAATCAATTCTGTTTGTGCAAAAGTGTGCAATGTGGGTGGGGAAATGAAAATTATCTATCAACTATCTATCCCTCTGGAGGTGCTATTCACTATCTATGTGAACCCTTGGTGGAGTCAAAATTAAACCCGTTTGCCTTTTGATTTTTTTTAATCAGTTTCCACCCTGCTTTGTAAGAAATAATAATTGCGATCAGTCTTCACCAATTTTTAACAGGATTTTGTCCACTTCTAATGGGCACAAAAATTTGTCCAACAAAAACACCCCAAAAATAACCGAAAACACACCTGAAAATGGCTGGCGAGCTCAAACTCAGCTTAAACTCCCCCACTTGATCATCGGTTGTCGTCTCAGTCGTTCCTTTCTTAGATTTTGTCGCATTTTTGTCACTTTTCCGGCCATTTTGATCGCTTTCACTGACCACACGACGCACTTTTGTCACTGGCGAACGCTGCGAAATTTTGAAATGTAATTAGGATGAAATTGATAATGGAATGACAAGGACACTCTGTTAGATTTGATAGGATTGATCTACACACACTTGTTTTCACCTTGTGCCTTGTGTGAAAACTGAAATAGCCACATCCCGCCTACTTTTAAGTTTTCAAATTTAAACTTCCATTAATTAAAATTCAAACCGTGATGATTAATTTGCATTTGAAAAAATTCCAGTTTTCACCAAAGTCAGGGTGAAAACTAGTGTGTGTAGGCAGAATTAAGAAGTCAAATAACGAAATGTTATAAGGGTTGGCGAGAATTTTTAAGAATAAAATTAGGATAAGTATAATATATTTTTCTCGAAAAACCACAGCTGATTTTAAAAAATCATTCACTAGCTATGTTGTAGAAAAGTTTCTCGAAAAAATCTCACACACATTCTCAACTAAGTCCGACATTGAAATAGTACACATATAGATATTCAAATGAATTTTGGGGCTTTCGAACTTACACAACGTGGGCCAGTCTGATATTGACCAAATAATTGCACGGAATTCATTTTAAACGTTTTTCAAATCCAGAAACAAGTGATCTGTCAAATGTCCGTGTTAGCAGATTTTACGAATGTAAATATACTCGGCGGACCGTAAATTATGCCCAGAAACCTACCATAATTTTATGAATAAAATCTTGTGATAAATTTCGTAATAAATTATTGCATGGTAAAAACGAAATATTATGATGAAAAAATGTCTAATTGTTGGTTCATTATTCAGATGGGTTATGGTAGGTTTCCATACTAAGTGTGGCGTCCGCCGAGTACAGGTATTAAGCTTAAATTAGTGCAAGCTGTCGCCATACATTTAGCATGATATAAATAGAGCAATCTATATAGCGTTTTAAAAATGCTAGGAGATTTATATTTTTTAATATAACAAATAAAAAAATCTATGTTTATTTATTTATTCTACTGGTTTTTCCAGAGAATTTTAATTTTATTTGTTTTGCAATAAGAAATTATAAAAAAGTCTCCTTCATATATATTTTTAATTTATATATTCTAAGCGATTCAGAGAGATTTAAGTAGGTATATTTTATTTTTTGAGAGATATTCTGATAAAATTTCAATTATCTTTTCAGAAAAAAACACCCATTTTTGGAACGCTAAATTCATAGCTCTGATATCTATTTCATATTCGAATGGTGTGTATGTACACCTTTCAGACAAACGGCGGGAACAAAAATCGAAAAAATCCTTCCACGGTGATTCACACACGTGAATTGGCATTCCGTTTTAGCGAGCAAGCAAATGGCCTGTTATAAAAGTGTGTGGACGATCACAATATATACCGTATTTCCTAGAAATACCCCCAGGACGTCATCAGAAAATTTTAACTGGGGGTATTTCATTATTTACTGGGACTTATTAAAGGGGGCAATGGTCTCCAATGGGGGTTGGGGGAGGTTACCCGCTAGGGTTCGAACGATATGACTTTTCGAAATCGATATTCGATATTTTTTTCTGAAGCTCGATATTCGATATCGATACGATATGGAACCTCGATATCGATATTCGATTTTTGATATAAAAAATGGTCGATATTCGATATTTTTCAAAATTTTCGATATCAATATTCAATATTTTTTCAAAAATTTCGATATCGATATTCAATATTAAAAAAGCGTCGTTATCCGATATTCGATACGATATATCGTGTGAACCCTATTACCCCTTCCAAAAAAAGCGCCCAGCTATCTGTTTATCCTTAACGCCGCTCAGCTATGTCTATTCCGGGCAGGGGTCTCGAATGGGGGGGGGGTTGGGGGGGGGGGGTTACCCCCCCCCCAAACCGCCCAGCTATCTATCTATCCCGGAGGCCGCTCAGCTATCTATCTATCCCGGAGGCAAAATTTTGGGCTACTACCCCCTAAACCCCCCCCCCCAAATCGCCCAGCTATCTACCTATCTGGAGCGATTTTGCAGAAACTATACCCCAATTTTCGCTCAAAATCGCTATTTTTCATACCTATATATATAGATTTTCACCTCCAAAATCACAGTTCATGCATCTATACTCCGGTTACTTTACACCCTGCACGCGTGGTTCCCGCTGGAAGTGTGCCAACGATGGTTAACGTGTGCGAATTTCATAAAAAGATGACAAAATTGATTGTTGTTATAATGTTATTCATTAACATATTCACATTGATGAATTTTTTCATCTTTTTACGGAAATCGCATGATTTGATAATCATTGGCACGCTTCCAACACGAGACATAAATCAGTGCGAAGGCAGAGTATCATGTACGCCGAGTATAACTGCCTATTTTCAGCTATTTTAAGTACTATATGCTCTTGTATACCCATTTTGAGCTATTTTACACCTACTTTTAGCGATTTTTCTCCCTTTTCTCCCTTCTATGACCCGAAAAAGCCTATATTTCGAACCACCACAACCCCCCCCCCCAGAAAATTTTTCAGCTATCTATCCCTCCGGAGGAGCGATTTGCTATCTATCCAACCACTCGGAGGGTCAAAATTCAAGATACCCCTGATTCCGGGGGACAAAATTTTTGGCTACTATCCCCTGAGCCCCCCCCCCTCTCCAATCGTCCAGCTATCTAGCCATCAGGAACCATTTTTGAAAAATTTCGCTCCTATTTTTCCTCGAAATGGAAAATTTTTGTTCAATTTTCCCTTCAAAATCGCTATATTGTAACCCCGCGAACCCCCCCCCCCCGCCCAAAAAAAAACAACAACAACAGCTATCTATCCCTCTGTAGGGGCAATTCGCTATTTATCTAAAAACAACACAATTTTATTGAAACAACGTCGTTTTTAGAACCAGGTGGTTGAAAAAACTATTTCATCCCTTATCGGGTCCAATCCAAAATAGGAGATGGAATTTTGTTTTTCGGGACAAGTAGTGGGACGTCGGGACCACCCCAGTCCCGCAAGTTTGAACCCTAGTTTTATGCCCCCAAGTTTTATGCCCCCAAATTTGTATATGTCCTTGTGACCGCACACTGGAAGTTAGCTATAGATCTAACTAGAATATAGAAAAGTCGCTAGTATACACTAGGGAAAAAGAACAATCACGTTGATTGTTCAAAAACTTTAAGAACATAAAATCCAAACTTAGATGATACAAATAAGCGACTTTCTATTCAGATTTCTAAGAAACAAAAAATCCCCAACGAAATGTAGATTTAGACCTGCTCTACTCTGTAACTGGGTAAATCTGACCGCCACTGCAAACATTTAGGTTGAATTATTCATAGACTTCTTAAATAAAACTAGGCGCTATTGGCCAAAAAGCGTTTGGCACACTTCCAAGGGGACAGGGTTGTTATTTAAACACCTGTGACGGAAGTATAATTTCAAATGTAATCCTCAATTTGAGTTTCGGTATAGATTTATTCTCAGTACACTTCGTGGCTCGTTATGCAATCGAATTGACAAAATACCAGAAAATAAATATTAGAGCGAAAAAATTGTAAATGTCTTGTCGCCTAAAATGTTCATTTAAAAAAAAAACTCTGTCTCGAGCCACGCGCATCCACAATCGATAAAATACCGAGAAAAAGTACACGCAATCATTCAGGCAGCGTCCTCTGGCAGTGTGCCAAAAACTACGACATGCACTATTATCAGACGCATTCAAGACATGCCAAAGAACAGAAACCGGGAAAATGGTCAAAATACTCACGTGTTCAACATCGGGCGTTCGAGTTTTTGGCGCTTCTGATGATCGACGCTTAGCGGCGCTGCGCGACCGCGTGGACATCTTCTATTTTTTTTCTTTTTTTTTGCGGGAAATTAGAATTGGATACAAAAGTTTTCAACAGGTTCTTCCATTGGTGAAAAACTTTCAACATCCGTTCAAACAAGGAAATGTGACAAAAATAAGCTTGTGATAAGCGACGCGGTGCTGTATTTTTCAAGTGTACATTTTTGCACTAAAGCAGCGTGCGACATAGACGTTCGTTTTATGAATAGAAGATCACGTTCATGGAGTGGTGCCACTGAAGAGTTATTTTAATGTCTTACAATTTACCGTTTTAATGACACACATACACACAAGTCACACACTAGTTGACAAGGACACAAAATGTCAACTGGTTTCCATCCCAATTCAAAGCTTGCTCACGAGCCGACGAACCACGTTCAAATGCAGATATTTTGGATCATGTTGCAAATCAAGCTACCTATTTCGTCTAATAGAACGGCATAACGCCAATAAAAGGGCGCCTCCAAATTGAACGGCAGGTTTTGGCATGTTTCTGCGCTCTCGGAAAAAAGAGCTACAGTTGCTACAGACTAGTTTTACTCTGTTTCTACAATTTAGCAAGAATATTCTGCCATTTTACATTAACTTTGTTCAAAACCGAACCAAACAGCATATGTGTTTATTCAAACTCATGTTTTGCTGTATGGAAGATTACCTATAGGTTATATCATACAAACTGTTAAAATACATGGTTCTCATCATTTTCATGATACGGTCCGAACTTATATTTAATTCATTTCTAATAACAGTAAACAACAAAAGACACAGTTGAAAGCAGGCAGCAGAAAAACTTATGCAAATGCACATAGTGCAATAGAAAAAAATTAAAGCTTACTGTATCAATGACAAACAATGGCATCGAAAACTACCGCATTACCTCGAATAAAACCCCTTGCATTTACCCCTTTTATATACCCTTCCTACTGCTGAAATTATATGAGTATTTATGCATATGATGTGACATATAAATACACAAATACCTAGGTATTTACAAATCTAATAGACCACACTTGAGTAGAACTGTACCCGCACTGGGCTAATTGATAAAAGTAGTTTCATGGAAAGTATTATAATAAAAAGTACCTTTATATGCATTGAGTTGTGCACAAATTCAAGTTAACCCCCTAAAATAAAGCTGGCTGAAATTAGAATCCAACTGTGGGTATTTCGAGGAAACACGGTATTGAAAAAACATAAATGAACACAAACATTTCTACATACAAAAAGTATTAAGGACATTAAATAAGAGATTTTACACGAATGCCTATTGACTTAAATACATATCCATTATTTTTAACTAGTCCCCATTCAGACCTTACTTGGTGTAAAATAGTAAAGAATTAAATATGTAGGTACCTAAAAAATTATAAAATCAAGTGGGATTCTGAACATCTGAGATTTATGATTGCATAAGAATAGTTGTATGCCAAAAAAAAACAGTACAAATGACACTCAAAAATAAATTATTTAGTGCAAAATAATTTGGCTCTTTGCAAAAAGAATTTGTGGTCAATAAGGTCTCTCAATGAATATACACAATTATATTGACAGTGACAATATAAACAGTAAAGAAATCACATCAAAAGTGGAAGCTAAGCCCGATTTATTGGATTCAGAATCAGTTAGCTCAAGGTGCTGAATGTCACAAACAGGGTTGGCAAAATCTCAGAAAAAAATAAAAATAAAATAAAAATAAAATGGAAAATTTAAGAATAAAATAAAATTAAAAAAAATGGAAAATTTAAGAATAAAAATAAAAATTGTATAAAAATTCGAATTTTTGTAAAATTTTTGTAAAATTGTATAAAAATTCGTATTTTTGTAAAATTGTATGAAAAATCACATTTTTTGTAAATTTTATCTCATTGCTTGAGATTCAACCTGTTTATTCATTGATCTGGGGGCAGTCAGAAGCTTTGTAAAGTGTCAAATGTCATGTAAAATGTCATGCAAAGTGTCAAGTGTCATAACAAATGAAAAGTAAAGCATAAATTGTCATGGCATATAAAAATGAAAGTATCAATTGTCAAGCAAATTGTATCCAAATCTTATGTTTTATTTGTTAATCTTGTGTTTTGTATCCAAATCATGTGGTTGTTGAATCAATCTTATGTGAATGTTTGGATACAAAAACATAAGATTTGGATACAAAACATACTATGGATACAAAAACACAATATTTGTATACACAATTTACACTTTGCATGGCATTTGTAATGACAATTGTCACTTTGCTTGAAATTTGACATGAAACTTGACATTTTGCATGACAACTGACACTTTACTTTACATTTGTCGTGACAATTGACACTTTGCATGACATTTCATGAATGAGCCCAGCACACTCCAGTAGTCCTTCTATTAAAAATGCAAACCATTTTTATCAATAATTGTAACTTGACACTTGCAGCCAGCTAACAATACCTACTGCATGCAATTTTTGAAAAGTAAGGGGAAAATTTGTCACAGCTTTTTCATGTATAGGTCTAATTATAACATTTTTCTGGCCTTGCATGCATGATTCTGATTTTTTGTAAAATTTTCGTACAATTTTTGTAAAATTTTTGTAAAATGGTGTCATTTTATTTTATTAATGACTTTTGGGAATAAAATAAAATAAAATGAAACAAGAATAAAATTAAAATAAAATAAAATTTTTATACAATTTTTATACAATTTTACTAAAATGAATTTTTATAAAACCAACCCTGGTCACAAAGGCCCCACACATGCTATTTGACATCAACACCAAACTGGTTCCATTCCTAATTCAAAGATTGTGTTTGAACGTCATTCGTCCACTCGTCAGCTAGCTTTGAATCGGGATCGGCACCAGTTGACATTTGGTGTCGATGTCAACTAGCATGTGTGGGCCCAAAGTCTAGCAAAAAAGCAATGCCCATTATGACAGTGATGAAAATAAGTGAAAGTGGCAAAACAAGAGGCAAAATAGAACTAAAAAAATTGGTAATTGAAATATGGGTACATAATTATTAGTGATGGAATGGTGCCATTGTGCTGATACCGCTTAGGGATGTCAAATGTCAATCCAACCTGGCACCACTTTTGCTGTGGTGCCCATGAACCTGACATCATTTTGACCCTTAAGTTTTCCTGGAATTTCCATCACTAGTATGTAATGTATACTACATATATCTTAGAGAGTCAAAAATAATTATTAAAAAAACTTATTTAAGTAATTTCAGCAAACCTCTAGCCATTGAGAACTGCTAATACCAATATAAATATAGCAACAGTTGAAAACTACAGGTTAAAAACAATGTTTACAACATTTATATAGCAGACACCATTTCTTTGTTCTCATTTAGTTGCCTTGAAGTCCTTGCAGTCTTGTAATCATCTTCATATGTCACTGATCTATTGTGTGTACCCTTTGGCATTTCCAACTTTAGATCTGGTTTTGATTTCCTGTAACATTGAATGAAGTACAAATTGATGGGCTTTTTGTTGTTTTAAATATGATATGTACTTGAGTACAATGCAGCCAAATTTCAGCCAACACCTTTTACTGTATTATAAAATTTTGATGATTTGTTTGCATGTAAGTTTTCAGGCCAGCTCTTTCCACTCTGAACCTTTAAAATAGACAAAAATTGTCTAGAACTTGCTAACAAGGACAATGTCAGGGAAGAGCAACTGTGTTAAAGTGAGTTGTGACACATACCATTTTTGCTCAAGTATATTCTGGCTTCAGCTAACAAATTAATGGTGTCAAATGAGAAGTTTTCAATTTTGGATATCCAGCAGCAAAAATCCACCTGTTTCATTTATGTTCCAGCAATTTAACATTTCTCACCTCAATTTTTTTGACAGCTTAAACATGTTTGAACCCTTGCTATTTTAACATGTTTCTTTGCTCCTGAAAATTTTGACTATTCCAAATAAACAATGTTCCTTTTCTGGTACATTCTTTCCAGTGACACCCAATATAATCACTCACCAATGCAAACATCACCAGGAACTCACCTTCGACTGAATGACCCCCTCCGAGAATCAGGCATATCCAAACCAAGACTTTCTGAAACTTTGTCAATTTTTTCTTGTTGTTTGTATAATTTTGGCTGCAACTCCCTCATATCCTCATGCATTTCATAATCCTGTATGTCATTTCAGTTAAGTGGTAATGGGGCATGTAATTATATCACAGCAGGGGTTTAGTTAATTTGATAGTGATAGTAAATTTGATATATAGATAGTGAATTGCTCCTCCTAAGGGATAGATAGCTGAACAAAAATTTTCAAGGCTTTTTCAAGGTGAAGGGGGAAAAAGGAGAAAAATTGCTAAAAATATGTAAAAAAATTGACTAAAACAGGTACAAAACACATATATAAATCAAAAAAGGGTTGAAAATAGGCAATAATTCACATAAACAATAATGATTTTAAAATCAGAAAGATTATAGTGATTATGAAGTTGAAAAACTTTAAAAAAATGAAAATTGGCAATGTTGAGTGAAAATTGGGGCAACATTTCTCAAAAATTGCTCCAGGTTTGAGGGAGAGAACCAAATATTTTGTTTTGGGATATATAGATAAATAGCTGAGCAGTCCTGGTAAAAGATAGATAGATGGAGTGTTTGTGGGGTAACCCTCTCCAACCCCAATACTGAACCCCTTTATCACTTTATAGACACTATAAATATCCTAAGTGGTGAGTGTGACACAAACCTTCAATTTCGCCACTTCACTATCATCAAATGCCTTTGCATGATTGTCCCCATGAACTTTTCGTAGCCTCAACATGTTTTGCTTGGGATCATAGATGTTGTAGGGTGGTGCAGTTGCAGGAGTCCTTAATCTGACCTGTGTTCCAACAAACAGTGTGGGGAAATTTCACACCTTGGAATGAAGTGAAAAATAAATTTTGTGACCTGCTCTTCAATTGGATAGAATTCCTTCCACAAATTCATTGTCAAATCAGAACCAAAAATAACACCCCCATGCATGGTGATCATCCTTAGTACAAATACACCATCTGCCTTCAAATAAGATGATACAAAGCGCTCCACATCTTTGCAGCTGTCTGCAGAAATTGAGGACATTAAATGACAAGAATGTATTTTGTATATGGTTGAGACATATGTATTCCCTGCTACTCATCTAAAGGGGAGGTGTAGCTGTGGGTGGGTAGGTCATCTGTTGCTGTTGTGTAGTATGAGATGAGCCCCCCCACAGCCCACAGATTGTGAAATGTGCACTGTGCATAGCTATGTGCTGTCAAGTGTTACACACAAAAGATGATGGCAAACTGATGGCATCTGGCTGGTGCAGCCCAGTTGCAAACATATGTAATTGTGCCCCCAAATCCCATGGTGCCAGCATAGTATTTAATTGATCATAATGATTCATCAGCAATCAGTAAAAATTGCATGTACTGTACAGCAATTATCTGATACTGCAAATGTACCATGGGATGCAATGATTTTACACACATAATGACACTCAATTACCCTTGATGTTTGCTACTGTGAGCTGCAAAAGCCAGCGGCCATCAGCACAGCAGGCTTCTTTTGTGTGTGTACCATTTGGTGACAGATAATCACACAGTGCACATTGCAGAAAATATTTGGGTTGCAGGGGTTTGGGGGTGGCTTCATACTGTACATCAGTAACAGGTGGTCTATCCACCCCCTACACATCTATCCCTCCCCATAGATGAGTAGTGGGTGTAGATGAGTAGTGGGTGTAGATGAGTAGTGGGTGTAGATGAGTAGTGGGTGTAGATGAGTAGTGGGTATTTATGAGTAGTGGGTATTTATGAGTAGTGAATGGGTATAAATGAGTAGTGGATAGAATAAGATGAGTGGCAGGTTTATATTTCTAGCACGTTTAGATGTGAGCCTCAGCTTTCTCACTCACCTCTTGGATCAAATGGCATCTCACTCAACTCCATTTGCCTACTAACAAATTGTCTCGCTGGCCAGGGCAGCAACACCTTGTAGAACCAAAACACACAGCTGAATGATGTCAAAATGAGCAACAACATAAACCAAAACCACAGCAGCACAAAGATCTTCTCATTGAAGAGGTTTATGACCAGCACACATTGAACTGTGTATCTTTGGACATTGGCCATCACTCTGACCTTTGTGTAAAGATTCAGTGAACAGTGAACATTCAATTAACAGTGTTAACTGCTCAACAACTCACTTGAAAGTCACACATGGATACTCTTGGGAATACACCAGATATTTCCCAGCTGTGTCCCTGTAGCACGTGTAACACTGCAGAGAAGCCAAGCATGCCATCTTGTTGTGTTTGTAAGAATCTATAATAATGCTGGGTTGTAAAATGGGCAATTATATCATAAATTGAAAATGGAAAAAATAAAGAACCTGTTCATCATGACAAGTTGTCCCAAGACATTGAGTAAGTAGAGCAACTTCACCACCAAATACATTGTAGTCACATAAAAGCATGAGTATGGTAAGTTACATACAACCATGAATTTGTGTGGCTTGACATTCTTTCGTGTAAGTCTTCTTTGAAATTTGAGTGCATTCTGCAGGTGTGTTTTCAAGGCCTGGATATTCTGCTTCCTAATTTCTGCCTTGGTGTTCTCTTTATCAATCACCAATTCAATCAAGTCATGTATTTTGATGCCTGATAAGAATTTAAATTCAAAACAACAGTGATGGGGTGAATCGGTAAAGTTAGCAAATGTATTTACAGAGAGATAGACATGCTGTGAAGTCGTTTTGCATCCATGAATGCACTTCATTACACTCACACTCATTACACATTTTATCACACTTACACTCCAAAATGATGTAATTTTAGAGCAGAAAACTTTCTACTACGGGCCATCCCAGACATTGTAAAAGAACATGTAAAATGTCAAGTGTCATGTAAAAGAACCTGTAAAATGTCATGTGTCATGCAAAAGACCCTGTAAAATGTCATGCCAAATGAAATGTCTTGGGAAGATTTGGATACTATAGAATCAGATTTGAATAAACATGACACTTTACAGGGTCTTTTACATGTCATTTGACATTTTACAGGGTCTTTAACATGACATTTTACATGGTCTTTTACATGACATTTTACAGGGTCTGGGATCAGCACCTGGTGAAAAGTGCAATTAACTGTAACAACCACACCCCTGCAAAATATCAAAACAAACCTGAATGTCCAGCTGTCAATTTCCAAACCAGGCTAGGTATCCTGAAGCATATGGCTTGAAATAGCAGAAAAAATGGCACCCATTGATAGTAAGAAACATGCCGCGATTCTCTATCTGGTATGCGTACAGGTATATCTTCATCAAATGGCAGGAAATAAGTGTCCTTTGACCAGCAATAGTTCTCACAATACTGCAAATGAATTGATATGGGTATTTTTGGTTAGCTTGTGTTAAAATTTGCTTCAAGTTTAAAATAAATTGACAAATAAGGTTTGAAATTGACTCCCAGGGGTTTTTTTCCAGAGTGCAAATTTTGAGGGGGGCTGATTTGAGGGGGGTATCTTTAGGGGTATATTTTTTCGCTGGAACTTTTTTGAACTCCCATTACACTTCTCGCCCATTATTTGTATACTCATTTCGGTTGGGGGTATTTCAACAGGGTATTTTTAGGGGGCAGTCCCAAGCCTTGTAAAGTGTAAAGTAAAGTGTCAAATGTAAAGTCAAATGCAAAGTCAGATGCCAATTGTCATGCAACATGTCAAATGTAAAATCAAATGTAAAGTAAAGTGTCAATTGTGTATCTAAATCGTTTTTTTTTGTACCCAAAACATACAATTTGGATACAAATTGACACTTTACTTTACATTTGACACTTTGCATGACAATTGACATTTGACTTTGCATTTGACATTACATTTGACACTTTACTTTACATTTGACTTTATATTTGACACTTTACTTTACACTTTACAGGGCTTGGGATGGCCACCATGACACCTTTCTCTGTCACACTTTTTTCACGCGCATAACATGTCAAGACAAAAAAGCCAAGCAAATTGAACAAAAAATAGTCTAACCTGTTCCCAAGCACTCGTAAAAGTATCCGGCACCATACACTCAATTGGCTTGCCGCCAAATTGTTTCCAGCTAACCAAAATAGAAAATGCAATTAGTGCATTCGTGCTGAGAAATGAGTGAAGTCTGTCCACAAAATCGGTGTCTTGTTGATAACCCAAGAAACGCAGTGAACCCAAGACATTTTGAATCATTTTATTGTCCTCGGAGGTTTCGGTTGTCTGTGTGGAAAGTGTCAGTTTTTAGAGAATAAGTTTGGCACAAATATAAAATATAAAATTTGAATGGAGGGGTGTTTTTTGCACTTAAATGATGTTGTTTAGAGATTAAGAGAAAAAAAATGTGTTCTCGTCTAGGATATTTAATTATTGGTTTTGGAAATGCTATCTAAAATTACTGTGGAAATGTTACGTAAAGAAAACTTCACAATCTATGACGACATGAATAACTCTCGATCCTATAACATTACCTATTAACATGTGCCATCTAAAAAAGCTGGAATGAATTCTCAAAACCTGTATATATACTACATAGGATTTGAAAAATGCATACTTTCACTTCACACAGGTTTATTTGCCCACGTTATATACCTACATAAATAGGTACGTATGCATTATTGATTCATGGAACATATGTGCCAAAGCATTTACATAGGGTATGTGTATTTGTGACTCAGAAAAACATGTGAAGCTAAGAGAAAGCAAACATTTTAGGAATGAAATTCAAATAAAGGCTGCTCGCAGCGATGGGAATTTTTTTGTTGAAGGTGGGCCATGCAGTGAATGATAATATTTGACCCATTACTCATGCGCATTGGTGTTGAATAGGGGTACTTTTTATTGGTGCATTTTTCCTCTCAGTGTCATAAACCGTGTGTTATTTACTGCTTTTGTCTTCATGGGAACATCATGCTGTGTACACTTGTACACATCATACTGTTATGTACACTTGACAGATCAATCAGTATTTATGTCTCAATGAGTGATTCACTTCAATGACGTCATTTTGCCTCCCTAAATCGATCGCCCTGTCAAAAAATGGACAAAAAAAATGTCAAATTCAATGTAGGTGTTTAAATGAGACGTGACCAACGATGGAAAGAACACAGAAATTGAACACAGAAACTCATTGAGTTTCTGTGTTTTTGTTTTACACAGAAACACGGAAACTCACAAATTTTGAAAAACTCAAAACTCAAATGAGTTTTTTTTTGGAGAACACAGAAACACAGAAACACGGAAACACAGAAAAGTTTTTTGAGTTTTTTTCAGAGAAGTGGTTGAATTCACATGAATTCAGCTAAACTAATTAAACAAGATAAGATATGCATGTATAGTATATGTAAAAAATATGTACATAAATGTATTCATATTTTATTATGGAACAAAGAAGAAATTAAAGATGGCATGCACAATTGCACATATCCTGGTGGAATTGACAATTTAAGTTTCAACATGTTTCAGTATACCATATGGCTCCGCACCTGTACGCACAAACGCCAAGCGCGCACAAACGCCTGGAACGCACAAAATGAAAGTCCGGTACACACAAACGCCCGGTATGCACAAAACTGTAGCTGTGTGCCTGCCGCACAATGTGCGTGCCAGTCGTTATGTATTTGTATACTCCAGTCACTTTACACCCTGCACGCGTGGTTCCCCTGGAAGCGTGCCAACAATGTTTTACCCATGCGATTTTCAAAGTTGAAAAGTTGAAAAAAGTCATCTCTCTAACGATACTCATTTACTCTAACGATACTTATTCACACAATGATTTCTCTCATCTTTTATACAAAAATCGCATGCTTTATCATTGTTGGCACGCTTCCAACGTGAGACATAAATGAGTGCGAGGGCAGAGTATCATATCCGCTGAGTATAACATTGCCACCAATCTCACCGAGTGTTTGAGTGCATGTTGGGTGCATTCACGTGTTATTCACCTGTATTCACGTGTATTTACGGTACACACAGAGCATCAGATTTGTGCGTACTGGACATTTGTGCATGCCGGGCATTTGTGCGCGCCGGGCGTTTGTGCGTAGGAGGCCTGGCCCTACCATATTACCTCGAATTAACCCCCCTCAAAATGGAATGGCAAAATAATAAGCCCCCCCTCCAAATACCCCCCTCTGGGATGATGTACATGTATTATTGAATGTATATGGTGTATTTATTACTGCTAATTTGCATTGCAGCTACACATAGACTGTACTAGATTGTGCAGCTATCTATTTACACGTTTATTTCAAATATATCCTGTTTGTACATTTATAACTGCCTACTATTTACATTGACTACTACTATTTAAATGTAGGTAAATGCCTACTATTTACCATGATCCTTATGAAATTTTCTGACAAAATAATAACCCCCCCCCCTCAAATAAGCCCCCCTGTCAAAATTTGCTGGTGAAATAATAAACCCCCATTTCAAGGTAATACAGTAGTTGTAGTTAAAATCAATTCTGTAGCCTTCCATACAGTGCACATCCATTGAAGAATTTTGATGTACTGCGTAAATTGTCATTTCTGGGCATTTTGTTGATGCTGGTGTTGTGATGTGGATGTCCTCATTGTGGTATGGACTTTTTTGACACTTGAATGAATACACAGATGTTATGTGGAGCTAAAACATGTGCAAAACCAATATTTTATAAGAAAACCACTGTTTCCACATCGAAATGCTGTAAATCATAATTTTTTGGAAAAACTTGAGTTCTTTGGGAAAAAACTCGAGTTTTTTAGTAAAAAACTCTAAAAAAACTCGAGTTTTTACAAAAAACACAGAAATAAAAACAGAGTTACTCAAGTTTTTTTTGAGAAAAAAACTCAAAACACAGGTATTCATTTTTGAAAAACTCAAAACACAGAAAGTGTTTTTTTTAGGAGAACTTACCCATCGTTGGACGTGACCTTGAAAATTTCTCACCTGCCGCGGACAGGGGCATATTTCGGAAAAAAGAATGGATTAATTTTTTGTCTGACTGCGGTGTGGGACTGCACCCGCACTAGTGATGTGAAAGCGCCATGGCGCTTTTGACGCTTGGCGCCATTTTGCTCTGGCGCCATTGGCGCTTGGCGCTGGTGATCGGGAAAGCGCAATGCAGTGTTCTTAAAACTACCGAACTTTGTACTCAGTAGGTATACGTAAACGTAAAGTATTTATTTTTTTGCTCACCCCTTGAGTACAGAAAACGTAAAGCAATTTTCTTTACTTTTACTCATGAGTAAACGTGAGTACATGTACTTCTCCCTTTGGAAAACGTAACTGTGAGTATTGAGAAATGTCTCTCAAATTTTAACACAAAATCACTAATTTTCATAACTTTTTGCATATTTTAAGCAAATTTTGGCTAGATACCTATGTGTTATGTTTTCATTTTCGACTATTTGTCTATACTTTTAGCATACTCTTACCTTTTTTCCTTCCATGCCTTCAAAAAGTGACATGAAAGACTATCTGAAATACGTTTTCTGTACTTGCATACATTCAAAAAGTATCAGTAAAAGCGAGTAAAGTAACTTTTTCTCTAGGAAACGTATTCACTCTGTACTCGAATATACGTATTCATCGAGTAAAAGTAAATACGTTTTAACAACTATGGCGCCATGGCGCTTGCCGCCAAAGTCCTGGCGTTTTTTACATCACTAACCTGCACTATCCCATAAATTTTATAGCACCTTGCGTGCGCGTACACAATCTACCTATGTATTGACGTAAATATTTACATGGTATAATATCATAGGTGGGTGTTTTCATGAACGCGTGTACACTTGGGCATGACATTCCGCATATTGCACTATTTAATTAGGCTGATGTACAAATTGAAGATCACTTGAAATGACAGAATTTCGAATCAGAATGACTAGAATTTGAAAAAGCGCCGGGTAAAATGGGTGTCACAGAAAATTTCCACCATTGGCGCCATGACGCTCTTCAAAAAAAGCGCCAGACATATACCTAATACCTAATTGGCGCCCTTGAATAAACTACAATGCCCTAAAGTCCTAGGGGCAGTCCCAGACCCTATAAATTGTAAAAGACACTGTAAAATGTAAAATGTCATGTAAAAGACGCTGTAAAGTGTCATGTGTATCCAAATCTTATTGTACCGTATCCAAATATTATGTTTTTCTATCCAAATCTAGATTGCATGGTCTTTCACACTTTACAGGGCTTTTTACAGGGTCTGGGACTGGCACCTGGGGTGCACTTTAGCGCATGTCACCCCTGTGCATTTCTATCACTACACTGTACGTCCGAAGTGAAGTGTTGTGAGGTTTTGTAGCGGAAGTATACCTGCGGTATATTGTGCATTGTGTACATTTAAAAACGATCCGGTCAGTTCCAGAATTACCCAGGCGTTTATTAACTAGAATACCTAGGTATAATATCTGGGGCCAGTCCCGCGAGTGGACAAGTATGCCCTGCCTCTTATAACAGGTGTAATTTTGGCCTTTTTGTACATTGAAATAAATGATTGGCACACCTTCAATAGAAGGTATACCTCTAATAAAAGCTGGCAGCGTGCCAACACGCATAAAACTGATTTCAGCAGGTTTAAACAAATCAAATTGTGCACCACGTACCGATTTGGTCGTTTTGTGTTGATCCTCGTTCACCATTTTTGTTGCATTCCAGTTTGATAAAATTAATTACCGTATTTATTCTACTAGAAGAGCGCCGTTCTATTTTTTTCATCAACTTCTTTACCTGCCGTTCTTTTAGAGGTGCCGTTCTATTTTTTTCACCAATTTTTTCACAGATTTCTTTTTTCAAAATAGGTTTATTTTGAATGAAGCTTAGCAATATTTGAATATCAGGGCATCAATTTGTGATTTAACACCTATTTGCATGCTTTGCATGTTCTCACCATCCATTTTTGATCCATTTTTGTGTTTTGGAACACTCCCAAAATAACTCCTAACTGCCGTTCTATTGGGGGTGCCGTAAAATTGGAGGTGCCGTACAATTGGAGGTTGCCGTTCTATTGTTTTCGTGAGCGCAAAAATGTGCCAAAACCTGCCGTTCTATTGGAGGTGCCGTTCTATTGGAGGTATGCCGTTATATTAGAAGAAATACGGTATGGCGTTATTGTTGAATGTTGCCAAAATCTGGCGAAAACAATGAGGCACCCTCTAATTGTAGGTACAGGAAAAAGTTAATGTTCTCTAAAAAAATTGGGAAGCATCGCCAAGCCAATTAGGTAACTACAAAACAAGCTTGTCTACCGTATTACCTCGAATTATCCCCCACCCTTGAATTAACCCCCCCCCCCTCGAATTAACCCCCCCTCAAAATGGGCTGGGGAAATAATAACCCCCCCCTCGAAATACCCCCCCCTTCGGAAGGATGTACGTCATGTACATAAAAAATACGTCATGTATGCAATGTACATGATGTATATTACTGTTTATTTGTACTGCAGCTACACATGGACATGTTTGTGTAGCTAATCTACTAAATATATCTTGTTTGGACACACTTATTACCTGTTTTGGGCATGCAAATGCCTACTATTTACTACGATACTTACGAAAATTTCGGACGAAATAATAAGACCCCCCCTTGAATAAACCCCCCCTCGAATTAACCCCCCCTCAAATTTTGCTGGCGAAATAATAAACCCCCATGGGGGTATTTCGAGGTAATACGGTATTTTCACTAGCCCACCACTTCTAGAACATCCCAGCTGAAATGATGTAAGAAGTATTTTGTTTGAACAAGGCTTACAATAGTAAAACCTCGGTATGATTGAGGTTGTTTGAGGGGATTTTCCTTTCTGTAAATATTTAGGTGACAAATTTTTTAAGTGCATTTCACAATGTCGAACAGTAACTTTTTTTGTGGATTGTGTATAGCAAAAAAGAAGGAAATCGGTGGTGTTTGCGTAACATTTCCATTTGACTGAATATTTTTCTCTGTGACTATCACGTAACGTAGATACATAATTAGTTCTACCATATTTTATCAAATGAGATGTCAAATACCATAATTATTACAATGACGGCGTCACAGCCTGTTTACACCTTTTAAAGGTGCCACTTTTAATGCTGGCATACAGTCGTCCCCGGGTTAACGGTTCCCCCGGTTTTAGGGTTCCCCGGGTTACTGGGTGGAATTGTGAAAAGCAGGGACATGTGGGAAGTAAATTCCCCGGATTGAGGTTTTCCCCGCATTCCTGGTTATCGGGTGGGATTTTCGAAAATATCCTGCATTTTCATAAACAAACTGGATTCAATTATAGGGTATTTTAGCATTGAATAAACCGTTTTTTACAACACTTCCTAAAAAACTTCATGAACTCGATGAAATGCACATTCCGCACAGTAAATTACAACATTGCCAAACATTAATCATTAATGTGGATGGATAAAATTGTGTGCGTGATAAAAATGTGATGCAAATGATTGTGAAGCACCATGGCGCTTCTGTATTACATCCCTCGGTTATCGGTTTCCCCGCTTTATCGGGTAAGATTTTGAAAATTTCACTCCACCCGATAACCAGGGGACAACTGTACACTGCAAAAAGTGGCGTGAAGCGTGTGGAAACCGTCTTTGTGAAGACTCTTCCACACACTTCACGCGATTTGAAATGAAGTGTTTCCACACACTTCACCTATCATCACAACGGACAAAATTCGTGAAGCGCACTTGAATGGTTGCGAAGCACCGTGAAACGTCTCGAGGCACAGTGAACTCTCTTCACGCGGACACTTCACGTCTTCGTGAAGACAATTCACCGCATAACATAGGTACACCCTTTTCTGCTGTGATATGGAGTGAAGATTATCAAAATTGTTGTATACTTGTAGCAACGACGTGCTTTTTTAGATATTACCTATACTTGTTACTTTTAAAATTTATTTTTTATTCAAAAAAGTACGGTAGAGCGCAGATCAAACCACGCACTTGAATGAGATGGTTACTTGTAAATTTAGTTGTGCAAAATTGAGCCATGCATCAATCATGTGATTCTTTGTCTAAATGTAGTGTAATCGATCCCCGTTTGTTGCATTAATTAATTATATTTTTTTATTATACAATCATTTATATTTTACCTAGGCAAAATGAAAGGTATTATAAATGAAGGAACGCAACTTAACAAACAAGTTAAAAAAGCAAAAAAACGCCACGCCCGGAAATCGTCTGCCGGAGTTTTTCAGGACTTCTCAGGACTAAGTAAGTTGCATTCGCAATCCAGATGTGTAAATGGTGTAAATGTAATTTGCGATGTGTGCAGGGCGCCAATGGCATCACGGAGATTTAGCACCATGCACAAAAAGCGCCTCAAATGGAGCCAGCGCCATCCCTCCATTTCATCAGCTATTGGTTGACACGCCAGGCGGCCGGCTCCCAGTTATGCTGCGATTACAGCTCGGGCGTAAAATTGACTGGGCGTAAAATTGATTTTGGGCATAAAATTGATTACAGATAAATGGATAAAGATACAAAATTGTTATTTCAGTCAAAGAAAACTTAGATGCAGATGTTTCTTGTGTCCTAAGCTCATGAGTTTATTTTAATCATACTGGGAGTTATGAATTTTAGCACAATTTTTTTCAATTATGCGCTGTAAGTTGCGTAAAATTAGGGTGTAAAATTAAAAAACTTTGCGCCAAAATTCATAACTTCTAGTACAATTAAAATAAACTGATGAGCTTTGGACACAAGAAACATCTGCATGTGCGCTTCCTTTGACTGAAATTACAACGCCATATACCGTATTACCTCGAATTATCCCCCCCTTGAATTAACCCCCCCCCTCGAATTAACCCCCCCTCAAAATGGGCTGGGGAAATAATAACCCCCCCCCTCGAAATACCCCCTCTCCGGAATGATGTACATCATGTATGCAATGTACATGATGTATTTACACTACCGTGCAGAATAGTTGAGACTTTTCACACATAGAGAAACAGTAGGCTGGGGGTCCACCACACTTTTTTGCTTCCCAATTTCTTGTCCCTTGACCAATTTTGATGCCATTTGAGTATGTCAGGGTTTGATGTTGGGGCTCCTACGAAAAAATTTTGTTTGCTCAAATAATCCCCCAGGCCCAAGATAAAGGGGGTCTATAAAATGATGGTCAATAAATATACAGAAAATGGGCAATCTGGATGAGTGTCTTTGAAGCTTAATAACTCAACCATTTCTGGGTTGATTTGAATGATTCAACACTTAAAATGATCGGGATTACCTGCAGATTTTATTTTTGTGGTCGGTTTAGTGATGTCTAAACTCCGTATGTCAATTTGACCCAGTTTTTGAACATGAAAAATTAATTTTTTCGAACATGCTATCATATACTTTAGATAACGAGGATTTATTTAAAACAAAAACGAGTTCAATATCTCGTTCCAATCAAAAGTTATGGCACTTCAAAGTTTTCAATGGTGTCTAAATATTTTATGCTTTTTTTACTGGGGTTTGCAGCATGAAAATTTTGTTATTGAACAGTCTATAACATACTTTAGACAGAGAGAATTAATATGACAAAAACGTTTTTTCAATATCTCTTTCCAATCAAAAGTTATAGCACTTACAAACTTCCATCTTCATTCCATCCAAAATAATTGCACATTACTCATTCACAGTTGGGCCAACTCTTCTCCCTAATAGAGCAAAGCCAAAACCTCAAATTTACACACCAAATAGCCCCACTCAGTAGTATGCCTACCCCCATTTCTGAGTCGCTGGCAATGGATTCAAAACTGCAGCAAAAATAAAAAAATGCCACATTTCCATATATGCATTGCCATATGCTGTTCATGCTTAGAATGTTTCTTGCTGCACACAGAGCTCAGCGATGCAGGCAAGCAGTTGCCATGGTGAAAATTTTGTAAAAAAGTGAACATAGGGATTGGATATAGACTTTAAAGTGAGATACTGGGTGGCTATTGCCCAAAACAAGAAAAGTCTCAACTATTCTGAAACATGAACAAACTGAGTAAATATGTTTGTACACTAGGTATATACGCAGATTTGAATTTGAGGAGCGGTCATCCCGGGCATGTGTAGTCAACCCCCCAGGGTACCCATGTATAGTATCCAAATGTTTTGCATATCGACCATTTCGAAATTCTGGCAACATTAATCACACAGCACAAAAAGTCTCAACTATTCTGCACGGTAGTGTATTACTACTTTTTTGCATCGCAGCTACACTTATACGCTCATTTGTGTACAGATGTACATCTAAGGCCCCAATATAACCTAATTTCTCTCATTTATTACCATTTTTGTGTAAGAAAACGGGTGTATCTTACTATGAATTTCACGAAAATTTCTGGCGAAATAATAAAACCCCCCCTCGAATAAACCCCCCCTCAAATTAACCCCCCCTCAAATTTTGCTGGCGAAATAATAAACCCCCATGGGGGTATTTCGAGGTAATACGGTAGTTATCCATTCACCTGATTTTAATTTTTTGCCCAAAAATCAATTTTACGCCCGAGTTGTAATCGCAGCATTAGTTATGGAAAAGCGCCAGGAAAAATCGCACTGGACTGGGCGCCAAAGAGCGCCAGATGGCGCCCATGGCGAAGGGGGCGCCATCAAAGGGCGCCACAGCACCATTCCATCACTACTCACAGTATTCCAAAAAATCTTGTCACGCGTCACAATCACAGATATTTGACATATTTTTATGTATTTACAGAAATATTGAAAAGAGTATTGCAAGAAAGATAGTTATTGTAAAGGTGGAGTTACAACGTAACGAGAACAAAAAAGTGAAACAAAAAATAAAACGTTACCAAACATCTTTTTATTTCTATGTTTTCAAGCTTTTTATTCAAAATTCAAAATTTCAAACTTTATGCTGTGACTCCACCTTTATGGTACGTAAATAAAAAGACATTTAAGCAGAACGCATCTACAGCAGGAGACAAATTATTACCGTATTTCTTCTAATATAACAGCATACCTAGCTCCAGCAATAGGAGGGCACCTCCAATAGAACAGCAGGTTTTGGCTCTTTTTACACTCATAAAAGCAATAGAACGACAGGTAACGAAAAAATATAACGGCGCTCTTCTATAGAAGAAATACGGTAACCAATTCCAATCACAATTCACAAAACACTCAAATGTCACTCAAACCCAACACAGCAATGTTCCTATGCCTCTCCCTTCGAACAAAATATTGGACCACTGCCAAAACAGTTGACGCAATGCTCAAAATTAGTGCAAACGCTGATAAAACGACTGCCCACACTGCGCTGTGGTAGGCCGGTCCGGTTGTGTACTGAAATTGTTGGGGGTTTTGTGGGTGGTATTTTAGTGAATTAGAACTTAGTGATGAAAAGTTACAGGAATAATGGCAACAAGTCAAAGATTTCAATGGTGTCGACTGTAGCGACTGATGTCAAAGCGCCATGGCATTGGAGCCTGGCGCTAGCGCCAAAGCAAAAAGGCGCCATAAGCAAAAAGCGCCATGGCGCTTGGCGCTATTTTTTGGTGGCCCCAGGAACGGAAGCGTACTGCGGCGCTGCCACTTGGCACCAGCCCCAACGTAAAAAGCGCTATGGCTCTTGGCGCCATTTCTGTGGCGCCATTGGCGCTTGGCACTAAGGGTCAGAAAAGCGCCATGGCGATTTAACTGCTTGGCGTCAAAGTGTTGGCGCTTTTTACATTACTAGCACAGACACACTTAACAGCATGGCTCAAACTACAAGAGCGTGGTTCCATCCAGAGAATAATGGTGTCAAGCACAAGTAGTGTCAATAAACACAAAAAATAAACTCACTTGGCTCGGTGCCAGCTGAGAAAAACCAGTGTTCTGAGTGCCAGATCTCAATGTCTGGGCAGTGTCAAACTGTATGATTTGGTTGTAATTGCTGTTGAATGTCAGCACTGAGCTTAATATCAACACCCCTGGGATATTTTTGTGATTCTTAATTAAAAGTTTTTAGTTGAAAAAATAGATAGAAAAACTCACATGTCACAAAGATGAATGTAGTCCAGATAACTGATACAAAAACCAGCTTCAGTGCACACAAAGATAGTTGGGCGGATTCTAGCCCACACAAAATGGCTATAATTAGCAGATAAAAAAGGGTAGACCTCCATTCTGTGTTAAAATTTGACAGGATTTGTTAAGTTGGATTGAATTTCTAAAAAAAATTGATAAAGAATATTATAATGGCAAAACCTTGGTCTACATTGTTGCCATTTAAATTGCCATTGTTAATATTGTTCAAGCCAAATTGGTTTTGTTGATTAAATTGATTTTGTTGATTAAATTGGTTTTGTGCAGCCAACAGTCTTGCTTGTGCCTGCATGGTTGACATTACAAGAGTGTATTATTAATTCAATTCCTAATCATACATTTTTGATGCACAAATAACAGTGAAACTGGTGAAATTGGCGGCGCGCACACTAGTTGACACAAGTGTGTCAACTGGTCTGTGTCAACTGGTCTGTGTCAACTCAGATTTCGGCTTCACAGAGCGTCGCAGAGCGATCATGAATGCACTTGCCGTAAGTTAGGGTGTCAACAAATTTTTTTTACGGAAAACGGAAACGAAAACATTTTTGCACTTGCCGGAAAACAGAAACAGAAATATATTTTCACTTGCCGGAAAACGGAATGGAAAACGGAAAAAAATTGCCTTTGGAAAGCGGAAAACGGAAAGAATTTTGCCCGTGGAAAAGCGGAAACGGAAAAAAATTTGCACTTGCCGGAAAACGGAACGGAAAAAAATTGCCTGCGGAAAACGGAAACGGAAAACGGAAATTTGACACCATAGCCATAATATCTATTTTTCAACATTCCGCTTGTGCATCTTGAGATCGCTCTGGGACCCGTGAAGTCAAAACACTGAGTTGACACAGACCAGTTGACACGCAAGTGTCAACCAGTCTACAAGCCGCATTACGAAAAAATTTGCAACCTGAGTCAGCGTCTGTCCATCAAAAGGGGTGTACTTCACATCGCAGATGTAATCGAGTGTTCTCGAAGTCAGACAATCTTTAAAAATGCCTATCGTTCTTTGGTCTGAAAGTGTGTTTGAAAAAGTGGCCGCATTCACATTGCTGGTGATTCTGAGCCATATCTGCGCGAAAAATAAGGAAAATAAAGTGTTTAATAGCCAATCACTGCAAAAAATGGGTGTGATGCGCGGTGAAGTGCCGTGCCGCGGTGTAGCGTGAAGTTACTTCACTTTGCCTCCAGACACTTCACGGCGCTTCACGAACCATGCAACGTAAATATGCTTCGATGGTTCGTGAAGTGCGCTTCACGAACTTTGTCAGTCTTGATTAGTGATGTAAAAAGCGCCAGACTTTTGGCGCCAAGCGCCAAAAGCGCCATGGCGCTTTTGTCATGCGAGCGCCAAGCGCCAATGGCGCCACAGCAAAATAGCGCCAAGCGCCAAAAGCGCCATGGCGTTTTTCTAGACCATGGCGCCAAGCGCCAATGGCGCCAGGGGATGATGGCGCCAAGCGCCAATAACGCCAGCGCCAAAAAATTTTGCTGCATAAAGTGCAGCGATGCAAATGCAGTGCTATCTATTTGTTTGTCAACAGGTTCCCATTTCCATTCAATGCTTGCTGACAAGTACCGTATTTCTCCGTGTAAACCGCCCCCCCGTGCACAACGCCCGGGGCGTTATACAGCTTTATAGCGCCCCCGGGGCGCTATGCTTGGTTTCAAAAACGTAAGCCAAGTATAAATATTTAACATGACAAATCAAGCTGAACGGTAGTGAAACGTCCACTTGGTTTGGACTGTTTGAATGTGTGCCATTCGGAACACATTGCTATTCCACATAATGCACGTTTTTCCATTAAATTCACTGCGCGCTGGGAAGGAACTGAAAATTTAAACAAAAATATGCCGTGTATGACGCCCCCAACCCAATGATTGTAGTAGCTCCTGTACCCCCGGGCGTTATACAAGTTTTTAAAAAGGGTTCCTGAAAAGTGCCTCGGTTTTGTATAATGCCCGGGTGGTTTACACGGAGAAATACGGTAATACTATCCAGTGTTCTATACACATATACCATATTTCCTCGAAATACTCCCTTTCAATTACCCCCCCCCCCTCGAAATACACCCCGTCTGGAATAAGGTAGATCGTGTATCCAATGAACATGATACATGAACTATACATGGCCTTGTTTATAGAACGATCTATGATAATATGACCAAAATATATCATATTTGGTCAATTAATTACGTTTTGGGTCAATTAATTACGTTTTGGGTCAATTAATTAAAAAACTATACTTTACTATGACCCTTCATAAAAATTCCCCCGAATAAGCCCCCCTCGAAACTCCACTCAAAATTTGTACCCTGAAAAAAAAAACCCTGGGTGTATTTCGAGAAAATACGGTAGGTATACTTCATGCCGGTACTTCATACCACAGCGACAATACAACTTCATTTGCAATATAATGCAACACTATGCATTTGAACGATGTTCGTGTTTACATCAAGCCTTGAATTGGGTTGAAAACCAGTTGACATAGAATGTCGTTGAAAACTAGTGCGTGTAGGCCCATTTTTTGGTGAAAGTTTTGAATATCCGCAATTGCATGGACATGGTTTACAAAATAAGCAAGTAGAACAGTCTTTATACCATCCACGTACTAATATTAGTCTACATCACCTTATAAATGGCGGTTTTTGTTGTATTTTTCGACGTCTGCGTACGTTTCAGACGACAATTTCGTACTGGGATTTAAAAAAATTTCTTGTGAAATAATAACCCCCCCCCCTCGAAATACCCGCCCCCCCTCGTTTGACCCCCCCCCCCTCTCGGGACCACTATGAAACAATCACCCCCTGGGGGGTATTTCGAGGAAATACGGTAGATTATTTTTTGTACTACTTGGCGCTTTTTTGGCGCTTTATAAAACGCTAGCGCCAAGCGCCAATGGCACCACGACATCATAGCGCCAAGCGCCAAAAGCGCCATGGCGCTTTTCCGTAGCACAGCGCCGAGCGCCAATGGCGCCACAGCAAAAAGGCGCCAAGCGCCAGAAGCGCCATGGCGTTTTTTGCTTTGGCGCTAGCGCCATGGCGCTTTTACATCACTAGTCTTGATGATAGGTGAAGTGTGTGAAAGAGACTTCCCCTCAAATCTCGTGAAGCGTGTGGAAATATCTTCACAAAGGCCGCTGCACGATTTTTTTGCAATGAATAAACTGTGTACCTCAATGAAACTGACTGGGCTGAGGAGTGCAATTAATGCTAGAATTGTTGAAATGCTAATCAGAACTGCAGAAATGCAAACGCAAATTCGTCTCGCCCACAGCAGATAACTTGATTTTTTCATTTTTTCCTTCCAACAAAAGTCAAATATGTTGTGGTGTTGTTTGGTGTTGTGTAGAAATCGAGATTTCAGGTGTATACAATAAAATGTGTTACATGACTAGACAATTCCCACGGTTATTGTGCACGCACATTGTTCTTCAAGTGGGTGTGTTTGACTTGCATTGTGAACCGGGTAAATTTTAGTATCATTGACATGCCATTTTAGCCACTTTTTATGTTCTACCGTAATTTTGCGATGATAACGGCACACCATTCTAATACCGTATTTCTTCTAATAGAACGGCTTAGGTACCTATAATAGAACGGCACCATCAATAGCGCGGCACCTTCAATAGACTGGCGGAAAAAAGTTGACGAAAAAATAGAACGGTGCTCTACTAAATAGCACAGTTGTTAAAACATATTTACGTTTACTCAAAAAATACGCGTAAACGCGTACTGCGTAAATACGTTAACTCCCGAAAAAAATACCGGTACTCACTTACTCGCGTACTTTTTGAAAATACGCGACTACAGAAAACGTACTTTAAGGGGGCGGAAACTGTCATTTTGCCAGACGATTTTTCTAAGAAACACTGATCAGGAGAGAAAAAACACATCATTGATGTATTTCAGACTCAAAAGTGAAAAAACCCTCATTTTTACGTTATTTTTGCGTGAAAAAAACTCTTTTACGTTTTCTGTGAGAAAAATACCCATTTTTACGTTTTCCCTGGAAAAAATACTCGTTTTTTTACGTTTTCTCTGGAAGTAAACTCTGGATATTTTACGCACGTTTTACGCAGTGTAAAAGTAAAAATAAAATACTTTACGTTTTCTGAACTCAGCTGTGAGTAAAATAAAAATACTTTAAGTTTACGTTTACTTTGAGAAAAGTACAGTACTTTTAACAACTCTGCTAAATAGCAGAAATACAGTCGAGTTTTTTCATTTCTTCGTTGCATTTCAGCAACAATAATATGTAGGTATTGTAGCACAGCGGGTACAATGGCAAACTTTCAAACGATATCAAAAACGATGCCTTTAATTGGAGAAAAACGGTAAATTTAATGCACAAAGTATTATTTCACTACAATGTATTCTAAATATCATCGTTTGTCATCTCAATTAAAACATTTTTTTGTCCCTAATCGTAATATTTATTTCTAATACAACAATGAATACTGTTTTTAACAAAAAAAAACGTGAATGGCACTTGACATATTTATTACGGGTGTTTATATTTTTCCTTGTGGGAAAATAGGTGTATGATACAAGATGCCAGTTAGTTTTATACCTTTTTTCTGCTGTAGTAATCGTCAAATCAATGGAATTGCTGCAAAAACACAAACCGGGGGGAGGGGGGGGGGGGTGTCCAGCAAGATACTTGTCCCCTGAGTTCTCAAAAAGTATTTATACGTTTATTCGAAAATATGTGTTTTATCAAGGACTGAGTAAATACGTTTACGTTTCATCTGAAAAAGTACCTTTACTCGTTTTAAGTATACTTTTTGGAAATACTCGAGTGCAGAAAACATATTTAAGAAATGCTTTTATAACAGCTTTTTCAAGAGATAAAGTGCACAAATGGAGAATAGACGCCAAAAAATAGAGAAAAACAGCCAAACATGTGTACCGTATTTGCTCGAAATACCCCCCACCCCCCCAATTCAGTGTATAGAGAACGTAAATGACAAAAGCTGCGGTATGTGATCCGGGAAACGCAGAACACTTTTCACTTCTCACTTCTAAACTTACTTCTGCGTTCACAAAAGCCAACACAAGGGTCATGTTTCATCGAAGTGAATAAAGAGGGCGGAGCAAGTACGAAACATACCCAGATTTTTTTTTTTACTCAGGCTACACTGGTACTTTTCTACGCTGTTCAAAGAATACATTTGTTCCCAACTATTCAGTTTCACGAGAAACGTTTCACGAGAATAAAGTATCCGTAGCTTATGATAACTATAAATCACCTGCAGGAAGAAAATGTTATCCAGTCTCAGTTTAACAAAAGTCATATGCACACATCAGCTAACGCAATGTGTAAAACATAACCTTGACCCAAAACTTACCAGCGTTCATTTTTTGGCGATCTGCCAAGACAATATTTCAAAATTGGTGTTAATTCAGTGACGATGCCATTTCCGGACTTATCAACGCATTTTGGAAGCCTCGGATTGGGTGAATCAGTTCTCGGTTTGTGCAATAGTTTTTCAATGCGTTTTTACTGTGTGTTTACGTTTTTACTTTTACGATTGTCGTTTGCACTGTCTTTTGAATCATCTTGGCAAAGACCCAACAATTTTTCAGCAACTGACGAGTATCCCGCGCGCGCCGACTTTCTTCTCTACCATATTATCGGGTCAAATTGTGCCAAAAGTTCCATTTCTTTGAACAGAAACTCTGACCAAATTTCTGGCAAAGTGCCAAATTTGAAAACTGGAATTGTTTTGCTGTGCGCGAGGGAAAATGCGACGCATTATGAAAATGTGGCCGCGAGAGTTTTGGAGCCAAATTTGAGAAAATCCAAGGTTGTTTTGTTTTTGCGGGGTTTTGATACATGTCACGGTGAAACTGTGTCTGCTGGCTGCGTATCAGATTTTACTTTGATGGTGCTATTTGACTAGTCGGTTGATTTTTTTTGCTTTTTCGTAATCGCTTTTTGCTATATTTAGAGATTGACGTAGAATAACTTTTTACAACTATATAATTAATTAGCATCGGATAAATAAATCCTGTATTTGAACTATGAACCGATTTTGATAAGCTCCCACCTCCCACTATACTGATAATTGAAACTGATTTTTAAAAATAACTGAAACTTTTATATAGGCAGCTTCGGGAAATTCCGCATATGAATCAATCGATTTGGGGCAGTTTATGCTCAACCCCAGCTCAGGTTAAACATCCTTATTGAATTATCTTTTACCTAGTCTTAATTTCACCTAGCTCAACCCCAGCTAAGCCCCCCCCCCCCTTCCCGGATCGGACGAAAAATCTGCCGGAAATGGCACTTCCCTAAAGCGATTTTGTTGGTAGTAGGGTGGCAGACGGTACGGCCTTGCGGTAAACCGTATGGTACGGTAAATTTTCTATTCTGCGGTAAACGGTACGGTACGGTAAATGTTCAATTTTGCGGTAAACGGTACGGTACGGTAAATCTGAAAAGTGCGGTACGCGGTACGGTACAGTAAATTTCCAATTGTCAGAAATGTATCAATACCGGACTACATACAACTTTTTCTTCATAAATTGACACCAAATTCAATTAAACAATTCGATAATGGACTTAAGAACAAAATAACATTGTGATGCCATAAAATTACATTACCCACAATGCAGGGACTCAATATATAGGCTTTTTCAAGGTGTAGAAGGAAGAAAAGAGAAAAGTAAGTAAAAAATGGGTGAAAATTTGCTAAATAGTTGAAAAATAGGTATATAATGGCATATAGTATAAAAATAGCTGAAAATAAGCCATAAAACATGAATGCAATTTGGGAACAATATAGCATGTGAAAGGGCTGAAAATCAGTGAAAACAATGTTGTGAATAGTGCGCACTTGTGCACAAAAAATTTGCAGAACACCACATCAATTGTCATCAATATGTTGACAAATGTAAGGTAAATCTGAGTAAAATTTACCACGTAAAATGCGGTAAATGAGTGCAGTATGCGGTACGGTACGGTAAATTTCGGAAAATGCGGTACGCGGTTCGGTACGGTAAATTTCTAAAATTGCGGTAAACGGTATGGTACGGTACGGTAATTTTCCCAAAAATGTGGTACGGTACGGTATGGTAAATTCTGCCACCCTAGTCGGTAGTTCGGAAAAATTTGCGCGCAAGTGCGCATTTCGGCGGCGTACAGTATATTTCATTTCATACCTATAGTTTCGGACAAAAACGGACACAAAATCTGTCCCCGTCGATGTATTTGTATGTAAAATACACAACAGTAGTTGGCGCCAGTGCCAACGCCAATGGCGCCATGGCGTTGCGCCCACGAATGGTGCTGGTACCAAGGCGTCTTTCCAGGGGTGAAATTTTAGGGGGGGGGCGCTGAGCCTGTGCCTCTCCAAATGTAAACCCGCCCCGAATGTATACCCGCCCCGAATGGAAGCATACCCGCTCCGAAGGTAAGCCCGGCCCGAAGGTAACTGATGCTACCTTCGGCCGGGCTTACCTTCGGAGCGGGTATACATTCGGAGCGGGTATTCATTCGGGCCGGGTTGGAGATAAGCGGAGGGGGGGGGGGGCACGACTGGCGGCGCGTGTGCACCCATCGGCGCGGTGCGGCAAACACAAAGGGCAAATAACAATCCAAAATGATACCCGAAATTGAATTTCAACTCATTTCGGGTATCATTTTCATCTGCTAGTTTTCAACATTTTTGTGACAACAACATGAAACTAGCAGTTGAAATTAAAACCCGAAATTGAAATTTTATACAAAATTGAAATTTCGGGTTTCAATTTCAACTGCTAGTTTCATGTTGTTTTCACAAAAATGTTGAAAACTAGCAGTTGAACATGATACCCGAAATTGAATTTCAACTCATTTCTGGTATCATTTTCATCTGCTAGTTTTCAACATTTTTGTGACAACAACATGAAACTAGCAGTTGAAATTAAAACCCGAAAATGAAACTTTATACAAAATTTCAATTTCGGGTTTCAATTTTAACTGCTAGTTTCATGTTGTTTTCACAAAAATGTTGAAAACTAGCAGTTGAACATGATACCCGAAATTGAATTTCAACTCATTTCGGGTATCATTTTCATCTGCTAGTTTTCATCATTTTTGTGAAAACAACATGGAACTAGCAGTTGAAATTGAAACCCGAAATTGAAATTTTGTACCAGATTTCAATTTCGGGTTTTTATTTCAGCTGCTAGTTTCATGTCGTTTCCACGAATACGTTGAAAACTAGCAGATGAAAATTATGCCCGAAATGAGGAGTAAAGATACCCCAAAATGTCGGCAGATCGTTTTCCAAGATGTCGTTTTCTGTTCGATTAAATGTCGGCAGATCATGTTGCACAAATGTTGCTCGAAAAGACACCGAATCGCATGCCGAACCGGGGGGGGGGGGGGGGGGGGGGTCACTCATCAAACATCAAACATCGGTTGCGGTCTTGGCGGCAAAATATCAAGAGCCATGCATTGTTGGGCCTCATTTGTATTGTTATTTGCCCTTTGTGTTTGCCGCACCGCGCCGATGGGTGCACATGCGCCGCCAGTCGTGCCCCCCCACTAATCTCCAACCCGGCCCGAATGAATACCCGGTCCGAATGTATACCTGCTCCGAAGGTAAGCCCGGCCCGAAGGTAGCATCAGTTACCTTCGGGCCGGGCTTACCTTCGGAGCGGGTATGCTTCCATTCGGTGCGGGTATACATTCGGGGCGGGTATACATTCGGAATGAGCCTTGCTCGGGGGCGCTGCCGCTGCTTTCTTGAGGTAAAATTTTGTTTTTTTGTCAAAGTCATTTTTTCAGATCTCAGATGTGAAGTTCTTGATGCAGCGACCAAGCTCATTTCCAGTGTGAAATCCGCCCTCAAAACTAGCTCAGAAATAAGAATCCTACTCATTTTGGATTCAATATCTAGTTTATTTGATTGCGGCATCGGTTTATGTGAAGCTGTCAAACTATTCGATGGGCTGCAAAATTTGGCATGCTGCCAAAATAATGGAAATTTTGTTTGCTTTTTGGATGATGATGAGTCAATTTCTGAGGTCCACAATTTGGCTGACTATTTAAGAGCAAAATGCGATTGGAATGTTCATGTCAATACAATTGGAAGTGGATTATTGAAGGATGTCACTGGTGAAGTAAGTGCTTTTTGTCTAAGAAATAAAAAAAAACGTTTTTTTCAATGACCTTGTTTTTTTAAACGACGTTTTTTATTTGATAGAACCCTTTTTAAAAAGCTCCCAGGTATGGTTATGTGTCAACGTATACATGTATTTTAAGTGGTAGTACTTTGTGTTGTTATATAGCCTATATAGCCATAGAATGGCTGTGGAGCCATGTGATAGCATTATATATGCTGATTTCTGTCAAAAATATCCATTTTTATGTTGCACATCGACATGGACCTCAATGCATATCGCTTTCTGTTGAACGTTCATGACTTCAAGTAAAGTTGGGCATGGAACAGTGCTTAAATAAGATTAAAGAGGAAAAACCTTGGAAAAAAACCCTGGTCATCCCAATTTTTGTCTTCATGTTTTCGTCAATGAACATATCTTATTTATTTCAGGTCACGATTGATCACTTTACAGACACAAGTGTGATACCAAAATCAAGTACAACGTTGCATTACTGTGTTGGTGATAGAAATGTGGGATTTTTTGCTCCCGGCCTGGCTCCGCCTACTTTGTGAGGTTGGATTCTGGAGTTATGTTATTTTTGTACAATATATATAATTAAGGATCTACTTGCTGTTAAATAAAAAATGCTTCAAGTAGGGATGACTCTAAGATTTTTTCACCCCCTTTTATAAAATGATCCTGTTTAAAAAAGAGACTGTATTGGTATCAGTACTTGTAATAGGAAAATTTAAATGTCAGTGAAAAGATAGTATCATCTGAACTATAGACCCTGTGCAAGTAAATTGGCAACAGCTAAATAAAAAGTAATTTCTGTTTAAAGTATTTAAAGCATTTTACTTCTAATTCACTTTGCCTTGGCCATTTCACTTTACATTTGCTATTTTACTTATCACTTCACAATTTGCAGAACTGGCCCCAGTACTACAGGGGCCAGTCCCACAAGTGGACAAGTTAAGAGTTGAAAGTCAGGAGTCAAGTAAAATGACTCAAGATGAGTTAAGAGTGAAGTAAAATGACAAGTGACAAATTAAAAGTCAAGAGTCAAGTCAAGAGTGAAGTTAAATGACAAATGAAAAGTAAAGAGTCAAGTAAAATGACAAGTGAAAAGTCAGGAGTCCAGTAAAATGACACGTGGCTAGTGATGGAAAAGCGCTATGGCGCTGACGCCTGGCGCTAGCGCCAAACCAAAAAGCGCCATGGCGCTTTTATGTGCTTGGCGCTATATTGCTCTGGCGCCATTGGCGCTTGGCCTGGGGTTCAGAAAAGCATCATGGCGCTTGGCGCCGAAGTCCTGGCGCTTTTTCCATCACAACACGTGACATGTTAAAAGTCAAGTGAACTGGACTCTTGACTTTTCATTTGTCACTTGTCATTTCACTTGACTCTTGACTTTTCACTTGTCATTTCACTTGTCATTTCACTTGACTCTTGACTTTTCACTTGTCATTTGTCATTTCACTTGACTCTTGACTTTTCACTTGTCATTTGTCATTTCACTTGACTCTTGTCTTGACTCCTGAATTTTAACTCATCACTTGCATTTTACTTGTCGCTTGACTTGACTTATGACTTTTAACTTGTCAATTTTACTTTACTCTTAACTTATCTTTTGTCATTTTACTTTACGCTTAGGTAACTTATATTTTGTCATTTTACTTAACTCTTGACTTTTGATTCTTAACTTGTCAACTTGTGGGACTGGTCCCTGATTTCAGCTATACTCGGCGGACAGCACACCTAGTATGAAAACCTACCATAATTAAATGAATGAAAACTTTGTGATAAATTTCGTAATTAATTATTCCATAGTATACTCGGCAGATATGATACTATACAATGAGTCGCATGATGTCATATCATGCACGCTGTATCCAACCCGTAGAACTCTGTTTTGGTGACTCGTGCTTACGCATATACGGAATGAAACTATTCAATTGTGCCTGCACAATTCAAACCCCTGTCAAAGTGTAGTTGAGTTTTTTGGCATGATGCCATTCAAGCGTCGTCTGGATCTGAATAAATACAAAGCGGGAACGTTTTCTGAATTCAAAATTTTGAACGTAACAAGTTTTCGTCAAAATGAATCGATAGCGTGTAACTTTTCTAAATATGAATTAGATTAAACGTAGGTAAACGTATAATCAAAAATTTGCAGCACCTATCGGCACAAAAATTGGAGTAAACGAGTGCGTAAAGAACAGCACATTTTTATTTTCCTTCTTACTATCTTTATATTTTCTTTTTTACTAAATTCCTTTCTCGTTCGCTCTACAAGAACAAAATATAACTTTCCAATTTTGTAGAATGATATGTCTGTCGACTATACATATTGACATATTCACGACCCACTGTGCACCGTTTTTCTACCGTATTTAAGATGTATCGCACTTCGCTGTTCAGTAAGATGTTGAATTTCATTGACGCTCAGCGAAGGGAAACATAAGTGGACCAAACCTGTGTAATATCATGTCTGCCGACTATACAAATGAAATATTTTTTTTGGTTCATTATTCAGATAGGTTATGGTAGGTTTTCATACTAAGTGTGCTGCCCGCCGTGTATACAAACATCATAATATTCACATCACATCTGATGTAACAACTTTTTGGAGAGCATAACTTTACTATTTACTGATCATATGTGAGCCATGTGACAGGTAACATACTGAATGCTATCTTTGCTCTTTGTGCTTGAGTTTGATCCTGAACTAGGGCTCTGTGCCTTCTTTGATTTATTCTCTGGGACATTGAATTGAACAGTGCTGGTTTTCTTGGCAACACTTTCTTGATTTTTGGAGTCTGTGGTTTTTGTTGGGGGTTTTGATGAACAAAATGTACAAAATATTGACATTTTAAAGTGGTTTTATGATTATGTTCAGGTTTATTCATCTACCACAATAAAAAAGTTGCTCCAATTTAATGAAAAATCCTCCAAACACACCACTATCCTGTGACAGATCCCCATTTTGTGAGTTCAATTTCTGCACCTGAAAAACAGAATTTTGCAGAAATCACCATTACAATGGTATCCAATGGCTGCATTGCCTTTCTATGGGGATATGGCTCCAGACACGCTAGTTGACATCGACACCAAATGTCAACTGGTTCCGTTCCCAATTCAAAGCTTGCGTTTGAACGTCGTTCGTCGGCTCGTCAGCAAGTTTTGAATCGGGATCGGCACCAGTTGACATTTGGTGTCGATGTCAACTAGCGTGTGTGGGTCCAGGGCCGTATCCAGGGGGGGGGGCTGCAGCCCCCCCCCTCCTGAGGCGAGACCAGAAAGTGACCGGAAAATGCGACTTTTTCAACGTCAGCGTAAAAAATTTTGCGCGCTAGCGCGCATTCTTCACCAGACATAAGGTATTATCATCATATTTGCTCCATGTGGCCGCAAATCGTTATAAATACACTCAGTGTGCTACTTTTTGCTGTTTTGTATGTATATTTACATACATATACAGCGTTCCGTGGCGCTGACGCCAACGCCAATGGCGCCATGGCGTGGCGCCTACTAATGGTGCCAGCGCCATGGCGCCATTCCGACACTATGTAGATAAAATTTTAGGGGGGTTGGCTGAGCCCCCCCCCCTCGCCGGCCTCCGTAAACAAGCAGCCCCCCCGCTCAAAAATCCTGGATACGTCCCTGTGTGGGCCCTATGTGACATCACTAAGTACTGTCACGTATTTATGTTGGTTCATCAGCATATTTGAAACCTTTAAAAAATGTTGTTGTTTTTTAAACTGGGTCATTCTTTCCATCCTTAGTGGGTTCTTATTTTTTCATCATGAAATTTGTAAATATTAGTGCAGAGAAGCCTTTCAACAAGTATAACCCATAATTAACTTGTGCGTAATGCTACCGTTGAACTACATTTTGCAATTTGAAACTTCTGCGTTTTTCTGGATGACGTCACTGTTCGATGTGATGTATTTAACTGTAAGAACGTCCAATTTGCGGAGCGGTATCATATTTCACTGTAGCTGCACTAGGGTTTTTTTCCTAGCTCGCTAGGATTGTAGATAGTTTATTGAAGAAATACGGCATCCTATCTTATTGTTGGCTCGCACACTAGTTGACAAATTTGTGTCAACTGGTCTGTGTCAACTCGGATTTCGGCTTCACTTGTCGCTGAGTTATCTCAAAATGAACATGCGGCAACGTTGAACAATAAATATAATTGCAACTGCATTGGAAGATCGCTGTGCGACTCGTGAAGCCAAAATCTGAGTTGACACAGGCCAGTTGACAGTGACACACATCTGTCAACTAGTATGCTGGCCGCCAAATCAACACTAGTCATTTACATAAACCACCCACCTCTTTCAATTCCCCACTCATATCCCTCTGAGCACAACCTTGCAAACCCCCATGAGTAATCCTTGCTTTGTCAACTTGACCATCATTGTCATTCATGATGGTTAAAGTGGCCCGCTTTGATCCTGGTTGTAACAAATTGTTCCCTGTACTTTGTGAGTATGCACTGCCGGAGATTGAGCTTTCCTGTGTGGGGGGTGGATAATTTGATGCTGGGGTATCATGGATTTTGACCCCCCCCCCACATGGGGGTTGGATTGATGGGAAATCGCTTCTTTGGAGGGATGGATAGCTTAAATTTGTGCCTTCTACACCTTGACAATTCCTATATAGTGAACCCCCGCTAACCCCTCAAACCCCCCACCCCAAATTTTTTTCCAGCTATCTATTCCCCCGGAGGAGTGATTTACCATCTATATGAACCCCAAATATAGATGGGGTCCAAATTCACCAAACCCCTGTTTCAAGGACGTATCCAGGGGGGGGCGGGGGGGGCTGCAGCCCCCCCCCCTTCCCGGGGTGAGACATGAAAACCCCCCGAAAATGCAACTTTTAGTACAAATTTTCGACAGTGTATGCAAAAATTTTGCGCGCAAGCGCGCATTTGCCCCCTAAACACACGGTATTTTTAGCATATCGGTTCCCGCGGACACATACCAGAAAATGCACCCAATAATGTACCTTTCGCTGTGAATGTACGTATATGTACATACATTTACAGCGCTTTCTGGCGCTGGTGCCAACGCCAATGGCGCCATGGTGTGGCGCCTACGAATGGCGCCAGCGCCATGGCGCCATTCCGTCACTATACAGGCAAAATTTTAGGGGGGGGGGGCTGAGCCCCCCCCGTTCGCCGGGCTCCGTAAACAAGCAGCCCCCCCCGCTCAAAAATCCTGGATACGTCCCTGCCCTGTTTGTGCAGATCTGATATTTTGAATAATAAAATTGCAATTTTTCCATTGCTCATCATTAACATAAAGATAAAATAAAATCATAAAATTGCAATAGATCGATTATTTTATTTGATCTTGATCTTTCATTGCACCATGTCCCATTTCCGCAAAATGAGAAGTGAGAAGTGAAATGGCAAAGGCGAAGTAAAAGCGCAAAGGCGAAGTGAAATAGCAAGTGAATTGGCAAGTAAAATGGCGAAAGCGAAGAGAAATTATTTTTTTTAACTTTGTTTTTGCCAATTCACTTGCCGTTTCACTTCGCCTTTGCGCTTTTATTTACTTCGCCTTTGCCATTTCACTTCTCACTTCTCATTTTGCGGAACTGGCACCAGGTCTCGAATATAAAATTACAAAAAGACAAATCGATGCGGTTTAAATGATAAACCTTAATATAACAATGCGATTTCTTGAATATCAGTTTTCAAACTAAAATATCATATTTTCAAACTTAATTTTGAAATACTCACCTTTCTATCGGTCAGCTGTATAGCACTGGTGTGTCGTCTATCAAGAATATTTTTGTCCTCATTCACATCTAAATAAAAACTTGAACCTCCTACGTGACTGATATAGACCTGCTCAGAGTTGTTCGGACACTGATAGCTGTTGACTGTTAATTTTCTATTAGGCAATTTCACTGATGATGTAGTGTATTTTGCCAATGATTGTACACTTACAGCTTTGTTTATTTGACTGGGAACATCCAATTTTCTGCACATGGTGAGATAAGGCTGGGTTATTTTATATTGTGTTAATGAAATTACATGAACTGCGATGAGTTGTTATATGTTTATTCAAAAGTATGTGTATGGGTAAATACTTTGATTTTTACTCATGCTCATAAAATATCCAGATAAAATACTTTTTTACTCGGCACCTTTGTAAAATTGCATAAAAGTATTTTTTTGTGGAAGTGTAAAATTGAGTATTTTTTCTGGTATTTTGTGGATCTGGGTATGAAATTTTGTCAAATTTTTACATGTTTACCAAATAATTAATTTTCTCAGTGTAAACAATGCACAACAGTTGTCACAATTTGATTTCATACATGTATGTCTGCATTCTATGATTGAAATAAATACATGAGAAGATACATAAATATCAATGCAGGCATCGGCAATCACATTTTTGGCTTTTTGTGTGCATCCCTTGAACTTTCTGAAATACTCAGAAGTACCCAGTACTGACAAAAAAAGTATGTGTACAGATGGGTGGGTACTGGTACAATTAAAGCAGGTATTGTACCCATGATTTTTTACTCAATATGCAGTTTTATGCGTATTTCAGAGTAAAGATAAATACCCACTATCAACTCTGGAACCGAGTAAATACACCGAGTAAATAGACACGTATGTAGTCATGGGTGCTAGGCTGAGATTGCAAAAGTAATTAATCATAGTGAGCGCATTTCTCGCACTACAATATAAAATATTGAGTTACACGGTATGAAGCAATTGAATATGCATTACCTACCTGCACATAAGCTTGTGTAGGCACAACTTTCTAATATCAGGATTCACCATGCAATAGAGATAAAAATTGAGTGCAAACTTTGTAAACTCCAAAATGTTGACAACAGTTCTGAATATTTGGAATGACACGATGCAGTTCCATAGGTCTTTCACCAGGGGGCAGTCCCAAGCCCTGTGAAGTGTAAAGTAAAGTGTCTAATGCAAAGTCAAATGCAAAGTAATGTGTCAATTGTCATGCAAAATGTCAAATGTAATGTGAAATGTAAAATTTAAGTGTCAATTGTGTATCCAAATCTTATGTGGAAACATTATATTTGAATACAAAAACATAAGATTTGTATACAAAATAAAGATTTGGATACATAATTGACACTTTACTTTGGATTTAGCTTTAAATTAAACTTCACATTTGACACTTTACTTTACACTTTACAGGGCTTGGGACTGCCACCAGAATAGTGAATGGGGCTGCGGGAATTGTGCACACAAAGAATATAATCATAACTGCACCCAATAGCATCCACAATCTCTGCTCTTCTCTACTAGTTCTTTGAGCAATTGTATCTTTTTGATATGAGTTTATTTTGTCCAATCTCTCCTTTTTTGTCACCCCATAAGCTTTAAGTATTTTTATGTTGAAATATGCCAACATTAGAAATGGTAGTAAACGGCTAATAAGTTCACGTGTCTGTAAAGTGATGTGAAATAAACAGGTGCCAAAAAATACAATAAATACAAATACAGTACATTTATACAACAGTCATACTGTTGAACTGCATTTGACAGTTTTTTTACCGATCTCAGAGAGTGGTAGTCTTTGTAAAACACTGATTGGATACTCATATCTGTTTAGCATTTTAGGATTTCTCACCAGGGTTTCTTTTCCAAAGGTTTTGAAAAACAATAACTTTTTTTTTGTAAGCGCAACCATTGAAACCGTTTTTTAAGAATCCTGGGCCAACATTTTTTGTGCTGATGCACAAAGTATTTTGAAAATTTTTGCGCTTAAGTGCGCAATTTCACATACACTTTACAATTGATGGTTGTTTTCAAATGTGGATGGCAAATTATGAGTTGTGAGAAAAATTAAATGTCACGTGGGTAATGCATGAATTCTCCAAAACTCACCCACTGATAAACACCGTACCACTTTGATCCGACCATATCTAAATTATCTACTGAAGTGTACAAACAATTTCCGAGCCTCATTAACGTTTCATTGTCTCTAAATCCCTCCGGAAACGTTTTCACGTTTTTCCTCCAGCACCAGGGAAAATATATCACAAAGTTTATCAAGTAGGCAATGGCTGTAAAGTGTAAATTGGCACAATTTTCAAAAATAGACCCCTGTGAGGATAACTTGAGAGCCAAATTGGGAAATTTCCTCATCTAAGAATTTTAGAATGATTTGTATGGTCCTGTGCCATTATGCATCTAAACCCATTATGCATCTAGAACCAGAATGCATTAAACCATACCCGGCATGCTGAAAATATGCAATAAAACATATGACCTAGTGATTTTAAAGGTGAAATATATATATTAAGTATGAACATTACCAAATAGGTTAAAATTACTCAAAAGCGATCCAGATAGGTAGATAACTAAGCAGTTTGCTTGGGGGGGGGGGTTCTGTTCAGGGAAAAGTAACCAACGAAATTTGCCTCTGGTTTAGATAGATAACTGGGCAGTTTGGGGGTGGAAAACCTGCCCCCTTACTTATTCCTGCGGGTATAATGTGTCAATTATGGGTGTAGATGCATAATGGGTTAAGATGCAAAATAGGTAAGCCTGACCCGGTTTGAATACTGTAGTCACTTTTGCACCAGTATAATGATTGTTGGTAAACTACTTTTTCTGGGAAAACGTAAGTGCGAGTATTTTCGCACAGAAAATGTCAAAGTGCATATTTTTCAATTTTTACTCCATAATGGGTACATCAAAGATGCGTTTTTCTCTTGATAAGTATTTCTTAGAAAAATGTCATTCACTTTCAATGTGCCCATTGATTTTTCGTTATGCTGTAAATACTATTTAAGTATATTTTATGTACTCACGTACTTTCAAAAAGTACACGTAAAGGTATGTACTGGCAATTTTATCAGAGGAAACTTGAACGTATTTATTCAGTACTTGAGTATGTGAACTTTTTGAGTAAATGTAAATACATTTTAACAACTATGCCCACCACTCGCCTATCAACTGCCGACACATCCTTCTGTTCTGCATTCTGTTAGCTTCAAATGGATGACAAATGGCCACAAATTGATTGAAAGTTAAAAACACAACTATCCAAACACTTGTCCCCATAACAGCATTTGATAATGGAAGTCCAATGTGGGCGTAATAAAATTCAAATATGGGGGAGCATAGCTGTGATGGGTAGGGTCAGTATGGGCCCACACACGCTAGTTGACATCGACACCAAATGTCAACTGGTGCCGATCCCGATTCAAAGCTTGCTGACGAGTGGACAAACGACGTTCAAACGCAGTCTTTGAATTAGGAACGGAACCAATTGACATTTGGTGTCGATGTCAACTAGCGTGTGTGGGGCCTATGTTGGTGAATTTTGTTTTTAGAGTGATTTACATTTTCGAAAATAACTGTTTTTGGAGATTTCTTGTCACTCAGGATTATCCGAACAGATTTCTTTGAAAACTGAAAGCCTACTGCATATCCTTGAATAAGACTACCTTGAATAAGATCTCCTTGAACAACTCCCTCCAAAATTTCTGACAAAATAATAACCCCCCATGGGGTTTTATTCAAGTCAAGGACATGCAGTATTTGTCTGAATGGATGCAACCAAATAGTTCCTCTATTTTTACTGTAAGATATTAAAAAAACCAGACTAACCTTTATACCACTGAAATACAAAATCATAGGCACCACAGAAATCAGTGCCATTAAATCTGTAAGAGCAAGCCTGCTCAAATACATGTAGAATACACTGGATTTTTTCAACAATGGCTGATGCAGGATGAAAATTGTCAGAATATCACCAATAATGCCAATGAAAATAATCACTGGTGCAATGTAGATGTAGCCCACTTTTGTGATGAAATCCAGTTGTTGTTGTGTTAATGTTGGGGTGCTGAAATGGTGTTGTAATTTTGTTCAAATGTGGATGATAAACATAATTGCCATTTGTGGGCCTTGGGTGAATGTGTTTGATTATTTTACAATTGGCAGACTGAATGCTTGAAAATAATGTTACCATAACCTGATGAATAAAGGTAGGTAATAAATTCCTTGTATAATTATTCTATAGTTAGGCATTATGGTAAAAAGTTACTTTTGGTTGATCGTTCAGAATATCATGGTATTCCGTGCATTTTGTTTCATTCCCTCAATCTTAATAATGTCGAGATAATGCTAATTTTTAATAGACATTAACATTCAAACATATTATCCAGAAATTCAACAAAAAAATTGTGTAAACAAAATTTCTGCCAAAATACCTGGAACACGCGTGTGGATCGCTGTTGGCAAAATATCGGCCATCGTCATAGTTACTTGATGCGGTGGTAAAATTTTCAGCCATTTTTTGAATTATGAGTTGTTCCCTTTTCCTGTGAGAGGCAAAATTTTCTGGAGATTTATTGAAAATTTGTTAAAATCTTATTCACAATCTTGGTCAACTGTGAACTGAATCGTGTTGCTTTACCATTACACGTGGATTTACTTTCATTCATATGTAGTCAATCCTATTATATTTCACAAAAATGCAAACTAGTTACACACATGTTTATGTGTGTTCTGAAATTAGTGGGACACTTGTTTCATACAGAGTAATCATTACTATTGATTGTACGTGTGTGGTAAGTAAAGTGTCAACTATTTTGTTTATGGAAAACGCAAACAGAATTGAAAAAAGTTTTGGACTTGCCAGATAACAAAAACGGAAAAAATTGTAAATACTTGCCAGAAATCAGCAAAAGGAAAATCACATGATGGAAAAAAATGGAAATGAAACAGAAATGGAAAAAGTGTGCCAGTCCACAATCTCTACAATAGGAAGCAAAACATTTTTAAAAGTTTAATTTGAATAAAAAAATGCAGAAGCAGCAGAAAGTACCTGATACTGGTAAAAATGAAAGGCAAATGTCTTGTTTTGAGAAATTGGAAATGAAAACGGAAAAATATTGCCTTTAGAAAATGGAAAATGGAAAACGGAAAGTTGACACCCTAGTGGTAGCGAGTTAATATATATTTGTCAGCCTCTTGTTGGAATTCACATACCAAACAAACTCCAAGTATCTGAACCGTTAACTTCACGTTTCCCCCCATGGACTTCTTCCCCCCCGTGGTGTGATGCATTAGCCTTATGTCCGTGCGGACATAACGCTAATGGAACACGACAAAACGGTAATGCAACATGACAAAACGCTAATGCAACACGGACAAAACGCTAATACAACAGACTCCGGGGGCAAGTTGTCCACGGGGGGATAAGAACCTGGAATCTATTAACTGAAATTGATGGGCACAATTATCAGCATGCAATTATACTTTTCTGGGATTTGGACACCACAAATTTATGCAGGATGTTGCAATGACCTAAAAAACTGATCTAGTGTTGGCAAAACCATCAAATTTATGGTGAAAAAATTTAGGCAAAAATATAGGTAAAGAAATTTCTGCCATAAAATTCACACAATTTTATGGTGCATTTTTACTTATTGACTAAAGAGGGGCTCACTATTTCCAGAACGAATCAAATAGCTTTCTCAGGTGTCATTTTTCTTTGTCATTTTCGCTAATTACGTAAAGGGCGGAAAAATCTCTCAATTTGCGTCATTTGGAGATATACCAGAATGTAGAATTTACACTTTGCCAACATGCTAATTGGATGCTGATAATATGGGCGTCTGCGAAGCGCGCCATTTATTTTACATGCGAAATGATCGCCTGACATAAAATTTAGTAGACTGCGTGTGGGATCATTTTCCATGGATCCTTTTTTACAGTGTGGCTCGTAAGTGCTAGTTTTACCAATATAAATGATTTTGTGAAAAAGCAAATTTTTCGGAACTTGTTGACATTACTACCTACTTCGTACTAGTTGTGGAAAAACGCCATAAAAATAGCGCCGTGGCGCCATTTCAAGAATACCTCTAAGCGCCGGGCGCCAAAGTGTCGCCAGTAGCGCCTGGCAGTCTAGGGTGTCAAATTTCCATTTTCCGTTTTCCGGCAAGTGCAAAAAATTCGGTTTCCGTTTTCCGGCAAGTGCAACTTTTTTCCGTTTACATTTCCGTTTTCCGTAAAAAATGTTTCGTTGACACCTTACCTGGCACCCTATTTGTGATGGCGCTATATTTTCTGGCGCTTTTCCATCACTAGTTGTCTGAGCACGCACGAAGCACTACAACGCTACATCCAAAAAAGACACATCATTTGTTAGAGAAAGCAAAGTAGCAAGCACACACAGTTAGATAAAACTATTATTTAGATTGATCGTCACATTTTTCCAGTCAAATGCATAATATGCGAAGCTATGCTATGCTAATGGGGGCCTTTGCTATTCAAGTTGGTATGTATCGAGTAGTGTTGGCAAAGCGCCAGAAAAATGACGCTATGGGGGAGTGCCACCCAATGATGGAATGGCGCCACGGCGCTGGCGCCATTTGAGGGCGCCAAAGAGCGCCGCGCCATGACGCCATTGGCGCTTGGCGCCCTTTTTCTGGCACTTTTCCATCACTAGTGCCACCTAGAAAGTGCGCCAGGCACACAGAGCACCATGGCGCCATTCAAGAACAGAAATCCTGGCGCCAATTGCACTCACGGAGAAACAGCGGCTAGCGCCATGGCGCGGCGCCCTTTGGCGCCATCATATAGAAAAAAACTAGGTTCCTACATACGTTTGACTAAATACAGCGCTTTCGCAGCGTGCCAGAGAAAATGAGTGCTCTCGCGCACATAAAGATAATGATAGGCATGTGCAAAGGTGGTTTTTGAAGATTGAGCATTTCTGGAGTATGGCTCGTTGACTGCGAGCTTTTTCTCAGATCTACCGTAATTTATCTGAATAATATGCCATAACACTTTTTTTGACATTTCAGTTTCCACACTTCGGAATAATACTAGGATCTACCAGTGTGCTTATTTTTTCGAATGTGAGTAGGTATTTAGTTAAAATATTTATGTACCTATATTTTATGTGTCCTATATATGGTGCATCAATTCTAATACAGTACCTGTAACATCCAGTGAACATTTTATGTACGGTATTTCCTCGAAATAGCCTCCGGGTTTTCTAATGGTACAAATTTAGAGGGGGGGGGGTAAACGAAGGGTTATTTCGATGGGGGAGGAGTGTTTCGATGGGGGTATTTCGGGGGGGGGGGGATGTTTCGAATAAATATGGTATACCTACTGTATTTCCTTGATATAACCTCAGTGGTCTTTTTTAATCTGTAGAATTTGAGGGGTATGTTTTGTAGAGGTGTTATTTGAGGGGGCGTATTATTTTCCACCGTGATGATGATTTTTTGCATAAATAAACCGAGACGATAAAAACGTGCCAAAAACAAATCTCCACTGGTAGAATCATTGTCCAATACTATATATTGCAAATGTCATGAATTAGTTGTTATCCTTCATACGGCAGGATTATACAAGGGATGGCGTTATACTGGGGGTATTAATTGAGAAAGTGTGGTACCCAATTGATTTTTTGCTTTTGAGCGGGATTCGTATGCCCTCAAGTTTCCATTTGAGATTTTCCTGTTCCCATTAACGTTCTTTAATTCTCAATCTAGAAGCTTGTTTTCTGACCTCTTATCAACGTTTTTCCGCCAGTATAAATCGTCGGCAGGATTTCTCAATCCTGTTTACTATGGAGGTTGAATATTTTTCAGTTGTGCCTCATTGGGCTGAGGGGTGGGAACCCGAACCGGCCCGACCCGACCCGACCCGACTTGAACCGACCCGACCCGATCCGACCCGACCCGACCCGACCCGACCCGACTAGTGATGGAATGCCGCCATGGCGCTGGCGCCATTTGAAGGCGCCAAGGGGCGCCGCGCCATGGCGTCATTGGCGCTTGGCGCCCTTTTTTCTGGCGCTTTTCCATCACTAGACCCGACCCGACCCGACCCCACTCGACTCGACCCGATTCGACCCTACCCGATACTTGTACAACTTTTGGAACTGATACCCGATACCTGACCCGAATATATCTCTGCACCTGAAAACAGATACCCGAACTGGAAAACTTTAAGATTCCCAAGGCTATTGCGCTCTGCTTTTCCTCTACTATGTTTTTCCACTAGGTACCAATTTTTGTGAGTAAAAGTAAAAAACACAGTGGATAAATCAGACTACAAAATCTAAGTGTGCATGCAGGTTTTTTCAAGTGTCGTGTTTTCTTATTTTTCAGCATGTGAAACAATTCCTGCATTACTACTTGCCATTCTCATTGGGGTCCTTTCAAAGACCTTAATGATAAAAACCGTTGTGTGATAAATCGTAAATACATACGTAATGGTTCGAAGATTGTTCATAATCCTACAATACATCTCTCAAATTTATTGTGCCAGAGATTACACGTCCAGATTTTGGTGGGCAATTTTTTTTATCCTATGTAAAACTATTTTTTAATTGCACAAAAGCACAAATGCGGCCCGCACACTAGTTGACATTTTGTGTCAACTGGTCTGTGTCAACTCAGATTTTGACTCCACGTGTCGCAGAGAGATCTCCAAATGCACATGCGACAATGTTGAAAAATAAATGTTACGGCAAGTGCATTGGAAAATCGTTCTGAGACACGTGAAGCCGAAATCTTGAGTTGACACAGACCAGTTATGTGTCAACTAGTATGTGGGCCGCCAAACCAGAAAATCACTGGGAAAATCAGTCCCATAAATATTGTGTGTAAGCACAGACTTTTTCCCACTACAACTTTTTGTATTTCTTTAAAAAAATTACAGTATGTATGAGCTAAACCAGGTTAACATTTAAATATGAGATAGAATATTAACAGATATTTACCTAGGTATGTAAGTTGTGTACAAAGGTAAGCAAACATTTATACATAGAACATAAGTTGTCAATAGTGATGGAAAAGCGCCCCGACACCAAACACAGCAAAAAATGGAGGTGTGATGCGTCGGGAAGCGTGCTGGATGCGCGTGAAGCGGCCTCAGTGAAGACACTTCCACACGCTTCAACACGCTTCACGATATTTTGGGTGAAGTGTCTTCCACACACTTCACCTAGCTTCACGGTGGCCAAAATTTTGTGAAGCGCGCTTCCCGATGCTGAGGCAGTGAAGACACTTCACAAACATTGTGCAGCATCATTGACACACGTCTGTGATGTGAAGTGTCATCAGATCACATTCAACTTCATGAAGCGCTGGGAAGCGCCGACCAGCTTCGTGAAGCGTCGGGAAGTGTTTCCGTGAAGACACTTCAAGACGCTTCACGACGCATCAAACCCCCATTTTTTGCTGTGAAATTCCAAAGGTGAAAAAATGGCCCCAGAACTAGTGATGGAAAAGCGCCATGGCGCTAGCGCCAAAGGTAAAAGCGGCATGGTGCTTTTGGTGCTTGGCGCTAATTTGCTGTGGCGCCATTATCGCTTGGCGCTGCACCCATGAAAACATATTTACCGTATTTCCTCGAAATACCCCCAGGTGGGTTATTTATTCAGAGTGAGAATTTTGAGGGGGGTATTTCGAGGGGCGGGGTAATTCGAGGGGGGTTAATTATTTCGCCAGAAATTTTTTTGAAATCCCAGTACTAATTCGTTGTTTGTAACGTACGCAGACGTAGAAAAATGCAATGATAATCTACAAGAATAAGTGTTTATATGTACTTACCTAAGTATGTAGGTAGATGGTAAATATGTATAAACACCGTTCTAACGAAACACAGTCATTGTTTAAACGTGTGTTCTGCATTGCCTGGATAACAAACAGCAGCTTTTGTGATGTACGTTCTCTTTACACTCAATTTGGGGGTATTTCGAGGGGGGGTCCATTAATTCATACTGCCCATTCTACTGTGCCGTAAGAAGTTTGAAGAAAAAATGTCATTCCCCATGGCGCCATTCCACCACTAGTGGACAGTGCCGTATAAAAATGACTGTCTGTTTTACTCATTCAGGAAGTTAGATGGGAACCTGTTCATGTTTAGTTGAAAGAACATAGGACCTTTATAATGCGCAAGATGCATTTATAGTTGTTTAAATATACTATTTTCTTCGCAGTTGCGCTGCATTTGGTTCGATTTTACGGGTGGACCTAAATACGTAAATATGTGTATGTATTCCGCTAAATAGAAACGTACCTAATCGAATTGATACTTTTTTAAATTGAACCAACTTCCGTGCTTACATGCAACATTTGTATCATTTGTGGGCGTCTTTGGCCCATGGTATATTGGGGTGATCTCAGTCGTTATCCTATTCCGCAATTGACAAGTTATGAGACAAGTATCAAAATCTGGGGTCAGTCCCGCCAAGTCCTTTACTCTTAAAGCCGGAATTACAGCTCAGCGGCATTTGACGTGAAATGATTACGTCGTAAAATTGATTACATCAAAATGGACAAAGGTACAGCATTGAAATTTCAGAATTAGATAGTTCTAGTAATTGGGTGTAATGTCGCAAAAAAAATTTATCAAATAATCATTATTTAAGTAGTTATTAATTTACCGTCAAAATTTTTTGATGACGTAAAATGTTTGACGTGAAATGTTGACGTAGAATGTGTAAATTTCGACGGTAAATTAATAACTACTTAAATAATGATTTTTTGATAAAATTTGTTTGGGACATTACACACAATTACTAGAACTATCTAATTCTGAAATTTCAATGCTGTACCTTTGTCCATTTTGATGTAATCAATTTTACGACGTAATCATTTCACGTCAAACACCGCTGAGCTGTAATTCCGGCTTAACTTGCTCTTGACTTTACATTTGTTATTTTATTTTACAGGGTCTTTTACATGACGCATGACATTTCTCACATGGTCTTTTACTGGTTCTGGGACTAAAAAACCCTAATTGGAAATTTCAAACGGCCAACAAGGGGGGGTATTTTGAGGGGAGTTTTAAATTCATAGTGGCCATTTTGAGGGGTATTTCGAGACGGGGGTATTTCGAGGGGGGTTATAAATTCATAGTGGCCATTTTGAAGGGTATTTCGAGACGGGGGTATTTCGAGGGGGAGGGTATTTCGAGACGGGGGTATTTCGAGGGGGCGGGTATTTCGAGGAAATACGGTACATCCCGATCGATTTGTAAAATGTTGAAAAACATTTGGTTTTGACACCTGTGATGTGGTGCCTTTTGGCGTAAATGAAAGTCAACTTTTTCGAGAGAAACATAACGAAATGACTGGGGTTACCGTATTACCTCGAAATACCCCCAGGGGGTTTATTATTTCGCCAGCAAAATTTTAGGGGGGATAATTCGAGGGAGGGTTTATTCGAGGGGGGGTCTATTATTTCGCCAGAAATTATCGGAAATTCCCCATACGCAGACGTAGAAAAATCGAACAATCACATAGATTTATATGTGTTTATAGGCATATGTTATTGTATAGGTATACACAAAAACCCTTCCCTAACGTCATTTAATCATCAGTTTTAACGTGTGTTCTGCATTGTACAGATCACAAACTGCGGTATTTGTCATGTACGTTCACGTTACACTCAATTTTTTGGGGGGGTATTTCGAGGGGGGTTTATTATTTCCTCAGCCGAAATTTAGGGGGGGTATTTCGAGGGGGGTTAATTCAAGGGGGGGGGGGGTAATTCGAGGTAATACGGTATATATGTGAAATATCTGCTACTTTCCATAAAGATATGGATATATCTCTATACCTTTAATAATAATAATAATGGATACTGAAATCGTGCGTAGGTAAATAGTTCGGAAACAAAAATATTCGGAAATAAAATAATGGAGAAGGCAGAAACACAATAGAAAACAATGATTAAAAATGATTTAGACGTGCTCACGTAGGTATGGAAAAAGCGCTTTTTTCAACGGCCCCCGCTATTTCAAATTTTTAAATTTAAAAATAAAGGCATTTCTAAATTGTTACAAATGTGCTTATGAGTCAACATATACAGGTATATCATTTAAGTGGCAGTACTTTGTGATGGCGATACATAAATGGCCAAAGAATGGCTGTGGAGCCATGGGATATACCTAGCATTATTCGTGTTGATTTCTCCCAAAAATATAATTTTTATGTCAACTGGTTACATATATTGCTGTTTGTCCAATGTTATTGACTTCAAGTGAAGTTAGGCATGGACTAGTGCTTAAATAACATTAAAAGTGAAGACTAATACATTTATACTGATGTTTCCCACTTTGTAAGTATGTGGAAGCACATTGGCTTCATATACATAATATACTACACTAACATATCACAGCTCATTATTACATGATAGCATGCAGGAATAAAAGCAAGGGCCCTAAAAAACCCACAGAACCAATCAAAACAACCACCAATGGTAATTTGCATGTAAAATTATGCACTTGCACAACAAAAACAATACAAAATAAATACCTAGTGCACAAGTGCTAAAAACAATTTTGCAAGCACTTTTTAAAAAATGCTGAGGAGACCCGTGCATTTTTGAAAAAAGCAACTTTAAAAAAGTGGTTGAAAAAAGCGCTGGCTATCCATAGCTCAGCATACAATCCGAGATTGAGAACATTTGACTGTACACATTAGAAATGACAGAAAACGTCAGATGTACACATGGTAAACAATGCAATTTCCAGGCTTAATGTGCATTCACATGGGAAATTATTTATCTCGATGGTAAAGCATTACATAAATTGCTTCTGCATGTATATAACGATTGCAAACCTCCAGAATACTGAAAACTTTAATTTTTATTGCATTTTCGAATTTTTCTGCAGAATTTTAAATACAAATAAATGTTCTGCAGATTTCCAAGTTGTTACAACAGACAATACTTGTAAAAAAGTATTTACTTTAACTCGATAAATACGTATACTCGAGTACAGAGTAAATATGTTTACGTTTCCTTTGAAAAAAGTTCCGGTACTCGCTTTTACGTATACTTTTTGAAAGTACTCGAGTACAGAAAACGTATTTTGGATCATCTTTTACATAGATTTTTAAAGGCATAGAAGGGAAAAACGGGAAAAAATATGCTAATAATATGGGAAACTAGTCGAAAATGGTTGTAAAACCAAATATATAGTCAAAAATTGCAAAAAGTTATGAAAATGATAGATTTTGAGCGAAAATTTTAGATAAATTTCTCAAAAGTACTCACGTTTACGTTTTCTGAGGGGAAAAGTACGTTTACTCACGTTTACTCATGAGTAAAAGTATAAAAATTTTTTTTACGTTTTCTGTACTCAGGGGGTAAGTAAAAAATAAATACTTTACGTTTACGTATACTTTGATGAAAGTTTGGTACTTTTAACAACTCTGCACAGACACATTTTAGCAATTTTAGTTCTCTCGCTATGAATAGATCCGTGTGGAATTGGTTTTCACGTAGAAATAAAAATTCGAACACTCAAAAAAAGAAATTCAAAAATTCGAAAACGTTTTTGACTTTTAAAGTTTTTGTATGTCATCGTTAATTATTTTCATAGTAGGTAGTTATGGACTATGGTGAACCTGGGCACTGCAATGAAAAATGAACAGTATATTCTTGTCAGATGTCAGTGGTAAATGTTTATGTGCATTTACGATACTTAACTACTGTTCATTAAATTCGTGCGACTTATTGCCATATCCAATTTTCTGAACCTAATGAAAACTGTCCAATGAAGCATCCTCATTTAAAGCTTAGCGCATCCAGTGTAAAAAGGAAACAGTCGTACGGATTAGTATGACGGAAAAGCGCCATGGCGCTGGCGCCTGGCGTTAGCGCCAAAGGAAAAGGCGCTTCTGGTGCTTGGCGTCATTTTGCTATGGTGTCATTGGCGCTGGGGTACGAAAAGCGCCATGGCGCTTTTGGCGCGTGGCGCTTAAGTCCTGGCGCTTTTTCCATCACTAGTACGAGTAGAAAAATGTAAAATACCGTATTTATTCTAATAGAAGGGGCTTTTCTGTTCTTTCATCAACTTTTTTACTCGCCTTTGTATTTTGTATTCAATTTTTTTTGTCATCAAAGACATTTTTTAAGTTCTGATATTACAGTTGTATTTACATAAAATTCAAGGGTTTAATTTCATTATAAAATTTATCACAGAGGAATGAGGCCGATTGGGGTGCCACCGATGTCATTGTGGGACAGTCGGGGGCGGGCGGGTTCACATAGGCTTGAGAAGTTTCAAGCGAGTGTGGTCACCATGTTGCGCACACGGGAAACAGGGCTCACAGCGAACTGAGTCCGTGGCACAGATGAGAAACATGCGTGGGGTTCAGATGGATCGGTGGCGTGTGGACCTTGGGCAAGAGGCGAAGCCAAGTCCACTAAACCAACAACCAGAGGAGATTTGTGTTTGAGACGGGCCAGATTTAATACTCCCTACAGATTTGTAGGGTAGGGCGTACGCCCAATAGATTTTTTAAAGTTCAGCCGCATCGACGCACATGCACCGAGAGCAAGGCGGTTTGTAAAATATACGAAACGATCCTTTAAGGTTGCCGATATTGCAATATGACGCAGTGACGAAAAATGTGGCGGTGACGCAGTGATTGTCACCGCCTGGTTTTCGGGTGTCACCGCGACAAAATTACATGTCATCGCGGTGACAATCACTGCCACAAATTGATCAAAAGTTCAGTGTCCCTTTTTTGTGAATGATTTTTTGTGCAGAATTTTTGTGCTCATTTCATTTGAGCTACGCAGTGTGCGTGTGCGAGTAACCCGCCCGACAAAATAAAATAAAAAACTAATTGGCAGACGGTCAAGAAATGACGAAATCGTGATTTCCTAGCCAAAATCGAAGCGATATACGTTATATTGCAATATCGGCGACCTTAAGGGATAGTTTCGTGTATTTTACAAACCGCATTGCTCTCGGTGCATGTGCGTCGATGCGGCTGAACTTTAAAAAATCTATCGGGCGTACGCCCTACCCTACAAATCTGTAGGGAGTATTAAATCTGGCCCCAGGTGTCACCGCCTCTGAAATGCCTGTCACTGCCTGTCACCGCCAGAAATTTAGACCTTTTTTCGTCTATGATATGACGTATATCACTTCGATTTTGGCCTGGAAATCACGATTTCGTCATTTCTTCGCAGTCTGCCAATTCGTTTTTTATTTTATTTTGTCGGGCGGGTTACTCGCATAAGTCGCGCTTTTGTGTAGTCAGGTGTAGGGTGTCAAAAATTTTTTTTTACAGAAAATGGTAAACGGAAAGGTAAAACTATTTCACTCAGCGGAAAACGGAAAACAGAAAGGTAAAAAAAAATTGTTGGCCTGGAAAACGGAAAACGGAAAAATGAAATGCCGGAAAACGGAAAATGGAAAGCAAAATTTTCACGGAAACGGAAAAAAATAAAGTGAAATTAGCATGGTAATAGACAAATTTGCAGAAGGAAAACCTGCATGCAGGTTTGCCTGTTTGGCTTTGATTGTGGTAGCTGTACATTCTGCAACTATGGATCATGCCTGTAACTTCACTTGTAGTTCAAGCTTAACTGAACCAACAAAAAATCATCAAAAAGTAGCCATAGTGGCCATAGGAAAGGAAACACTATGACAATTTCACAGTCTAGAAGCAGTGGGAATCACTGATGACCACTATGCAATTGATGACAACTTTGCAGAGGAGATGATAATAAATAGCATAAAATTCAACGACAACCACAAATGATACTATATTGACTGGCCATATAAAGAGAGTATCAGTGACCTGCCCACGGGAAAAGCAGAAGCCTTGGTGCCGTTTAAATCACTGATAAGAAGATTCAACAAAGATCCAAACTTACTCGAACAATACCGGAAAGTTTTGGACGACCAACTAGAAAAGGGAATAACTGAGATCTGTGACGACAAAACAGACAACAAGGGGATTCATTACCTGCCACACCAGCCAGATCACGCCGGGCAAATCGACATCATGCAGAATCGTGTACGATGGGTCGGCAGGTAAGCCCAGTTTCAACGAGTGCCTTTTTAGAGGACCAATTACAACACCATTAGCACCGGGCCTACTCCTGAGGTTCAGTGCAGGCAATCTAGCATTAATTGCCGATATTGAAAAGGCATTTTTGCAAATAGGATTGCATGACCAAGCTAGAGACTACACACAATTTTTCTGGCTGAAAGATGCCTCAAAACCAGTAACTGAAAATAACTTAATAGTAAATACTTCATTTTTAACGCATACTGTTTGGACTTGTCTGCAGCCCAGCAATTTTGGGAGCAGTCATAAAATACCATTAAAATGTGACAATAAACAACATGAATGAATATGAAGAAAATGAAGGGGAACGAAACCAGTTGGCGATGATAATAAACAACATTTACATCGATAACTTCATTATGAGTGTCACGAATGAAGTTGAAGCTTTAGAACTATATTACAAAGTCAAAGCTTTATTTAACCAATGTTCTATGAACATGAGGGAATGGCTGTCAAACTCCAGATCAGTCATGAATGAAATAGCAGAAAATGACAGGGGTCCAAAGGTGAATAAAATTGTCGCAGTAATGGGCATGAAATAAAATCACCGAACAGACATGCTGGCAATATCAACACCAAAATTGCAAATTGACAGCATCACAACACCAACCAGAAGAAACTTGAATAAATTATTGGTGTCAGCATATGACCCAATTGGGTTCACAGCACCTGTTTCACTGACCCTGAAATCCCAGTTGTCAATGCTGCTCCAAGAGACAAAAACAACACAATGGGATGAGCCAATTGAAGATAAATACAGATTGGAAAAACAATGGAAAAATGCCAGAAAACTGAAAATCGAGCCAGAAAATGGAAAAATGGCCTGGTAAAACAGAAACGGAAAGGTAAAAAATTTTCAGCCGGAAAACGGAAAAATGGGCCGGAAAAACGGAAACGGAAAGGTAAAAAATTTTCAGCTGCCGGAAAACGGAAAACGGAAAGGTAAAAATTTTTCGGCTGCCGGAAAACGGAAAACGGAAAGGTAAAAATTTTTCGGCTGCCGGAAAACGGAAAACGGAAAGGTAGAAAATTTTCCTGCGGAAAGGCGGAAACGGAAATTTGACACCCTAGTCAGGTGGTCACTTTTTTAGTGTTCACTGTCTGCAACCGAAACCATGAGGGCAGCGACAAGAAAGAAATGCATGCAGGAGCGTACAAAAGCGCGACTTATGCGAGTAACTCGCCCGACAAAATAAATTAAAAAACGAATTGGCAGACGGCCAAGAAATGACGAAATCGTGACTTCCGGGCCAAAATCGAAGCGATATACGTCATATTGCAATATCGGCGACCTTAAGGGATAGTTTCGTATATTTTACAAACCGCCTTGCTCTCGGTGCATGTGCGTCGATGCGGCTGAACTTTAAAAAATCTATCGGGCGTACGCCCTACCCTACAAATCTGTAGGGAGTATTAAATCTGGCCCGTGGTGTTGTTGTGTTTTAGGTGGAACGTGGCGACACAGGTCTCAAAGGCTTGCATCTCACATTCATAGATGGTCAACCCCCGAAGGGGACATGAATGATGAGTGAAAAGTGAGTTAATGAACATCAACTGACCTAAACACCCAAGTGGTCACTACTCAAGATTGTTTGAAACATAAAAGTTAATGGTTCAGACCAATCAGTCAAAACCTACTTAGAATTGAATACAGAGTAGAAGTAAGGAATAGAGTATAGAATAGTGTGTAATATAGTGTGACTACAACAATGGTTAAAAACTCCCAATTTTTCTGTGATCACAAAGAACGTGTGAAAGCTACTGAATAAGTAAATATTAAAAGTTAGCTCTGCCTATACCGTATTACCTCCAATATAAGGCATCCCTCTAATATAAGGTACCCTCTAATATAAGGTATAACTTTCGGCTATTTTGAACGCGACGAAATAAATACAAGGTACCCTCTAAAATAAGGCATACCTGTAATATAAGGCACAACTGGCTGCGTGCCAAAACGCGTAAAATCATAAAAACGGTCGCCAAACATGGCGGAAAATGATGAAAATGGTGCCGAAGGGCACTGCGATAACTCTTCGTCGACTTCTGCCATTTTGAAATGATACTGTTCCACCTATTTCGTACATTCCAATTTGAAAAAATGAATTGTATCGTTGTTCACTGTTGGTAAAATTTCTTTAAAATCTGGTGAAAATAATTGAAGGTACCCTCTAATATAAGGTACCCTCTAATATAAGGCATAACTTTTGGCTCGAAAAATCTGACGAAAACAATTTAAGGTATACCTTCTATTAGAGGTAATACGGTAATACAGTTGCATCATGCATTTTTACAACTTCAGTAAGTATGCATATTTCTGAAAGAAAGTGGAAAGTGCACCAAAATAAACACTACTGTGAGAAAATTACGTAAACACCTAGGTAAACCTCTGCGATACTGGGCCACACTCGTAAATTCGTGTCAACTGAATGTCAACTAAATAACACAATTTTCTTAAAAATCATCACAGTTAACGGAAATAACTAAAATCAAGCGTGACAGTATAAAATTAACTATGCTATATCACATCAGAATGTTCAAATCACATAATTAACCAAAATTTATAATTATTCAGTTGACAAGAATTTAGATGTCAACTAGTGTGTCTGTGGGCTCATTGTACCCCAAATATCAAGCTCTCACTGTGAAAATGAAAATCACAAGAAAACACAAAGTTGTCTGAAGCATGTAACTTCCTGTCTGATGTCTGATTTTGAGAACAGGGATTGCAGTGTTGTTAGCCACGCACAAGTCCTGGGAGAAAATAACATTTCAATTTGCTGAACAATGATAAAAACCCTTTGCATTGGAGTGTCCCCTCAGTTTGAATTGACTCTCTGCTGGTACCATAGTAAATATGGTAAAAGTACAGGTAAATTTCCCCAGATTTGTGGAACGCCAGCCCATAATTACTAACTCCAAAGCTTCCACTCAACCATAGTTGTTAAAACGTATTTAAATTTTCTCGAAAAATACGTACACTTGAGCGCTGATTAAATACGTTTACGTTTCCTCCAAAAAATATCTTTATTCAAACTTATGCATACTTTTTGAAAGTACGCGAGTACAGAAAACGTAGTAAATGAAAATTAATGGGTTACATAAAAACCATAAATGACTCAAACGAATAATTGAAACGGCTGCAAAAATGGTAAAAGTACAAAATTACTTTACGTTTTCTGTACTCGATCAGGGGCGAGTTAAAATAAAATACTTATATTTACGTTTACTTTGAAAAAAGTTCAGTACTTTAAACAACTCTGCTCTCAACTGGAACAAGCACCAATCAATAGAGATTACCGTATCTCCTCGAAATACCCCCAGGGGGTTTATGTTTTCAGAGTGAGAATTTTGAGAGAAAAACGTGAAAAATGCAACAATAACCACCGTTTATAAGTTTTTACAGCCTTATATAAGGATGTAGATGGTATAAACGATGTTCTAACGTAACACAGTACCGTATTTCTCCGTGTAAAGCACCCGGGTGCTATACAAAATTGAGACCTTTCCCAGCAACCTTTTTTCAAAACTTGTATAACACCCGGGTGTTAGGTCAGGGGGTGTTATGCACGGAAACACATCCAAATTCGGCGGATTCAACTTCCAAAACACCTTCAAATACACGTCTCCTACATATTTAGGCTTTTTGTTGGTTTCCTGGGTGCAGCAATGCAATGAAAAAATGTGCGCCACGGAATTACAATGAGTGGCGCGCCCCACACACAATATTTAAGGAATTCAAATCGGGTGACCATCTGAAACCTAGCATAGCACCCCTGGGTGCTATACAGCTGTGTAACACCCCGGGTGTTGTGCACGGGGGGGTCCTTTACACGGAGAAATACGGTAAGTGTTTTGAACGTCTGTTATGCATTTCCCGGACCACAAATTCATAGTGCCCATTTTGAGAGGGGGTATTGCAAGGGGGGGGGGGGGTATTTCGAGGAAATACGGTATGCAAAGCAGATACAGTCTACAATCCTCCACACTTACTTTCTCTAAAAAAACCCAAAACAACCTGAGTATCACAAGTACAAGTGGTCAGAGTATCCCCTGTCTGATTTGCGCTGCCCAGCCCAGCCAAACTTGAAGTTATGCAGGTATTCAATTGAAATGAGTCATAAAGTGCCCGCAAACCGCAGGACGCTTGCACCCATGAGGGCTGGCCGGTGGAGAAACGCTGAGAAGTGGGAGTTTTGGTGTTTTTTTGTATTGAGAGTACAGAGCATTACCGTATTTCTTCTAATAGAGGAGCGCCGTTCTATTGTTTTGTCAACTTTTGTACCTGCCATTCTATTAGAGGTGCCGTTCTATTTTTTTCACCAATTTTTTCACAGATTCTCATTCCAAAATAAATAAATTTTTAATGAAGCTTGAACAATATTTTAATATTAGAGTATCAATTTGAGATTTAACACCTATTTGAATGCTTGCATGTTCTCACCATCCATTATTGATTCATTTTTGTGTTTTGGAACACTCCCAACATAACTCCTACCTGCCGTTCTATTGGAAGTGCCGTTCTATTACAAGAAATACGGTAAATACGGTAGTATGGAGGGAAAAACGCGAAAAAGAACCTGCAAAATCTGAACACAAACAGCCCTGGCAGTTCCGATGGCATTGTTACTGCTGCAGTTCTGTTTTGTCGGTGTCTGGCAAGTGTCCACATTTTGCACTCGCTCGTCACATTGGTAACAAATGAGACAATAACCTGCAAGGGGTATGATGTTTAGGTAGCAGTTGTGAAAGTGAAATAGAGAATACGTTCATAAATTAATTCAACGAAAATCCATCCATTTTCGTTTAAGAGAACGGAAAGTGCATTATGCAGAGGCAGGGGACAGTCTCAGACCATGTAAAATGCCCTGCAAAATGTCAAAGGTCATGCAAATTGCCAAAAGTCATGTGAAATGCCCTGCAAAATGGCAGCTCGGTTTGAGTTCTTGACACCTGCATGACATTTTGTTGACATTTTACAGGGCATTTTACAGGGTCTGGGACTGGCCCCAGGTGTATTGATTCAGAGCACATTAATGCGTGCATTAATTTGCACTGTACCGCAAATGCTCTATTAGGACGACCTCCCTCCAATAAAGCGACCTCTCCAATAGTACGACCCCCTTTGGCACATTGTGTAAGTATAAAGCGACGCTCTCCAATAATCCGACCCCCTCCAATAATCCGACCCCCAAAGAAAAATTAAAAAAAGGAAAACGATGTGGCAATCTACGGACGTGGCTAATTTGAGGGACAAATTGGCGGCCAGTTCGCCAGAGCCAGCGGGCAATGCACAAGAGCTGGCGGGCAGTTCGTTGAACCCGAATATTAAGTATTCAGAGAATTTTGTGGCTTTGATGTGATTACCTATTGCTTTACGGTGCCATGATCATACGCGTTAAATGAAAAGTTGAGTTGTTGAGTTTTTGAAAAATACAATACGACCCTCTCCAATAATGCGACCTCTCCAATAATGTGACCCTCAAAAATGTGCTGAAAACAATAAACCGACCGTCGCCTTATTGGAGCATTTACGGTATTCTTTTTATGAATCTTGTAAATATTACCTACCTAAATAAATATATCTTGCCTTTTAGTACAGATTACGAACAGAGGGCAGGGGTGTTCGAGGGAGTGGCCATGCAATGTGGTTTTATTCATTATGATACGGTATCCAGCATGTATAGCACAACTATGCTACTAAAAGAAAAGCATAATTAATAATAAAATTTCAAAAAAATTCGACCCACCAAGTCCAAGAAAAGCCACAAATAGAAGAAAAACAGAGTAATGAAAATTTTGACAGCCATAATAATGCATGTTGATAGGAAATTTAAATCAGTGCATTAAAATCAGGACATTAAAAAATCTTCCAAAAATAGAGATAAAAGAAGCCTCAGTCAAAAATAAGAAGCAGAAATACGAAAATAACCACAAAAGTGGTCACGCATGTGATTAGCATGAGCACAAGCTTTTGTGTAGGAAATTTGTTAGTAAAAAGTAGGGTTTTTGTATTCTTGAAAAAAATCTTTGTTTAGTTTCAAGTGACAGGCTTTTTGGCAATTATTTTACATTTTGTCATTTGAATTATGCTCACACAAAGCCACATTAGCTACAATGAAAGTAACTTTTCATCTGGTCGGTCATTAGTTAACATTTAAGCGCTGAACAATGGCGGAAAATGTTCGAAAATGTTTCTAAAACAACTTGCATACCGTATTTCCTCGAAATACCCCCAGGGGGGGGGGGTTATTTTTCAGAGTGGGAATTTTGAGGGGGTATTTCAATTCAAGTATAGCGCTGCCTATAGTATGTTCGCAAATACCGTATTTCCTCGAAATACCCCCCCCCCCCCCGGGGGTGATTGTTTCAGAGTGGGAATTTTGAGGGGGGGGGGGTTAAACGATGGAGGGTAATTCGAGGGGGGGGGACACTTATTGTTTCGCCAACAAATTTGAGAGGGGGGGGGTATTTCAAGACGGGGGTATTTCGAGGGGGGGCGGGGTATTTCGAGGAAAATCGGTAGGTACTCACTATCGCACTCACAACACCACGTAACTGTTGCGCACAAAAACAACATTTCTTACATCACCACGAATAGGTAGCATCCAAGTAGACCGTGACGCATTTCAACTGTGAATGTGGTAATAAATAAAGCCAATGAACTGAATTGATATGGGTAACTGAAATGAGTCCGACAGAAAAGGGCAGTCCCGAACCTTGTAAACTCTAAAGTGAAGTGTCAACTGTCATGCAAATTTGTCAAATGTTACGCGAAATGTCAATTTAAAGGGGTTATTATTTAGTCAGAAATTTTTGCGAAATTCATAGTAAAGAATATGCTTTTTGATATGCAAGACAGCTAACAAACGCGAGAAAATAGGATATATCGGGACATATAAGGTATATAGACGTAAAGATACTGGGCAGACACGGTACTCTACAACAGATAGGAGTTATGTCTTCGGCTGGCAGACGGCCAGCCGAGAACTTATGGAAGGCGTGATGACGACGGAGTGATGAAGACGATCATGAAGACGACGTGATGGCGAGAGATGATGATGGCGACGAAAGTGATCACGTCAGGATGGAGTGTTTCCTCCGGAAATATGTACGGCCTAATGTCCTCCGAGTATACATCTGTACACAAATTAGCTTATCTGTGTATCTGCGATGCAAATTTGCATCATGTATTCACATTGCATAAATACACGATGTACATCATTCCAGACGGGGGTATTTCGAGGGGGGTGTTTATTTTTTCCTCAGCTCGAAAACACATCGGGGTATTTCGAGGGGGGGTTTAATTTGAAGGGGGTATTTCGAGGGGGGGTCAATTTGAAGGGGGGGGGGTATTTCGAGGAAATACAGTACTCGGCGGACCGCACAGCATGCGTACAATCCTACCATAATCTAATGAATAAAATTATGTGATAAATTTCGTAATTATTTATTCCATAGTAAAAACGAAATATAATGATGAAAAACTGTATAATTTTTGGTTCATTATTCAGATAGGTTATGGTAGGTTTACATACTAAGTGTGTTATCCGCCGAGTATACCAAATGTACCAAAATTACAAACTCAACAAGCAACAACAAAAGTAAAGCCAATTAAATAAAAAAATAATTATGACACATTTTCCACCAATGTCAGCACATTCTGAATTCAGTCACAAAGGGACTTCAAACATAATACATGAATACTTTGTGCGCCATGGAACTAGGAATGATATCACATTTTAGATACCTCTTTTCGTTGCTAGGATGCATACTTTGGGTATAAACATTGGAATATGTATTTATTTGGATTGGAGTGGGTTTTTCAGGGTGAAAGAATGAAGACAAGTTTTGAGAGTTGTTTTTAAACGGTTTTTTACATTTATGTGATCGTTTTTGGGTGGCAGATGCAAATTGGGCGATTTAAAATCAAATTATTGTGAAAATTCTGAATATCAGGGCGACAAAACTATTTTTATCAAAACGAGATGTAAGTATCACGAAAGTTACGCACTCACTATTTTTATTTGTGTATATGTGCAGTGTTATTGTAGCAAATAATATTGTATGAATTTGTAGTCAAATTGTTGAAAAGAGCGTTTCAGAGGTAAATTGGCATTCAAGTCTCAATCCATGTGAAAATATCCATTTCGGATAAATTGTACTTTTCAACCCACATTACGTTGAACAAAACTCTCTAATTTGTGCGAAATCACAAAAAAGTCACAAATTAAGGCGGAGTTTCGACGATATCCTGACCAATTTAAATCTCAGTATTGTTGTGTCTGTTTCTCACGATGAAAATAGAAATTTAAGCAAACAAATGTCACACTGGTAAATATTTGGCAACCGGTTGACTTTTGGGGACATTAGGTGTGGGAAATATCACTTTTGACGCGCGCGAATGAAATTTGCGCACAAAATTTTCACATTTTGTTTTTGTTCTGGTTTTAAGTTGCCGCATAAAGGTTTCGTTTTTTTTGTTCTTATTTTTTTAATATTACATTTTTCCCACTTTATTTACACAGTCCAAATACGAATTGTGTATACGCGGCGGACATCACACGTAGTATGGAAACCTACCATAACCCATCTGAATAATGAACCAAAAATTATACAGTTTTTTCGGTTAGGTATACTTATAGTCCTAGATAGCAGTGCGTCTGTTTGCAGCACGCGCGCAGCGGTCATCAGATACTGCCCGAGAAACGGGAATAACTCGGCCCCTCGCTCGCGCAGCTAAATTGAGTATGCGTAACTGTATTTAGATATTTTTTAGACGTGTGCCGAATTACGTGCGTATTGTGCGGTCACTCTGATGTAACCAGCGTGCTAATCTGGGGGATTATGTCGGGGGAATTATGATGTCCGCCGATAAAGAATATTGCGCACTCGCTTTCACTGTCATACTAAGTGTGATGTCCGCCGATATTTGTACTGTATTGAAAAAACGGGTGATTTGAGAAAATATAATTAAACCATCAGCATTAATTGACAGACTCCTCGCTCCGGTAAACTCAAATGTGTTCAAAACAGATGGGTTCAATTGTGTTTCCCTATAAATTTTTACCAAATTATAAATATTTTTCCAATTTTTCAAGATTTTGCCAATACTGACCCCGCGCACACTAGTTGACATCGACAACAGATGTCAACTGGTTCCCATCCCAATTCAAAGCTTGCTAGCGAATAACAATACGCATCGTATACATATTACTTCATGCCGGCCGTATACATTGCACATACCGCAATAATTTTTCTGCGTTTTGCACAGACCACAACACTTTCACTTGAACGTCGCTCGTCGGCTCGTGAGCAAGCTTTTAATTGGGGTGGGAACCAGTTGACGGCGATAGTACGGCGGGACTAACCAAAATATCGGGGGGGTTGGCGTGGTTTCTTTCCTTTTCCTCTGGTTGCCGTTTTTTCTTTTTTGTGGAGTTTACGCAGTTGTTCTTTTTCTTGTAGTAGGCTGGAATCAGTATTAAATAGAACGAGTGTGATGCTGGATTCATTCTTTTTTTAGTTATTTTACGCAGTCGTTCTTTTTATATAGGAAATGTCCAGAATGTGGGTTAAATGGAACGAATGTATGGTTTGGTGTGTATTTATGTTTGTTTTTGGAATGGTTAAAAGTACGGTATAATGTACCGTAATCAAATGAATAAAATGATATGTTTTGAATGGCTTTGTGGTATGTCTTATGACGTGTATGTAATGAAATGTTTTGTTTTTTTTGCGATACGTTTTTATATTCTTTACTTGTATGGTACGGGTGGTGTATGAAGTGTAGTGGTGATGTCATTTTAATGAGGCTATTTTCAGTAAAAAGAAAAAAAGGGGATATACTGTCAGGTCCGCTGTGGCTAAGAAATTTTTCGGCAGTTCGACAAAATTGCTACGAATTTGAGATATCGGTCGGTTTTGTTAGATTTTGTTGTTGTTGTTGTTGGTGTTGTTTTTTTGTTGTTGTTTTTGTTGTTTGTTGTTGTTTTGTTGTTGTTTTGTTGTTGTTTTTGTTGTTTTATGATTTTTGTAATTTTTTTCTCCTTTTCAGGTACATGAGAATGGCTGATGTCAGCGTCGACGGTTCTGATAGCGGAGATTCTGTGGAGATGAACATGGTTGACATTCCTGCCGTTGATGACGCGGTTTCTAATCCGGCGGTTGATAAGGGGGTCGACAATCCGGCGCCTGCTAATATGGTGGACCGTCCGGCGGTTGATAGCCAGGTTGATAAGGTGGTCGACACTGCAGTCTTTGATAGCATGCTCGACACGTCGGATGCTACGTCGGATTTTGATAATCTTGTCGATACGTCGGATCCGGTGTCGGATATTGGTAATCTGGTGGCAGTCCCAAGCCCTGTAAAGTGTAGAGTGTAAAGTAAGGTGTGAAATGTAAAGTCAAGTGGAAATTAAACTGTGAATTTTAGTGGAAAATTCATTTGTGTAATGTTTTCTTATTTTTTTTGTATACCGTATTTCCTCGAAATACCCCCCCCCTCGAAATACCCCCCCCTCGTTTGACCCCCCCCCCTCGTTTGACCCCCCCCCCTCGTTTGATCCCCCCCCTCTCGGGACCACTATGAAACAATCACCCCGCCCCTCGAAATACCCCCCCCCCCAAATTGAGTGTAAAGGGAGCGTACATGACAAATACTGCAGTTTGTGTTCTGTGTACTGCAGAACACACGTTAAAACAATGTCGGTGTCACGTTAGAATAGAGTACATACCATCTACATACTAATATTAGTCTACAGAACCTTATAAATGGCGGTTTTTGTTGCATTTTTCGACGTCTGCGTACGTTTCAGACGACTATTTCGTACTTGGTTTTCAAAAATTTTCTTGTGAAATAATAACCCCCCCCCCTCGAAATACCCACCCCCTCGTTTAACACCCCCCCCCTCTCGGGACCACTATGAAACAATCACCCCCCGGGGGGTATTTCGAGGAAATACGGTATTAAGATTTACTTTGGATTTTGATTTACATTTGCGACTTTAGTTTTCACTCAAAACTTTACTCTACAGTTTTTAGGGTTTGGTACTGTCCTTAGGTTGACATCCCTGTCGCGGACATTCCAGCTGATACTAAAGGTGAGATTTCTGTTCGGCGCAGTTCGAGGATTTCCTCTCGTCCTGTATCGAATGAGACATCTACTGTGTCGGTGAAAAGGAAGAATACTAGGGCGGGCGGTGTTGTCAAGAAGACTGGGGGTGCTGTTGCTGCGAAGAAATCGGCGGGCGGCAGGGCTAAGAAATCGGCGGGCGGAACGGCTAAGAAATCGGCGGGCGGAAGGGCTAAGAAATTGGCGGGCGGCAGGGCTAAGAAGTCTGGAGGGCGCGTTGGCGTGCGCAAATCTGTTACCGGTAATGGCACCACCGGTAATTTTAATGAGGATAAAAGTGGTTTATTGGGGGGTTTTTTGGGTGATTTTTGAGGGGTGTGGTGTTCGTGTGATGTTTGTCTATCGAAGGGTGCCCGGATGGGAATCGTGATGAGTATTTATTTTTTTGGGGGATGGGCATCGGCATTGTTTTTGATTGGGATGGAAATTTGAATTTTTTTTTCAATCGGTATTGGATTTTTTTCGGGATGATTTTTGGAATTTTTTTCGGAATCGGGATTTAAATTTTTTTCGTAATCGGGAGTGTCATTTTTTCGGTATTGGGATGGGGTTGATTGTCTAATTGCTTTATTATTTGAAGGTGGATCTGGTCGCAGTCGAGTGTTCCCTGAGCGTTCGGCGTCACCTTTCAATCTGCCAGTTTTTCAGGAGGGGTTCGTTTTGATTTTTTTGACTTTTTTTGGTGAGTGGTGTGTTTTGTAGTAATTTTTTTAAAGTATTTTTGTAGTGAATAATCTTTTGTATTGATTAAATTAAGTTAGTTGTTTTCATTTAAAGATATTTTGAATGGGCGGAGTTTATATTTGTAGATATTGCATGGCTATTGGATGGTGTATTCAGTGGGCGGGCCTTATATTTAGTAGTCTGTTAATTGGTTGATATATTATGTTGGGTGTGGTTTTTTTGTTAGAATGCTGATTGGGTACATTATTGATCGGTGGTTTTTGATAAGGGCGGAGTTTATATTTTGTTTTGAAAGAATTTTATTGTCTCAGGCGTGTTTTGTGGAATCCGACTAACATGGATTGGTCGGAAACGTGTGCTGGTCTTGACCGCGATTTTATTGAACCAAATCTGGATGTAACCGCTTCGGCTATGGGTGATGTGGGTGGTGAGAAGACTGGACTTAAGCGGAAGTGTTCTAGTGGATTTGGGGAGGGCGATTTTGATGGAAAATCGGGTACGATTTTTTATTTATTTTTTACTTTTTTTACGATAAAGGCATTTATTTGGGATGGGGATCTGTGTCTTCTTTCCCTTAGTCATGTATTGCCCTTAGTCATGTATTCCGCTTAGTCATGTAGCTCGCTTAGTCATGTATTCCGCTTAGTCATGTAGTCGCGTTAGTCATGTATTGCCCTTAGTCATGTATTGCGCTTAGTCATGTAGCTCGCTTAGTCATGTATTCCGCTTAGTCATGTAGTCGCGTTAGTCATGTATTCCCCTTAGTCATGTATTCCGCTTAGTCATGTGTTCCGCTTAGTCATGTATTCCGGTTAGTCATGTAGTGGCGTTAGTCATGTAGCATGTATTCTGCTTAGTCATGTATTCGCGTTAGTCATGTAGTTGCGTTAGTCATGTATTCGCGTTAGTCATGTATCCCCGTTAGTCATGTAGTCGCGTTAGTCATGTAGTCGCGTTAGTCATGTATTCCCATTAGTGATGTAGTCGCGTTAGTCATGTAGTCGCGTTAGTCATGTAGCATGTATTCTGCTTAGTCATGTATTCGCGTTAGTCATGTAGTTGCGTTAGTCATGTATTCGCGTTAGTCATGTATCCCCGTTAGTCATGTAGTCGCGTTAGTCATGTAGTCGCGTTAGTCATGTATTCCCATTAGTGATGTAGTCGCATTAGTCATGTAGTAGCGTTAGTGATGTATTCCCATTAGTGATGTAGTTGCGTTAGTCATGTAGTCGCGTTAGTCATGTATTCCCATTAGTCATGTATTCCCATTAGTCATGTAGTCGCGTTAGTCATGTATTCCCATTAGTCATGTATTCCCATTAGTCATGTATTCCCATTAGTCATGTATTCCAGGGGCGTATCCAGGACAGGGTTGGTAAAATCTCAGAAAAAAATAAAAATAAAATAAAAATAAAATGGAATATTCAAGAATAAAATAAAATAAAATAAAATGGAAAATTTAAGAATAAAAATTGTATAAAAATTCGAATTTTTGTAAAATTTTTTTTAAAATTGTATAAAAATTTATACTTTTGTAAAATTGTATAAAAATTCATATTTTTTGTAAAATTTTGTCTCATTGCTCGAGTCTCTACCTATTTATTCATGGATCTGGGGGGTGTCACAAGCATTGTAAAGTGTCAAATGTCATGTAAAATGTCATGACATGTAAAAATTAAAGTATCATTTGTCAAGCAAATTGTGTTCAAATCTGATGTTTTATTTTGAAATCTTATGTTTTGTATCCAAATTATGTTGTTGTTAACTCCAAAACTTTATGTGAACATTTGGATACAAAAACATAAGATTTGGATATAAAACATACTATGGATACAAAAACACAAGATTTGGATACACAATTTACACTTTGCATGACATTTGTCATGACAATTGCCACTTTGCTTGAAATTTTACATGACACTTGACATTTTGCATGACATTTGATACTTTACTTTACATTTGTCATGACAATTGACACTTTGCATGACATTTTACAAATGTGCCGAGCAAACTCTAGTAGTCCTTCCTCTGAAAATGCAAACTATTCTTATCAATAATTGTAAGTTTACACTTGCAGCTAGCTAACAATACATATTGCATGAACTTTTTAAAAGTAAGGGAAAAATTTGTCATAGGTTTTTCATGTAAGGTCTAATTATAACATTTTTCTGGCCTTGCATGCATGTTTCTGATTTTTTGTAAAATTTTTGTACAATTTTTGTAAAATTTTTGTAAAATGAGTCATTTTATTTTATTAATGACTTTTGGGAATAAAATAAAATAAAATAAAATGAAACAAGAATAAAATAAAAATAAAATAAAATTTTTATACAATTTTAATAAAATGAATTTTTATAAAACCAACCCTGATCCAGGATTTTTGAGCTGTAGGATCGCTGTAGTCGTGTAAATGAATTTTCAGATGGTGACGATTCGTCGGTGGTGGTGACCGGTGTCATTCCGATTGTGGAACCGGAGGAGAAATGGTTGAAAAACCCGCCGGCGCCGGCTAGAGGAATTTCCATGGCGGAGTTATTTTGTGATGGAGGCGGTGCATCCATTAGCCCAATTGGTGACAAGCCCGGAATTCTGGTGAAACCAAAGGTCCCGGTTAAGGTGGAGAAGGTTGAGGAGGAGGAGGAGGAGGAAGAGAAGAAACAGGAAGAAGGGGGGGGGTTCTCATCCTCGTCTGGTAGGAGGGTGTGTTTTCAAGTGTGTGTTTTAAGCATATGTAGTAGATAGGATGTAAATAAGAGAAGAGTGGCACCCCTTGAGATAGTGGCCTTGGCTGTTGTTTGTAATTGGTGGTGTTTTAGCTATTTCTCTGTGAATGCGTGGGCTAGGGTGTCAAAAAATTTTTTTTACGGAAAACGGAAACGGAAACGGAAAACTTTTTTCAGCGGTCGGAAAACGGAACGGAAAACGGAAAAAAAATTGCTCTTGGCGGAAAACGGAAACGGAAAAAAATTTCAGCGGCCGGAAAACGGAAAAAGAGGCTGGAAAATCGGAAACGGAAAAATCAAATTTGTACGGAAATGGAAAAACTTGCTGAAATTTTGCTGGAAAACGGATAAAATTGGCATGCCGATAAAATTGGCGGAAATTTTGTTGGAAGTGGAAAAAATTTGCAGTAATTTTGCTGGAAACAGAATTTTGTTTACATCATTGACAATCTGCATGAATTTTTACCAGTTTGGCTGATCAGAAAACAGAAAGTTGAGCCAGAAAAAGATAAAATGAGGCGGAAAAATGGAAAATTGCGGCAGAAAATGGAAAAAAGGGCAGAAAAACTGGAAATTGAGGCGGAAAACGGAAAAAAGGCGGAAAAACTGAAAATTTAGCCGGAAAACGGAAAATGAGCCGGAAAAACGGAAACGGAAAAAAATGTTGTCGGAAAACGGAAAAAAAAATTTAGCAGCCGGAAAACGGAATGGAAAACAGAAAAAATTTGCCTGTGGAAAACGGAAACGGAAAACGGAAATTTGACACGCTAGCGTGGGCACATACATTGGGCTGAATTTTATTTTTAATTTTTAAGTGAATTTTTTTTCAGTTGAAATTTTATGTAGATTGTGACAAGCATTCATATGGGATAAATATTATTCATTTGGCTTTTTTTCAATTTTTATACGTTTTGATATTTTCTGTTGGATTGGTTAGAAATGCTTCAGTGAAATAATATTTATTATGAGGAGGTTTGAGGGGTCTGTCCATGAATGCATGTAAATGCATTATGGATAGGTGGATGTATGCATGGATGTATTGATGTATGAAAATTGGGATGGTATTTTGTTGTTTTTTTGACATTGTTGTGGTGAGTACGTATAATTTGGTGGGTTTTGAAGATGTGTAATGGGTTTAGATGCATTATGGTACAGACGTAGTTTGAATTTCTTGGAAGGGTGTTCAGAAGGCACCTGTTGACGCGTTGACAAAGCACGTCAAGTATAGATATTAATTATTTTTTTATTTGAAAGATATTAACCTAATTTTTTTCAGATTTATGGTTGTTTTTGATTGAAATTTTTATAGCGTGCAGTGATTAAATTGGACATATTGATGTCGGGGATATACGACAATGTTTTCTTGAGGATGGATAGAATGAGGCACACGCGCGAGGTGAAATTTTGTTGTATTTTATTGAATTGAACTATTTATATTGTTTATTGAACTATTTATGAACTGTTCGATTTTTTTTCTCCAGGGTTTTACTCCATTTTGTGATAGGCGTTTTCTTCACAAGTCTGGCAATGTTGTCATGGTTGAATTGATTTTTCTACAGAAAATGGTCAATGAGAATGTTTTGAAGAATCTTGAGTTCCCTTTTAGGTGAGTTTGGGTGGGTTGATGTGGGAATTAAGATGTATTTGTATATTGAGGTGTATCAAGGAGGTACCCAGGGGGGAGCCTAGGGGAGGTATCTTTGTAGGGTTCAAACGGGATCCCGATCCCGATCCCGAATCCCGTGAAATTCCGGGATTTACCAGTCCCGATCCCGATCCCAATCCCGAAACCCCAATCCCGATCCGGATCCCAAAATCTCAAAAATACCAATTCGGATCCCGATCCCGAAAGTTTTCAAATCCCGATCCCGATCCCGAGAAACTCCCAAGTCCGGGATCCTGATCCCGGAAAAATTAGTGGAAATTATAAAAAGTGAAATAATGACGTTTTTGCATGCAAAAAGTGGATGCAAACCCCCAGCGTCAATTTTATGCCACTTTTCTGGCATCCAACAGTGTTTTGAGACCTTTATGAACAACTGTGAATGCCAGAAAAATGGCGAAAATCTCTTTCCCTAGAACCCAATCCCGATCCCGGAAAAATGCCTATCCCAATCCCGATCCCGATCCCGATCCCGAAATCTCAAAAAGCAATCCGGATCCCGATCGCGATCCCGAAACCCCAATCCCGATCCCGATCCCGATCCCGAAAAGTCAATCCCGTTTGAACCCTATATCTTTGTTAGTTACTTGATGGAGGGTTCTCCTAGGGTTGGCTTCGGCGAGCTATCTATCTATCCCGGAGGCCGCTCTGCTATCTATCTATCCCGAGGCAAAATTTTTGGTTACTACCGGCAAAGACTCCCCCCCCCCCCCCCCATCTAGAGTGGTTTTTGAGAAATTTGGCCGAATTTTTTCTCAAACAAGCTCGCTCCCGGAGCCCCCCGCGTAGAAAATTTTTTATTTTTTTTTGTTCCTTAATTGCAGTGATGGTGTGCCGGAGGAAGTGACATTCAACAGGGGATTACATAAGTGGTTGTTCTCACATCCCGTAAAGATGTTCCGGATTGGAGAAATTTGCATGAAACCTGGAGATATAAAGTATGTTGTCTTAAAGATGCTTTCAGTCAGGGACGTAGCCAGGATTTTTGAGCGGGGGGGGGGGCGGATTGTATACAGAGACTGGGAACGGGGGGGGGGGCGCCGCCCCCCCCCCCTCCGTTCCCGGGCTCTGTATACAATCCGCCCCCCCCCCCCGCTCAAAAATTCTGGCTACGTCCCTGGTTTGAACCCTATATGTAACTGTAAGTATGTAATTGTAAGTATAGAAGTGTGAGTATATTGTGGTATATTTATGTAAACATTTTAGGTATATTATATACCAGGTCCAGATGGTCCGCTGACGGCGTGCAATTGTGAAACTGGAATTTTGAAGTATTCTAGTTTTGAAAGTGGTTTTGTTCGAAAAGTTTGTTGGAAAATTTTTTGTTTATAAAGATAATTCATATTTGGATGTGTCTTAGTACATTTTTTTTTTCAGGGTGTGAATGAGAGGCTGGAGGACATCATTTTACAGGACGATGATTTTATTGATCCATCCTTTAATCGGGATGATCCTAAATGGGATTGTTCGCAGATGTTTGGAAATGATGATTGTGGCGTTAGTAAGGCTTTATTGAGAGAGGCGATGTTTTTACCGGTTTATAGGGGATTTTTTTTTATTTTGAATAAGTTGACGTTGAATATTATTTGTGTGATATATATTCATTTTCAGCCAAGGCAGACAGTGGAAAATGTGGTTACTGAATGCAGTTCAAAGGAAAGTTCTGGTATTTCTAGCTGTAGCAGTACGGTGGCGGCATTAGAGAAGAGCACAGTGGATTCTCTGGACGATGTGGTTAGTCCAGGGGTATCTTGAATTTTGACCCTCCGAGTGGTTGGATAGATAGCAAATCCCTTGTCCGGAGGGATATATAGCTGAAAACTTTGTGGGGGGGGGGGGTTTGGTGGTACAATATATAGGTATTTCGGGGCATAAATCGCTAAAAGTGGGTGTAAAATAATTAGGTCAAAATGGGTATACGAGAGCACATAGTTGTTAAAATAGCTGAAAATAGGCAGTTAGACGAATGAACTATTGATTTTGGTGGTGAAGATCTATATATAGGTATGAAAAATAGCGATTTTGAGTGAAAATTGGGGTATATTTTTTTGAAAACTCGCTCGAGATAGGTAGACAGCTGGGCGATTTGGGGGGTTAAGCGGTAGTAGTCGAAAATTTTGCCAGCGGGATAGATAGATAGCTGAGCGGACTGTGGGACGGATACATAGACAGCTGGGCGATTTGGGGGGGTTAAGGGGTAGTAGTCCAAAATTTTGCCATTGGGGTAGATAGATAGCTGAGCGGACTTCGGGACGGATACATAGCTGGGCAGTTTGGGGACCCCTAACCCCCCCCCCCATTCAAGACCCCCTGGGTTAGTCTATTACCATAATTATTGTAATACAAGAGTGCAGGAAATAGGGGTGTATGATATGTATTGAGAAAAAAAATTATGTATATATTTTTTTGCTTTTTCAGAAAATTTTGACTGGTATGGACTGCTCTGATGTAGACGATGTTGACATGTTATTATTGGAGGCAGTAGAAAGGCATGAAAAGTTGGTTTTTTTTGTTTTGAGTGCACATGTGCTAATGGCTTGTAGAGGTGTATACACGTTTGTATGGATAAAATATTTTGTGTAGGAGTTCGAGTGATAATACTGCTGGTGGTGTTGCTTCTGAGCCTTGTGAGCCTTCTGATCTGGATGATGTTGATATGCTATTGTTGGAGGCGGTTGAAAAGCGTGAAAGGTTTGTTCGTGGGAGGTTTGCTATTTTTTTATTCTGGATATGCTGTTGATTTTAGTGGTGGGCTGTAAAAATGTAAGTTTTCTTTATATTTTGAAAAATTTGTTTATATAACTTTCCTTGTAGGAAATGCAGCAAGATTGTTGAAGATTCTGATTTTGACGATTTGGATATGCTTTTATTGGAGGCTGTCCAAAGGAAGGAAAAGTTTGTTTAACTGTTGTTGTTGTTGTGTAGGATAGGGTTGGGAACCGAAAATTATCGGTTCTGGTTGTGGATTCTCTGTTATAAAGTATTTCCGTTCAGGTATTGGTTCTTGGTATGTGAAAATTTTTGGTTCAGGTTCTTGGGTCGGGTATTTACTATCGGGTTCTTTCGGGTATTTAGTTTGGTTCGGGGTATAAATGTCGGTTTCGGTTGTTTCTTAAGCGCGCTTCCGCTTCTGTGTTATTTTTTCAAAATAGTGGTCGGTTGTGGTTTCGGTTTGGTTTGGCTTTGCAACCCTAGTGTAGTGTTGTTTTGATTGTTAATTTGGTTGTCCTTTGTGTGGAAACAAGGGATGTGAAAATAAAACTTTTTTATAGAAAATCATCTGGTGAAGGGTCATCAAGTTGTTGTTGTGGTGCTTCAACTGGGGGTGGAAACAGGATAATGGGTAGTCTTGATGATGGGATTTGCTGTTGTTTGGTTAGATGTTTAGAAGTGGTTAAAAAGAATATGCTGATTATTTATGTATTTTTTTCTTTTCAGAAATTTTTCACAAATGAGTGTTCTGATATAGATGATATGGATATGCTATTGTTGGAGGGAATGGAAATGCATGAAAAGTTTGTTATTTTTATGTGTGGTGTAAATTTTTCTTGTATTGAGTGGTCATTTTCGTGTTAAAATGGAATGTATTAAAGGAATTAATAGTTTTCTTTGGATTTTTTTTTGATAACTTTGTTATTGTAGGAAATTGAAAAATTCTGCTGTTGCGAAAGCGGATGCGGATCTATTTATGGATGTAGACGTTCCGGATATGGGTGAGAAGGATTTTGAATCAGAGTATGATCAATTGCTTATTGATGCAGCTAAGATGGAAGAGTGTGCAAGGTAATTAGGTTTATTATAATTAGGTTTATTATTTAAATGGGATTTTTGTATGTGACAATGGTATTTTATTGCAGGTTAAAAGAATTGCAGGCTAGAAGAGCATCAGATGGAGTGAATTTTTCAGATACTGAGAGAATGTCGGAAGAAACTGCATTGAATTATTTGTTGGATGTGCGCACTCGAAAAGTTTGTTTATTGAATTTTTTTTGGGTGGAGTGGAATGGGGTTCTGTGTGCAAGTGTTGTGTGCGAGTGTGATGGTCACTGTGCGGTTTTACATCTGTACTTGCTCACTTGCACAGCTTTATATGCATGGAGTGAACGGCATGTGGTGGTCCGCAGTGTTTCATTCTCACTCTCTCATCCGCAGCGCTTTATTGGCACCCGTCATTGCCACCCAGACATGCACACCCACTCATCCGCACCCCCTGATTCGCACTAGCTCATCAGAACAGCCTCATACGTACACCCTCATACGCACACCCTCATACGCACACCTTCACTTGCACCTGCTGCGCCCCATATATGGTTAACGTATGTGTGTACATATTAATGTGTGGTCTATTTAGTTGCTTGTTTTTGTAGGAAGAGGCGCCTGCACAATGTAAGAGACGGGATATGGTGGGAAAATTCAACGTGAATCTGAAATTGGACAGAAGACATAGTGTAGTTTATCTGACAGTTAATTGACAAAATACATTGATAGTTGTTTATTTTTCAAGAATTTTATGTGTGTAGATTTTTACTGATGTAGACTTTTATGGGTGTAGACTTTTATTTGCTTTAAATTTATTTTTTACGTATTAGTGGACAGGGTTGGTAAAATCTCAGAAATTAATAAAAATAAAATATAAATAAAAGGAAAAATTGAAGAATAATATAAAATGGAATATTAAATTAAGATATAAATTTTATAAAATTTTATTAATACTTAAGTAAAGCAATTTTTACAACAAAAAAAATGGTGTTATGAAGTAGAATAAAAAAATAAAAAGAATTTAAAATTTAAATATATGTATAATATAATAAAATTAAATATGATATAAGAATTAAATATAATTATTGTATCATATTTATAGAATTTTAATAAAATAATTTTTTATAAAGCCAGCCCTGTTATTAGACCAGTAAATGATTGCTGTTATTGTTATGGGGTGGTGGTTTTGGGAGTTGTTTGCGGTGATTGATTGTTAGATGGAATAAATAGTGAGAGTGTTGATATGTGGAATATTTTTTATTTTGGAGAGTCTTGTTTTTTCTTGCAGACAATGTAGATTTTCATCTACTTAGAGGTTGATAATGAGTATGTTATAATTGTTGACTTTACTTTTTGCAGTTTTGTCTAAATTATCCAGTTGCGTGTTTTATCCATTGTTTATGATACATTTATGGCTTCGGAGGTTAGTTTTATATTTATGAAGAAAAAATTTTTATTTTGAATGTTTAATATATCTCTTATTGGTTTTATTTTTGTAGGTTACTACGGATAAAAATCAGTTTGGTTTTATCCGTCACGCGAGCAATTTTCCGCTTGATCTGCCAGTGTGGAAATTGGGCTTTTTGGCTAATGAGTATGAAAGTATAAAGTATGCACAATCTGAGGGATTGCTTCCAAAGTCTAAGATTTTGATTGATGGGCGGCATGAGTTGGTTTATGTACTAGTGGCAATAAGTTTAATTTTTAATGATCTTTTGATAATGGTTGTTATCTTTTTTAGTTTTGGCATGTGCAATCGGGAGAGATGCGAAGGTCACTTTTTGTGGGACCCAGAAAAAGATATTGGCACCTGTGCGAAGTGTAGCAGTTGCAAAAGGGTGCGCTCTTTTGCAAGGAATTCTGTTTTTGCGTGGAAAGAAAAAGT
>OZ038453.1:7996229-8149748 GCA_964036195.1 Sphaerolaimus hirsutus | reverse complement strand
TCACAAGCCTGAACCAAACCTATGACGAAGTTGAACAAAACTCCAGCAGTGAGTCACTTTATATCTGTTCAAATCTCAAAAAGTACAATCATATTTGCTTGAATAATCCTCTTGGGGGATTATTATTTCACCAGACGTTTTTTGTGGGGGAATATTTTGAAGGGGGAATTTTCTTTCATCAAAAAGTGTTTTACGAAACAGAAAAACCTAGCGTTTTGGTAAAAACTACAAAACAAATTGATTAAACATTCATAAACGGGGGGATTATTCGAGGGGAAACAATTGTTTCCTCACTTGTGTTATGGGGGATTATTCTAGGTATAAGGGTTCTAGGAAACAATTCCAGCAAATATGATATATTAATAGTAAACACATTGAATGTTTTACTTTGCAGCAGAAATGACTGAGATTCCAATAGAGCTGGTAGAGCCACAACTGAAAGTGACTTTGTGCAGATTGGCCAAGCCAGCCACTCATTAAATAGTGCTGGAATAGTACCTGTTTACTGATTTTTTTACCTTGGGGGGTATACATTTTCAATCTGAAGTTTCAGAAACCAGTTCTTATTTCAAGCAAAGTCAAAAACGTTGAAAAAGTATGACCCCCCAAACCCAAGCAATCATCAACGTTTTTTTTCCATTTTCACTTAACACACAATATCCCTACCAGAGATGTTAAAAGTATGGAATTTTTTAAAGTAAACGTAATTCAATTCAATTCAGCACATTCAATTTTTAAACACTTTCAACGTCATTGCTTTAGTCCACTTACCGTATTTACTCAAATAATTCCCCCGGGGAATTATTTTTTCGTCAGACATTTTTGAGGGGGGAACTATTCAAGGGGGGGGGGGAATTATTCAAGTGGGGTGATTATTATTTCGTCAAAATTTTTAGCCATGTTTCTATCACACTAAATACACATCCTGTTTCCATTGGTAGTGCACACTTGCATCTTTGAACACCCGATGTACTGCATTTGCATTCAGTGAATCAAAGCACACACAGTTCTTTTGCTTGGGTTGACTTCATCGATTGTTTTTGAAATAAATGTGCATCAACTACCTTCCATCATTGGGGGGGGGATTATTCAAGTGGGGGAATTATTTTTTCCTCACTCGCCTAACAGGGGGGAATTATTTGAGTGGGGGAATTATTCAAGTGGGGGGAATTATTCGAGTAAATACGGTATTCAATAAAAGTAAATGCTTTTCATTTTGGCTTTTTTATACATTGTGCCGCATGTAACGCCGTTTTTCTGCTGCCATATATTTATTAGGTGCTGCTTTTAAACTGCTACGTTTATCATAATGGTATTTATAATATATTTGCTTGTTTTTTTCCCTCTCATTTAAACAGTTGTCTTATCGAACGGATATGTGAAAAAACCAAGCAAATGCAAAACAGTGTTTTTTTAAATATGCAAATAATTGTTTTATCGTTGTTTTACTTTATTTATTTATGTATTTATTTTAAAAACATCACGACTTTCCAAAAATGTAAAAATAAAACATCATTTAACAGATTTTCAAACGTAAAAGTCGAAAATTCACTTCTACTTTGTCAACGACACCCAACCAGCAAAACCCAACCAGCAAAACCCAGATTTCCAAGACACATCGTTTTTTCTTCAAAATATCCCCATGGGATATTATTTTTCAGCACTGATGTGTCAAGTACGATAGATAGTACTATTACCTATGCAAATAAATAGATCAATTTGATGTCAACAATGTCATTTAGACATCTCTATTCGATTGTAATCATTTTATTTTAGATTGTAACACTTGACAATTTCCTTCAAATACATATAATTTTCAAGTAATTTTGAATTATTTAGTTGGCATTGAATTGACCTATTTATTTGCATAGGTAATAGTACAGTCTATCGTACTTCACACATCAGTGCTGAAAAATAATATCCCATGGGGGCATTTTCAATAAAAGTGATACAAGGTAGGCTTAGTTACAATGACACTGTATGCATATGGGCAGGGGCATTTGAAAGTATCAAAACTTGATGGCGACAAGGCCATATCATGCCTTATGTCATTTAATCGGGTTTAACCAACAAAGTTATTTTTGCGGGGGGAGGGTGAGTTGGCATCAACTTTGCGGACCTGTCACATTATTAACACATGTAATTTGTCCACCCTATCGCCTGCCAAAGTGGAGCGTTCCCAAGGTCATACAAACCTATGTGTTTAAAACCTAATCCATTTTAAATAGCCCATTATTTGTGAAGTCATGTTAACAAAATATCATGAAAGTCATAGTTATGGACATACATGTTAGGACATTGCTTTTTTATGTACATCATGTTTTTACAAAAACCTCACAAAAGAGTTTTACCCCCCAAAAAAGGGCAAAATGAACATGGCTCCTGATTCCACTGTATACAAAGACATACAGTTTACTAAAACAAATCTAATTACAGTTGAGCGCGCGCGCCGCGACGCCCCAATTCTTTCCATGACAGGTAAACTTAACTGCGGCAGACCATTGCATTTTATGCAAGTCCCCCTCCCTAAAACAGTCTGACGGGAAAAGTTGACGACACCAAGCAATTTGCCACCCCTCCCCCTCCCCGCAAAAAGTCTGCCATATTGGATTTTTTGCAAAAACCTACAGAAGATTGCCGGTAAAAAGACATGACGTTTAGTTGCATTTTCCCACATAGGAAAACTTTCTCTATACAACAACACCAGGGTGCCCCATTTCAAAATGACATCACTGAAACAACACATAAACAAAAAATCCAAATCCCAACTACATAAAGATCAGGAATCACAAGCTCTCACTTTCCATGAACAGCCTCTCAAAACAGCTGTCTAAAGCCTGGTCGCAGTCCCAAACCCTGTAAAATGTGGAACAAAGTGTCAAAAGTCATGTAAAATGTCATGTAAAGTGTCAATTTTACATGAAACTTTATCTGTTTTATTGGTAAAGTTCATGCAAAACTGACACTTTACATGACATTTTACATGATTTTTGACACTTTGTTCCACATTTTACAGGATCTGGGACCACCCCCAGGCCACAATCAAATCCACTATCCTTCCCAACACAGGCAAAATACAGCTTGAGCACAAGGGCATGGCTGTCCAGATAGAGGTTTGTTCGATTCTTCATCACATCCGTCTTCCTAATGTGAGGTGATTCTTCAGATTTTCAAAACAGCCGTTGCAGACGATGTGCAACAGACAGAAGTGAATATTTATGTTCCAAAAAGATTCATGGAACACCTAGGAGTGACACTTACGACATCACAAATTGACACACTTTTTTCCACCTGTGTGAAAAAGTTGTTACACGATCAAGATAGTAAGTTGTTCACCAGCCCCCATGTTACACTTTTATTTTCTTTCACCCAAACAGATTTATATTGGCTGGGCCATCACCGCCCCAGTCCCCTTAGAGATAGCAAAACCATGCCCAAATTTAGAATAAAAATACCGGAAAATATGGATTTTGCATTCACACACCCAGTGTATAGGGACGACCCTGCAAAATCAAGAGAAACAGTCATTGATTTTGCACAAAGGTGTCGCCACTATATCGATGCAGAATACCTTACAAGTTTGTTGTTTTTAACATCACCCGGCAAAATAAAAACAGTGTAAACATTGCATGTGCAGGAGACATGCCCGACAACATTGCCGGCTGGTCTTGCAAAGTTTTGAAAATATTGGACTGCAATGAATTGGCAAAGGTGTCTACTAATTCAATTAAGGACAAGTGTCTACAAATTTAATTCAAGGACATTTCAAAAAACACCACACAGTGCCATGGCCATACATAATTTACATGCATTCACTTCACTGTGGAACACCTTTCAAAACTCTTCCAAGGTCATCACAATTTCAAACCCAAAACTCTTTCAAGGTCATCACATTTTTAAACACCTGTACATGTGTTCAATCCACTGTTCACTTTTCAAATTTCAAACACCCTTTGGTTCATTCAATTCAGTCTAGGCATTCTCTCTTTCTTTTCTGTACACAACACTCATTGAACATAATATTTTTTATCAATCTCAAAACAACACAAACATTTTTATCATAGAAATAAACAATATATACTATATACAAAATTACCTATCAGGACCCTTTAACCTATGAGAAGGGCTTTAGGTGTGCACTACACTTGTTCCAATAGTCCCCCCAATCACAAAAACTTCTATGTTAAAGATCTGACACAAAATTAGGTTTTGGTAGCGACGCAAAAAGATCTGACACAAAAAATAGGTTACGGTAGCGACGCAAAACATTTTCCCAACGCTACCATAAGATTTGGATACGACGCAAAAAAATACGACGCAATAATATACGACGCAATTCTCGCGTCGCTACCGTAACCCACCTTTGCGTCAAGTCAATTATGACGTCATAGGGACATAAGTTTCCAAAAGTGGGACATAAGTCCCACAAAAACGGACACTTTCCGGACTTTTTCCTACCATAAACCACTTTTTTCTTTACTGGGAACGAGTGTAGCGCACACCCTCTCCCCCATAGGTTCAAACGCCCTTATATACTGCTCAAATTAATGTTCTGCAGATTTCCAAGTCGTTACAACAGACAATAGTTGTTAAAACGTATTTACTTTAACTCGATAAATACGTATACTCGAGTACAGAGTAAATACGTTTACGTTTCCTTCGAAAAAAGTTCCGGTACTCGCTTTTACGTATACTTTTTGAAAGTACTCGAGTACAGAGTACAGACAACGTATTTTGGATCATCTTTTATATAGATTTTTAAAGGCATTGAAGGGAAAAACGGGGAAAAATATGCTAATAATATGGGAAACAAGTCGAAAATGGTTGTAAAACCAAATATATAGTCAAAAATTGCAAAAAGTTGCAAAATACTCAGGGGTTAAGTAAAAAATAAATACTTTACGTTTACGTATACTTTGATAAAAGTTCGGTACTTTTAACAACTCTGCACAGACACATTTAAACAATTTTAGTTCTCTCGCTATGAATAGATCCGTGTGGAATTGGTTTTCACGTAGAAATAAAAATTCGAAAACTCAAAAAAATAAATTCAAAAATTCGAAAACGTTTTTGTATGTCATCGTTAATTATTTTCATAGTAGGTAGTTACGGACTATGGAGAACCTGGGCACTGCAATGAAAAATGAACCAGTATATTTTTGTCAGATGTCAGTGGTAAATGTTTATGTGCATTTACGATACTTAACTACTGTTCATAAACTCGTGCCACTTATTGCCATATCCAATTTTCTGTACCTAATGAAAACTGTCCAATGAAGCATCCTCATTTAAAGCTTAGCGCATCCAGTGTAAAAAGGAAACAGTCGTACGGATTAGTATGACGGAAAAGCGCCATGGCGCTGGCGCCTGGCGTTAGCGCCAAAGGAAAAGGCGCTTCTGGTGCTTGGCGTCATTTTGCTATGGTGTCATTGGCGCTGGGGTACGAAAAGCGCCATGGCGCTTTTGGCGCATGGCGCTTAAGTCCTGGCGCTTTTTCCATCACTAGTACGAGTAGAAAAATGTAAAATACCGTATTTATTCTAATAGAAGGGGCTTTTCTGTTCTTTCGTCAACTTTTTTACTCGCCTTTGTATTTTGTATTCAATTTTTTTTGTCATTCTTAAAAACATTTTTTAAGTTCTGATATTACAGTTGTACATAAAATTCAAGCATTTAATTTCATTATAAAATTTATTACAGAGGAATGAGGCCGATTGGGGTGCCACCGATGTCATTGTGGGACAGTCGGGGGTAGTGATGTAAAGGCACCGGGGCACCGGTGCCCCGGTGCTGGGCACCGAAGGGCACCAGCACCGGTGCTGGTGCGGTGCCATTGCAATCTTCAGGGGTGCCATGCCGGTGCCGGTGCCATTTTTTTCAGAATAGCACCGGTGCCGGTGCGGTGCGGTGCCATTTTTTTGCCGGTGCCAAAGGTGCTAGCACCAGGGCAAAGTAAAAGGCACCGGGAAAGGCACCGGCCAAGGCTTCATGTGCTGTGCAATTTTGTGCATAGTATGTGCTTATTCATATTTCAAAAAACAGCGATATATTTACCCAACCGTTTTTGCCTATTTTGTAAACCTCCCGATCAAATAAATATACCTACTGTGAAATCTATTATACCCGATACGTGATCTGATGAGCGAATCTAAAATTTTGTTGAATTTTAAATCATTTTTATATTTTATATTTATCTTACTTGTTTGTTCAAAATTTGTTGTCAGTTTATGACAGAGATAGTTCCATTCTCTGTACAGCAACGACTCCGATCAGTAGACAATAGTGGCTATGGACATTGTAGTGAATTAAATATTTTATCTTTGGTTTGTAATCATTGTAATTGCTTCATAAAAGTGATTGCCACATCATTCTGATCATTTTAAGTGCTCAACCATCAAAATCGGGTGAAAATTCATGGAAATATGCACTTCCAAAGGTGAGACCACTGAGAAACTGCCCGATATTTACTTCAGAAATTCCAGCCCGGTGCGGTGCCTTTCGGTGCTAGCACCGGCAACCCGCCGGTGCCCTTCGGTGCCGGTGCCATTTTTTCCAAAAGGCACCGGTGCCGGTGCGGTGCGGTGCCATTTTCTGGCCGGTGCCCCAGGGTGCCAGGTGCCCTTTTCATGCGTTGGCAAAGGTGCCGGTGCGGTGCGGTGCCATTTTTCCCGGTGCCTTTAACATCACTAGTCGGGGGCGGGCGGGTTCACATAGGCTTGAGAAGTTTCAAGCGAGTGTGGTCACCATGTTGTGCACACAGGAAACAGGGCTCACAGCGAACTGAGTCCGTGGCACAGATGAGAAACATGCGTGGGGTTCAGATGGATTGGTGGCGTGTGGACCCTGGGCAAGAGGCGAAGCCAAGTCCACTAAACCAACAACCAGAGGAGATTTGTGTTTGAGACATGGTGTTGTTGTGTTTTAGGTGGAACGTGGCGACACGGGTCTCAAAGGCTTGCATCTCATTTTCATAGATGGTCAACCTCCGAAGGGGACATGAATGATGAGGGAAAAGTGAGTTAATGAACATCAACTGACCTAAACACCCAAGTGGTCACTACTCAAGATTGGTTGAAACATAAAAGTTAATGGTTCAGACCAATCAGTCAAAACCTACTTAGAATTGAATACAGAGTAGAAGTAAGGAATAGAGTATAGAATAGTGTGACTACAACAATGGTTCAAAACTCCCAATTTTTCTGTGATCACAAAGAACGTGTGAAAGCTACTGAATAAGTAAATATTAAAAGTTAGCTCTGCCTATAATACAGTTGCATTATGCATTTTTACAACTTCAGTAATTATGCATATTTCTGAAAGAAAGTGGAAAGTGCACCAAAATAAACACTACTGTGAGACAATTAGGTAAACACTTAAGTAAACCTCTGCGATACTGGGCCACACTCGTAAATTCGTGTCAACTGAATGTCAACTAAATAACACAATTTTCTTAAAAATCATCACAGTTAACGGAAATAATTAAAATCAAGCGTGACAGTATAAAATTAACCATGCTATATCACATCAGAATGTTCAAATCACATAATTAACCAAAATTTATAATTATTCAGTTGACAAGAATTTAGATGTCAACTAGTGTGTCTGTGGGCTCATTGTACCCCAAATATCAAGCTCTCACTGTGAAAATGAAAATCACAAGAAAACACAAAGTTGTCTGAAGCATGTAACTTCCTGTCTGATGTCTGATTTTGAGAACAGGGATTGCAGTGTTGTTAGCCACGCACAAGTCCTGGGAGAAAATAACATTTCAATTTGCTGAACAATGATAAAAACCCTTTGCATTGGAGTGTCCCCTCAGTTTGAATTGACTCTCTGCTGGTACCATAGTAAATATGGTAAAAGTACAGGTAAATTTCCCCAGATTTGTGGAACGCCAGCCCATAATTACTAACTCCAAAGCTTCCACTCAACCAGGTGGCAATCCCAAGCCCTGTAAAGTGTCAAATGTAAAGTCAAATGCAAAGTCAAATGTCAAATGTAAAGTAAAGTGTCAAATGTAAAGTCAAATGTAAAGTAAAGTGTCAATTGTGTATCCAAATCTTATTTTTTGTATCCCAATCTTATTTTTTTGTATCCAAATCTTATGTTTTTGTATCCAAATCTTATGTCGAAAAATAAGATTTGGATACAAAAACATAAGATTTGGATATGAAAAAAATAAGATTTGGATACCCAATTGACACTTTACTTTACATTTGACACTTTACTTTACATTTGACATTTGACTTTGCACTTGACTTTGCATTTGACTTTACATTTGACACTTTACTTTACATTTGACACTTTACTTTACATTTGACATTTGACTTTGCATTTGACTTTACATTTGACACTTTACTTTACACTTTACAGGGCTAGGGACTGCCGCCCCCATAGTGGTTAAAACGTATTTAAATTTTCTCGTACACTTGAGCGCTGGTTAAATACGTTTACGTTTCCTCCAAAAAATATCTTTATTCAAACTTATGCATACTTTTTGAAAGTACGCGAGTACAGAAAACGTAGTAAATGAAAATGAAAGGGTTGCAAAAAACCATAAATGACTCTAACGAATAATTGAAACGGCTGCAAAAATGGTAATCGTACAAAATTACTTTACGTTTTCTGTACTCAGGGGCGAGTTAAAATAAAATACTTATTTACGTTTACTTTGAAAAAAGTTCAGTACTTTTAACAACTCTGCTCTCAACTGGAACAAGCACCAATCAAAAGAGATTACCGTATCCCCTCGAAATACCTCCAGGGGGTTTATGTTTTCAGAGTGCGAATTTTGAGAGAGAAACGTGAAAATTCAACAATAACCACCATTTATAAGTTTTTACAGCCTTATATAAAGATGTAGATGGTATAAACGATGTTCTAACGTAACACAGTAAGTGTTTTGAACGTCTGTTATGCATTTTCCGGACCACAAATTCATAGTGCCCATTTTGAGGGGTGGTATTTCGAGGAAATACGGTATGCAAAGCAGATACAGTCTACAATCCTCTACACTTACTTTCTCTCAAAAAAAACAACCTGAGTATCACAAGTACAAGTGGTCAGAGTATCCCCTGTCTGATTAGCACTGCCCAGCCCAGCCAAACTTGAAGTTATGCAGGTATTCAATTGAAAAGAGTCGTAAAGTGCCCTCAAACCGCAGGACGCTTGCACCCATGAGGGCTGGCCGGTGGAGAAACGCTGAGAAGTGGGAGTTGTGTTTTTTTTGTATTGAGAGTACAGAGCATTACCGTATTTCTTCTAATAGAACAGCGCCGTTCTATTTTTTTCGTCAAAGTTTTTACCTGCCGTTCTATTAGAGGTGCCGTTCTATTGAAGGCTGCCGTTCTATTTTTTCACCAAATTTTTTCACAGATTTCTCATTCCAAAATAGCCTTATTTTTTATGAAGCTTGAACAATATTTTAATATTAGAGTATCAATTTAAGATTTAACAACTACCGTATTACCTTGAAATACCCCCAGGGGGTTTATTATTTCGCCAGCAAGATTTTAGGGGGGATAATTCGAGGGGGGTTTATTCGAGGGGGGGTCTATTATTTCCTCAACCGAACTTTAGGGTGGATATCGAGGGGGGGGGGGTTTATTCGAGGGGGGGGGTGTCTATTTTTTCGCCAGAAAATTTCGGAAATTCCCCATACTCAGACGTAGAAAAAACACAATTACATGGATATATATGTGTTTATAGGCATTTATAACTGTATATACACAGTAACCCTTCTCTAACGTCACTTTATCATCAGTTTTAACGTGTGTTCTGCATTTTTACAGATCACAAACTGCGGTATTTGTCATATACGTTATCTTTACACTCAACTTAAGGGGGGTATTTCGAGGGGGGGGTTTATTATTTCCTCAGCCGAATTTTAGGGGGGTATTTCGAGGGGGGGGGTTAATTCAAGGAGGGGGGGTTAATTCGAGGTAATACAGTATTTGAATGCTTGCATGTTCTCACCATCCATTATTGATTCATTTTCTTGTGTTTTGGAACACTCCCAACATAACTCCTACCTGCCGTTCTATTGGAGGTGCCGTTCTATTAGAAAAAATACGGTAAATACGGAAGTATGGAGGGAAAAACGCGAAAAAGAACCTGCAAAATCTGAACACAAACGGCCCTGGCAGTTCCGATGGCATTGTTACTGCTGCAGTTCTGTTTTGTCGGTGTCTGGCAAGTGTCCACATTTTGCACCCGCTCGTCACATTGGTAACAAATGAGACAATAACCTGCAAGGTGTATGTGTTTAGGTAGCAGTTGTGAACGTGAAACAGAGATATGGTTCATTAATTAAAAGAAAATCTTTTGAGAATACCCTGTAAAATGTCAAATGTTATGCAAAGTGCCAAAAGTCATGTATAATACCCTGCAAAATGGCAGCTCTTTTTCTGTTTTTGACGCTTGCATGACATTTGACATTTCGCAGGGCATTTTACAGGGTCTGGGACTGGCACCAGGTGTTGTGATTCTGAGGACATTAATGCGTGCATTAATTTGCACCGTATTCTTTTTATGAATCTTGTAAATATTACCTGCCTAAATAAATATATATTGCCTTTTAGTACAGATTACGAACAGAGGGCAGGGGTGTTCGAGGGAGTGGCCATGCAATGTGGTTTTATTCATTATGATACGGTATCCAGAATGTATAGCACAACTATGCTACTAAAAGAATAGCATAACAAATAATAAAATTTCAAAAAAATTCGACCCACCAAGTCCAAGAAAAGCCACAAATAGAAGAAAAACAGTGTAATGAAAATTTTGACAGCCATAATAATGCATGTTGATAGGAAATTTAAATCAGTGCATTAAAATCAGGACATTAAAAAATCTTTTAAAAATAGAGATGAAAGAAGCCTCAGTCAAAAATAAGAAGCAGAAATACGAAAATAACCACAAAAGTGGTCACGCATGTGATTAGCATGAGCACAAGCTTTTGTGTAGGAAATTTGTTAGTAAAAAGTAGGTGTTTTTGGTATTCTTGAAAAAAATCTTTGTTTAGTTTCAAGTGACAGGCTTTTTGGCAATTGTTTTACATTTTGTCATTTGAATTATGCTCACACAAAGCCACATTAGCTACAATGAAAGTAACTTTTCATCTGGTCGGTCATTAGTTAACATTTAAGCGCTGAACAATGGCGGAAAATGTTCGAAAATGTTTCTAAAAAAACTTGTATACCGTATTTCCTCGAAATACCCCCAGGGGGGGGGGGTTATTTTTTCCGGGTGGATATTTTGAGGGGGTACTTCAATTCAAGTATAGCGCTGCCTAACGGGTTTTCGCAATAACCGTATTTCCTCGAAATACCCCCCCCCCCCGGGGGGTGATTGTTTCAGAGTGAGAATTTTGAGGGGGGGGGGGTTAAACGAGGGTGGGTATTTCGAGGGGGGGCGCTTATTGTTTCGCCAGAAATTTTGAGGGGGGGGGGGGGTATTTCGAGACGGGGGTATTTCGAGGGGGGGTATTTCGAGGAAATATGGTAGGTTCTCACTATCGCACTCACAACACCACGTAACTGCTGCGCTCAAAAACAACATTTCTTACATCACCACAAATAGGTAGCACCCAAGTAGACCGTGACGCATTTCAACTGTGAATGTGGTAATAAATAAAGCCAATGAACTGAATTGATATGGGTAACTGAAATGAGACACGTCCGACAGAAAAGTGCAGTCCCGAACCTTGTAAAGTCTACAGTGAAGTGTCAACTGTCATGCAAATTTGTCAAATGTTACGCGAAATGTCAAGTGAAAGGGGTTATTATTTAGTCAGAAATTTTTGTGAAATTCATAGTAAAGAATATGCTTTTTGATATGCAAGACCGCTAATAAACGCGAGAAAATAGGATATAACTGGACATATAAGGTATATAGACGTATGCTCGGCAGACACGATAATCTACAACAGATAGGAGTTATGTCTTGGGCTGGCAGACGGCCAGCCAAGAACTTATGGAAGGCGTGATGACGACGGAGTGATGAGGTCATGAAGACGAAGTGATGGCGAGAGATGATGATGGCGACCAAAGTGATCACGTCAGGATGGAGTGTTTCCTCCGGAAATATGTACGGCCTAATGTCATCCGAGTATACATCTGTACACAAATTAGCTTATCTGTGTATCTGCGATGCAAATTTGCATCATGTATTTACATTGCATAAATACACGATGTACATCATTCCAGACGGGGGTATTTCGAGGGGGGTGTTTATTTTTTCCTCAGCTCGAAAACACATCGGGGTATTTCGAGGGGGGGGTTTAATTTGAAGGGGGTATTTCGAGGGGGGGGGGGTTAATTTGAAGGGGGGGTATTTCGAGGGGGGGGGGTAATTTGAAGGGGGGGTATTTCGAGGAAATACAGTACTCGGCGGACCGCACAGCATGCGTACAATCCTACCATAATCTAATGAATAAAATTATCTGATAAATTTCGTAATTTTTTATTCCATAGTAAAAACGAAATATAATGATGAAAAACTGTATAATTTTTGGTTTATTATTCAGATCGGTTATGGTAGGTTTACATACTAAGTGTGATATCCGCCGAGTATACCAAATGTACCAAAATTACAAACTCAACAAGCAACAACAAAAGTAAAGCCAATTAAATAAAAAAATAATTATGACACATTTTCCACCAATGTCAGCACATTCTGAATTCAGTCACAAAGGGACTTCAAACATAATACATGAATACTTTGTGCGCCATGGAACTAGGAATGATATCACATTTTAGATACCTCTTTTCGTTGCTAGGATGCATACTTTGGGTATAAACATTGGAAATATGTATTTATTTGGATTGGAGTGGGTTTTTCAGGGTGAAAGAATGAAGACAAGTTTTGAGAGTTGTTTTTTTACGTTTGTTTATTTTTTATTTTATTGTTTTTGGGTGGCGGATGCAAATTGGGCGATTTAAAATCAAATTATTGTGAAAATTCTGAATATCAAGGCTACAAAACTATTTTTAATCAATACAAAATGTAAGTATCACGAAAGTTACGCACTCACTATTTTTATTTGTGTATGTGTGCAGTGTTATTGTAGCATATAATATTGAATGAATTTGTAGTCGAATTGTTGAAAAGAGCGTTTCAGAGGTAAATTGGCATCCAAGTCACAATCACTGTGAAAATATCCATTTCGGATAAATTGTACTTTTCAACCCACATTACGTTGAACAAAACTCTCTAATTTGTGCGAAATCACAAAAAAGTTACAAATTTAGGCGGAGTTTCGACGAAATCCTGACCAATTTAAATCTCAGTATTGTTGTGTCTGTTTCTCACGATGAAAATAGAAATTTAAGCAAACAAATGTCACACTGGTAAATATTTGGCAACCGGTTGACTTTTGGGGACATTAGGTGTGGGAAATATCACTTTTGACATGCGCGAATGAAATTTGCGCACAAAATTTTCACATTTTGTTTTTGTTCTGGTTTTAAGTTGCCTCATAAAGGTTTCGTTTTTTTCCTTCTTATTTTTTTTAATATTACATTTTCCCCACTTTATTTACACAGTCCAAATACAAATGGTGTACTTAAAAAGTAAAACGGTGAAACCAGTGTGTTTACACGGCGATTTAAAAAAAAACAGTTCACTGTATTTTCCCATAAAAAACCCAACTTCTTTTCAGATATCTATCTCATCACAGTTTGAACAAATTTGGCATAAAATGTGGCATTTCCTTACTCACTAAACTACCATAATCATGTGAATAAATAATCACTTTTATTGACCGACACTTTCATTCCTTAACGCATTAATTCCGGCACTTATGAGAAACTATTAGGTTATCTAACATTCAATTTTTTCCGGAAAATGTCCGCCGAATCGCAAAATCTATGGCGCGAATGTGTATCGTGGATGATCGATTGTGGTGTGATCGATCGATCGCATAGAGTTAATTGGCCTGAGGTCGGTATATTTGATATTTGTGCACACGCTAGGCATGGGCGCAGACCGTGTAAAATGAACTGTAAAATGTAAAATGTGGTGCAAAGTGGCATAAGTAATGTAAACTGCCCTGTAAAGTATCAAAAGTCATGTAAAATTCCCTGTAAAATGTGGCGCAAAGTGTCATAAGTCATGTAAACTGCCCTGTTAAATGTCAAATCTCATGCAAACTGTTACAAAGTCATGTAAAATGCCCTGTAAATTGTCAAATCTCATGCAAAGTGTCATAAGTCATGTAAAATGCTCTGTAAACTGTCAAACGTTTTGCAAAGGTCAAAAGTCATGTAAAATGTCCTGTAAATTGTCAAATTTCATGCAAAGTGGCAAAAGTCATGCAAAGTGTCAAAGGTAATGTCAAATGCCTTCAAAAATGACAAATTTTGGCGTTTGCCATTTGGCTTGGTTTTGCTATCAATAAATGTATCTTGTAGGGTTGGGACGATATGACTTTTCGATATCGATATTCGATATTCGATATATTTTTCTGAAACTCGATATTCGATATCGATACGATATGGACCCTCGATATCGATATTCGATATTAAAAAATGCTCGATATTCGATATCGATATTTCGATATTTTCGATATTTCGATATTTTGCTTTTGGTATAACAGGGCATATCTCATTTGGCATATTGCATTTCCATTTGATCACAAACCCAACTGATCATCTCTACTGAAAAGTAGATGATACAAATTTAAATGGCACACAATAATCAAAATGAGAAAATGATTTAAAAATGTCACAGATGTGGTAAGGAAAAGGTGCCAGCCCCATTTATAGGTGCCATGGCATTGATGTTTCCATGGTGTAAGTAGCTATTAAACATACATATACTCTTATGTGAACATCTGAGAGAGCATTTGCACAAGATTTGATGCTGCCGCAAGTGCTGAAACAAAAATACCTGTCATGTGAGAACAAAGTGCGAACTTGCGCGCAAAATTTGTAAAAATTGCTCATGACATCGCCTTCTAATAGTGCCATTCCTGGCTTATTTGAAGTCAGGCCCAGTGAGTATAGAATATCGAAAATATAGAAAAAATGGTCGGTATTCGATATCGATATTCGATATTTTTTCAAAATTTTCGATATCGATATTCGATATGAAAAAATAGTCGATATCCGATATTCGATATTCGATACGATATATCGTCCCAACCCTAATATCTTGGGCTTGTCTCCCACCTCCAAATGCCATTGAAATTTAAAGTGCCTAATAAAGTGTCAAGTGAAATTTTAGTGTCTTTATAGATTTTACATGACATGCTATAGTCTGGGACATTGGGGCTCTAGATTCCACAAAAACTGTTCAAAAACTGTCCACGCTACAAAAAACCTTTACAACCAAAATCTCGATTTCAGGCCGAAATATCCGACTTTGCGCAAATATTACGGGACGGCGTACTTCTGTGCCAGTTGATGCAACATTTGCATAAGGGATGTATCGATTTGAAGGAACTTTCGCTCAGACCGCAATTGTCACAGGTTCGGTTTTGTGCTGATTTTTTGATTGACATTTTTTTTTGGCAAATGGGTTTATGTTGAGGTTTTTGATATTTGAAATGTGAATAGGAGATGTTTTAGTGTATGGTAACTGGAATATTTATGAATTTCGATGATGTTATAATTTGTTTATGTTTGTACGCTGTAATTTATATCTTGTCGAAACCTTTTTTCTGCTTTTTACCTTGATATAATTTTGGAAAGGAAATAATGGAAATAAATATAATACCTATATTTATATTATTAATAATAAATTTAATAATAATAGTGGAAAAGAAAATTTGACGGTGAACTGAGTGTATTTCAAAGGGGTTTGTTAATATTTTAAGCATGCGTAAAACGTGAAATTTGACCAGTAAAAAATGGTGTCTTATTTCGCCTAAAATCGCAGTTTTTGTGCCTGAAGAATATCTGTTTGTTCCTGAAAGCGTGTCAAAACACGTTTGGCCTTGGCACACAGGATTTATTTGAAGCATGGCAGCTATACAAGGTTTGAATTTGTTTTTTAATCTGTCTTATTTTTCTTTTTAAACCAACGATAGATATGGGTTCCGCAAGCATACGTATTCCGTGATAATGAATAGTCATTATGCTATTTTTATCACACTGACCGACTCCATTTCACATTTTCCGCACGCGTAAATATAAACTAAAAAAATCCCATTTTAAGAAATAAAGTAATTTTTTGTAAGACCTTTGCAAAATTACCAATTTTAAGTTTAAGATAACTCAAGAAAGACGAAAAGCGGGGTAATAGCTAAAAATGTGAAATAGCAACAGCGAAAAATTCAGAGAACCCCTGCACCTTGTTTCGACCCTTTCCAGTAAACAAGGATAACAAAAACGTTTACAAAAACTATCAGTAAAATGAAGAGCGATGCACCGTAATTATCATCGCAACACGAATTTGGCAACATTCCAGGTGTCCGATTTCGGCATGGTCTTGTTCACGCTATCAAAATTGTCACAAACGCCTGTTGCAGTCCAGTCTGGCGTACAGTAAGTTTTGAGTTTTTTTTCTTTCAAAACATTTGTGTTGGCAAGAACTCTTTCTGCAGGTAAGTTCGATCTGCAAGTAATTGTGACTTTGCATTGATGCAGTGCAAATAGCATTGTAAAAGTCTGATTTTGATAAATTATACTTTTTTTATAATCTTGAAAATCTCTTGAATAACATTAAGTTAGTTAAATCTATCTGAAGCATAGCAGGGTTGACATTGAGAAATTTGGGGATATTTTTATTTTTAAATATCAGGAAATATCAAAAATATTGATATTTATATACATTTTCTTCGTGTGAGAAGAAAATACTAAAATATTTCATTAACATTTTTTATACATTATCTCTGGGTTTTTAGGTAGATTTTCATGCATTTTAATTTTGAAAGATTTTCTGAGATTATATTTCATTTATTTTTCTCGAAATCACCCATTTATACTATGCTAGCTGGGGTGCATACTTGCAGGGCAAGCGCACTTGCAAAGAAAACAGTTTTACTTGCAACTCGCTACTACTTGCACAGAGAGTTTACTTGCACAGAGGTACAGGGTCATTTGTGTGTGTTATTTTTATGGACACAATGCTAATTGTATTTTTACAGGGGATTCCCCCGTACTCAAGAATCTACATCTGAGCCAGTTTCACAGCCGGAATATTGCAACGATGAAATTTATAGAAGTCTGGCTGAGGAGGCGGAGTTAGTTTTATGGCTTGAAATTCTTGTTGTTTTTTGTTGTGAATTTTTTTTGTGTTGGCTGAGTTTTTAATTTGAATTTGCTGAGCTGCTGGGTTTTGTTGTGTATTTTTTGTGTATTTATGAATCTTAAAGGCTTGTTAATATTAAAAGTTGGCAGTGAAATTTAAAATTTGTGAAAATGTGCAAAAACGGGAAATTTTCGGTGAGAAACAAATAACATCAAAAATGAATGAATAAATTAATTATTCACAATTTTAACATTTTCTAAATCTCCCAGGGGCAAAGAACTGGCAGAAGAGATTTATAATGTTCACGATGTGGACGATACGCAGGAAGAGTATGGCAAGATTTACGATACTTACATTCTGCATCCTGGCGACCTGCCAGCGTGAGTTTTCTGCTGCCATGTTACCGTATTTGCAAGAATAATTACCCATGGGGTTTGAGAAGGGGATTATGTTTTCCCACTTTTCTAACGGTAGGAATTATTCAAGAGGGGGAATTATTCGGGGAGAGAACTATTGAAGCAAATACGGTAGCTGCTTAAGGTATAGATATTTTTTGTAAGAAGTATAAACATTTTTTTAGACAATTTTACATTTGTTATATTTATATTAAAAAACTTCACCGAATTTTTCAGCGACGACACCTCGCAAGCGAACAGAGAGGCCCATAGAAAATCTGCTGAAATTCACAGGCGGCCAAGTGATGCGGAACTTTTTGTTGGTTACTTTGTGTTTTTTTACGTACCCGGCGGACCACTAATTTTTTGTTCAGAAACCTACCATAATTTAATGAATAAAATCGTGTGATAAATTTTGTAATTAATTATTCGATAGTAAAAAAGAAATAATTTGATGAAAAACTGTATAATTTTTGGTTATTTTATTATGTGTTATGGTAGGATTCCATGCTAAATGTGGTGTCCGCTGAGTAAGTATACCAGTATAACTAACAATTTGGCTATCCAGTAGCAGTAACAACTAACCCATTGATTGTGTGGCAACAATTCCGGTGTGTTGCAGAATATCATAAAAAAAGACAATAAATACATTCTTGCTGTCGGACATGCACACGTTTATTGTGAAAAATTGTTTGCCCTGATTTTTTCATACGCATTTTTCATTTTTTCATTACATTTTTCATTGCAGCAATTTCCGCCGAAAGACAAACGTGAACACTGTATAAAAGAACTGATTGAGACTGAACGAAATTACGTGAGTGCGCTGAAAATGCTCATTGCAAAGTGAGTGAGGGGTTTTCTTTTTCGTTTAATTTTTTATTGTCAATTTGACATTTTGAGAAAAAACACTTTTACTGAGTTTGCGCAAATTTTCAGGTTTTACACACCCCTGCAGCATGTTTTGGAGCGAGATGATCACGTCACGATTTTCATGAATTTACAAGTTGGTAAAGCATTTTTAATTTTTTTAATTTGGAACAATTTATTTGACGTTTTGTAAAAAATCGGCGTGTGTTGCAAAAATTGAAAAAAGTTTCATCCGTGCATTATTTCAGGATCTGCATCGAATTCACTGCGGATTTTTCAGTGAGTTGACTGCGGCAGCGAAGGCGACACTTTTTGGCACGAATTCAAGTTTTGGCGAAGTGCCAAATGCTTCTACTGGGTGTGCAAATACCGCGGGAACGAGCGAGACTGCCAGTGTTTCTGGAACGGCTGTGAATTTGAGAGAAAACAAAGTTTGTTGTGGTGCCTTTTTGCCAGAATTTATTTACATTATTGCCATTTTTACGTATACGATATACCTACCTTAAATACACTTCCATAATATGCTCCACAAAAACACAATATGATTTTGAACGACGGAAATATCTCAAAAATACTGATAGAACAAAGTTTTTCCAACCCCGAGTATACTGGGCAGACACGATACTCTACAAACAGATAGGAGTTATGTCTTTGGCTGGCAGACGGCCAGCCGAGAACTTATGGAAGGCGTGATGACGACGAAGTGATGACGTCATGAAGAAGACCTGATGGCGAGAGGTGATGAAGATGACGAAAGTGATGATGTCATGATGGAATGTTTCCTCCGGGAAAATGTACGGCGTAATGTCATCCGAGTATACTCTGTCCTCTTCTTTGGAATTTTGTATTTTTTTTGGAATTCTGGAATTTTTTTCCATTTTCAGGATCCCAGCAGCCCCAGAATAGGGGACGTTTTTCTCCGATGGAAATCTCAATTTGTCGCGTACAGCGAGTATTGTTCTCAGTTGGCAAAGAGCCAAGACCGCATTACATCACTCTGTTCGCACTGCCCAACTTATCGACAGAAGATTGTGGTATGTTATTTTATGTTTTGTCGATCTACATAAATTTTTCCCAAACCAAATTCACTTTTTGGAATTTTCGTCCGCAATTTTTTTATTTTTACAGGAATGCCAGCTGCGCGCCAACGACAACCGTTTCAGATTGCAAGATTTGCTTTCCGTGCCCATGCAGAGAGTGCTCAAATACCACCTTTTGCTCAAGGTAAATACTTTTTTAAAGTGGTTTTTAAAAAAGTTTGATTTAAAGTTGCGCTACATGAAATTTTGTCAGCTGTGTTTCGCCCCCATGTTTTGCAGTCGCATTTTTTACATTTAGTGCTGCGCAAATATTTGAGCAGAACGGTATGGTTGGGACAATATTCCGTATTGAATATCGATATCGAAAATTTTGAAGAAAAAAAATCAAATATCGACTATTTTGTTGGCAAAATTGGCAATGTTATTGGTATCTTGGTGCACCAGCCTCAGCTATTCATTCCAAATGCTTTTTCGCAATCACTCGACTTTAGAAAAACAACAACTGCTTTTTACCCCGTGCAGGAATTATGCAAAGCTACGAGTGCCGACCATGTTCAGTATGAAAGTTTGCACGCTGCACTGGATGCGATGCTCGTGCGTTATTTCACTTTTTCAAATTAAATTTGTGTTTTTAAAACTGGTTTTCAAACCATGTGCGACAATTTTTTTCCGCCCAGGATATTTCGCAATACATCAACGAAGTGAAGAGAGATTGCGAAACGTTGGCTGTTATTGAGTCGATACAAAAGAGTATCGTCGATTTTGCATTGGTTCGTTTTTCAACTTGTTGAAATCTATCTTTTGGGCCCACACACACTTTTAGTTGACACCCAAATTCGAGTAAAGTTTAATGATTAATTATGTGATTTCAACTTTCCTATTTGATAGAGCATCGTTAATTTTAGATCGTGACACTTAATTTTTATTGTCTCTTAAGTGTGATGCTTTTTAAAACATTAATGTGTTTTTAAGTTGACACTAAGTTCACACGAATTTGCGACGTCAACTAGCGTGTACACTTTTTACCATGTAAATCTTCAAACGCGTTTTTATTCGCAGCCCGGCGACACTGTACTCAAAGATTATGGCCGATTATTGAAGGATGGTGAATTGAGAATGTGTTTGCACAATGAACGGTCGAAATGGAAACTCAGGTGGGGGTTTCTATTTGAAATCTTATTTATGGTGAAGTTTATTTTGAGTGCGTCTTTTTTGGCGGATATGTCTAATGCTATTTGTGTAATTGGCTGAGTGATTGGGGGCGGGGTTAAGGAATAGTAGGCAAATTTTTAATATAAATTTGAGATACAGGGGTGTGCAATGGATGCCGCCTTTTTCATGTTTTTTATTGCGTATTTTCAGCTATTTTTGGTTATATGTGTTCTTATATACATATTTTAGTTCTTTTTAACCTATTTTTTCGCCATTTTCCCCCTTTTCTGCCTTCTACACCTTGAAAAAGCCGCTATATATTGGAACCCCCCCCCCCTGGAGACTCTTGTTTTTTTCTCTCATGAAAATACACATCTCTCGCTGTTTCTATCACTAATTTCAAACTTAAATTCATTTCCAGATACGTATTCATTTTCGACCGCGTCATGTTGATATGCAAAACTGGCAAAAATAACACGTACACTTATAAACTGGCGATTTCTCTGAGCGACTATAACATTGAAACGAATGATGCAAACGATAACCAAAGCAATAGATCGCTGGCGACACTGGTTAAAGCTAGTCAAAAGGTGAGGGTTCTTTTGTGAAACACATTTTGACGACGTTTGTTCGTCTTGTTATGTGAACCCGGCTGTCATGTAATTCTACCCGACTGTCATGTAAGTGTACCCGGCTGTCATGTAATTCAACCCGGCCGACATGTAATTCTACCCGGCTGTCATGTATACTCGCTAGTGATGTATGGCTGGCGTGTGCCAACAAAAAATTAAGTGAAAAAGTTTCATAATTTCGGAATCAAGTTTATTATCTGCATGAAAAGGCAGTAAAGTGTGAACTAGCTAAGAGTACGCACATGCTGATTTGCAGACCATTTGATCTTGTCTATTAAGACTTAGAGATTTGAAAACGAATTTATTTTGTCGGTCGGAAAATAAATTTCATGTGAAATTGAAAATTAAAACAAATTTATTTATTGTTTTCAGTCTAATTTCTCCTGGTCACTGGTGCACAAGTATGGGGTCAATGTGATACAAATGCAAGCCAGATCTTCTGTGCAGAGGGATTCTTGGCTCAGTGCCATTTCTGTTGCATTGTAAGTTTTGGAATTTGTCGTTTTTTGGTTCCGCATTCCGAGAATCTAAACACCATTGAATTTTACAAATATTTATTCAAATCTCCACACTCAGAGACAATCTATTACCGGCTGCTCACCACCGCCCAGGCGCTATTTCCGATCACATTTTCCAATATTCAACTTTTGATAGTGCCACGGATTGTCGAATGTGCGGCAAATTGTTGAGGGGCCTGTTTTTTCAGGGATATTTGTGCATGAGTGAGTTGACAGTTTTGATCATGTTTGTAAATATTTGTAACACTGGGAATTTTGCTTCAGTTTTTTTAGATTCAATCTATAGCTCCAAAAATGAAAGCTAAAACTTTTTGTGTGTTCACGGGGGTCTAATGTATAATATGCTTTTCTAATTTTTGATAGCAAAAAGGGAGAAAAACGAAGTAGTTATTTACCTAAAATAGGTATATGATATAAATACATGTGTATGTGATAATATTTAATGACGCAAAACCATTAGCAATTTAGGGTAAAAGTTAGACCAAATCGCTTGAATTTGCACATAGATTTTTTTTTTGGGGGGGGGGATGCCTAAAGAGTGCCAAAATTAATGCTGGATATTTAGATGGTTGGAGCTTTTGGGTGTGGAACTAACCCCTTCCCAATACCCCCAACCCCCATGGCTAACCATACACTCTACCCTTCTATGAACATAATTCCAAACATTCGAACCCTCCTGGCAGACTGCCAAATGCCCGTGCACAAGGACTGCATAGCGACCTGCGTATCGCCGAATCGACCTCAAAAAGCCGTTTGCAGCATTTTGCAGCACACTTCTGGCAGCTTTCCAACTTTTTCGAATAGTACCGTTGGTAGTAATGGGGTTTCAGGTGGTCCTGCGAGAGCTGAGAGTGTCAGGGATAGAAACAGTGCTGGGAGAAGTTTGCGTTTGAGGGATAGTGCTGTTTTGGGTGAGTTGTTTAGCGTTTTTGTGGTGTGATTCGTGATTAGAGTTTCAAAATGGGTGTTTTTCAGAAAATATAATCCGTGAAAATTGAATATCTCTGGAAAAACACACAGAGAATTGAAAAAATATTTCCTAATATTTATTCAAAAATCTCGAGATTTTTGGAATGCGATTCGTCATTGCACTATACATTATCCAAATCGATAAAAATGTGAAAGAAGTGCGAAAGTTTATATATTTGATAAAAAGAAGAAATGTCATATTTGTGCGATATTGAATAACATTTTATTTTTGAGTGATTAATTTTGTTGTAATTTTTTGAAATTCAGCCATTTTGATTGTGAGATTTCTGAATTTTTCAAATTTAGAAAATACAGGACGTTTTAAATTTCACATTTTTCCAGATATTTCCAGAGAAATTATGTGTCATTTTTAATATGTAAATACCATCTTTTTTCATAATTTATCATTCATAATCCATAATCAATCTTTTTTCAGTCGGGCGACGATTTCGTCCCACAAGACCATTTTCATTTCGAGTTTCCAGTAACGGTCCACCTTCAATTACCGATGTCAGTGTGCTAAATTCTGACGCGCTCAATGTTACCGAATCTGTTCTGCTCGAAGTGATTGAAATTGTGCCTGAGAAACCTGGATGGATTAAGGTAAATATAAATACTTTTTGGACCGCTTTCTAAAGGAAGCACTCGATCATGACGTCATAATTATCAAAATCAAAAATGTTATTAATTAACTTAAGCAATATTTCAGGAAAAACATTTGTCGCTTTCTGCGCAACTCCGCCTTTTTATGTTTTTGTTTTCTGTGAAGGGGCGAGCATAAGTATCCAGATGGCTCATTACCGACTAAGACATAAGTTATTTTGGACGCATGATTTGCACTCCACCCAGTGTATACCGGATTGTTTATCAATTTAAAATTTCATTAAATGTGTCAATTTTCTACCTGTTTTTCAGTGCCAAATTTTGGAAGGGCGTGACGCGGGCAGAATTGGCTTCGTGCCAATCGACTTGGCGCCAACTTCTCCAACAAATGTACGTTTTCTTTCATTAGATTTCCGATCGTTAGAGCTCTGTGCATTTTTTGGACAGTTTGGTGTCAGTGCTTAACGTTTGGTTTGTGTGGGAGTTAATTAACTTTAGAAAACCGTGTTTCGAAGGGTCAAGCCTATTACGCATGTAAACCCATCACGCATGTAGACCCAATGGCGCTACGCACGCTAGTTAACCGCCAGGTTTTGGTAAACTCATAAATCGGCTGTGAACACATGTGAGTTTACCGGAATGACGTATCTGTCAACTGCATTTGATGGGGATTCCGAATAACTCATTCCAGTAAACTCAAAGGCATGCAAAGCCGATTTATGAGTTTATCAAAATCTGGTGGTAAACTAGCGTGTGCACGCGCATTATAGACACATTGTACCCGCAGGGATAAGAAAGGGCGACGGATAACCCCACTCCAAACCGCCCAGCTATCTATCTATCCCAGAGGCAATTTTTTTGGCTACTTTCACCTGAACACTCCCCCCCCTCCCGCAAATTACCTATCTATCTAGCTATCTGGAGCGATTTTACCCTAATTTTCACCCAAAATCACTAATTTTCATACTTTTTATAGATTTTCGCCTTCAAAATCACTAGGTCATGTGTTTTAATGCATATTTTCAGTATGCAGTATATAATTAAATGCGTGCCGGTTTTACATGCGTGATGGGTTTACATGCGTAATGGCACAAGTACGTTTCGAATGGCTTTACCGCTAATGCGCACGGCATGCGAAAATAGTTTTTATCTGTAACCACTCTCATTGTTGTTTGTATAGCGTTTATGTAGCGTTGGCAGCTTCCAAGTAGTACCGTACTTTTTCTCATAGAAGAACAAGTTTCAGAAATGGGTTGTTACCATGTTTCGCTATTGTGTGCGCTTTTTGTGCTGCTTAGTATAGAGAATCATTGAGGGTTGCCTTCCATTTATTAGAAAGATTTCTAACTCAAATTTGACGCAATTCAATCACGTCATTTTCTGAAATTGCCGCCCATTGTATTTATTTTAAATTGATTCATTGTCATTTTTTTAAATTGAAGGATGCTCGAGTCATCAGGGTCCACGGGAGTCTCATTTTATCAGACAGCGTGTTACTTCATATAATTACTATCAGTCGATCAGTAAACCCATACTCATGTAGACGTGCCTGTCGCGTAATTGTACAACCAAACCAGGGACGTATCCAGGATTTTTGAGCGGGGGGGCTGCTTGTTTACGGGGGCCGGCGAGCGGGGGGGGGGGCTCAGCCCCCCCCCCTAAATTTTTTCCCTATATAGGGACGGAAAGGTGTTTTGGCGCTAGCGCCATACCAAGGCGCCACGCCATGGCGCTATTGGCGTTGGCGCCAGCGCCAGGAACCGCTTTATATAGATGTAAATATGCATTTATATGCAGCGAAAGTCGCAAAAATGTGTTCATTTTCCAGGATATTTGTTTACGGGGACCGATCCGCTAAAAATACAATGTATGGGGAAGAAATTGCGCGCTTGCGCGCAAAATTTTTAAGAAACCTCGAAAAATGTATAGGAAAAAATTGCATTTTCCCGGACTTTTTAGGTCTCACCCCGGGAGGGGGGGGGGCTGCAGCCCCCCCCGCCCCCCCCCTGGATACGGCCCTGAACCAAACCATGTGAATCCAAACATTTGAATTCACGTCATGTATTTACATGCACACTCCTCCCAGCGCGCAATAGGCCGCTGGTCATGCGCGCATGCCGCTATATCCCTGCCCGTTGGTCATTTTCGCCCCCGATACATGAATATCATGTCTACATTCTTAACTAGCATATCTAAATGACTAGTGGGTAGAAAGACATGCCGGCAGGTCTACATGACTAGCGGGTTTACATGACTGCCGGCACAGTGTCACTTCAATTTCATCCCATTAGTTTGTTGTTGTCATTGCCTTTTCTAAATTTTCTACCATTTTCACTAGAGCACATCGCCACTACTGCAACGCTGCGACACGTGGCATCAGACATCTGCCAGCAGTAAACTTCCAGCGAATCAAACATCCAGCGTCATAAAACATACGGAAGCGGTTCGGAAGACATCTGCGAGCAAGAGACATCTGTATATAAATGCGTCGCACTGTAACGCTGTTCCAAGTGCTCTTTGTAGAAGTAGAGAGGATTTTAGAAGTTCTAGAGTTTGCAGGAATTCGTTTTCTCTGGTGGAAAATGTTAGTGAACAGTTCTGGGATCTGAATAGCTCATTTCACCATTTAAAATAGATTTTTTTTGTTAGAAAAGCAAGAAAACTCTTTTCCTTGTAAGTTCTGCATGTGAGAGAACTATCAAAGTGTTGTGTCGTGTCAAGTGTTGTTATTGTGGCTTCGATGTGCTTATGTGTGCAGTTTCACAATTTTTTTACATTCATTTATGTAACATTAATTTAGCCGTAATTGATAAATACCTACTAAATTCGGTGAAAGGTACAAATATTTAATAAACTACACTTCCTAACATTCAATTTGCATTTTAAAGCCATTCAACTGACAATTGAAAGTTCTTTTCCATTTTTTCCAGACCCCAGACAACTCGAGTGCCCAGTCAAATAACAGCAACAAAATGGCACCCCATTCGAGTACCCCGTCTCTCAGTTCAAATGTGTCCTGTTTAACGCTAGAAACCGATGTTCCATCGAATTGTGACAACAACAATTTGACGCCGACAACTTGCAATGGATTGCCGCCCGCTCAACTAGATGAAATCAGTTTGAATAGAGATAGCCACCAGTCTGGCTTGGGTCGGTTTAAAAAAACCCATTAAAAAAACACTTGTTTGAAATACTTTTGTTAAAATTGATTTTCAGGCTACGTCAATTTGTCGGATTTGTCAACCCGACCGTGGTTTGTGGGTCCTATGGAGAGAGATGCCGCACAGGCGTTGCTCATTGGTTCGTTTCTATCTATCGTATTTCCTCGAAATACCCCCCCCAGGAGGTTTATTTTTCAGAGTGCAAATTTTGAGGTTATTCTAGGGGGCATTTGGTCAGATATTTTCCTGAAGGATCGAATTAAATTACTAAATTAAAGGCTTTTACGTACCCAAAACGGCAAATAAATGTGGCCAAATAGGTTATATATGCTATATGTATAGCTGCGGAGCAAATTCGCAGCAATTAATACATCATGTACATTGCATACATCATGTACAACCCAGACGGGGGTATTTTGAGGGGGATCAGTTCAAGGGGGGGGATTTCGAGGAAATATGGTATTCCATTTTTCGTTTTTTTTTGGTGGGCACGTACTTTCCGAACGCAGGCATGCCGACCGGAACATTCCTAGTGCGCTACAGTACGAAACAGAACCGCTATGCGGTTAGCTTGAGGTGTGTTCCAAAAGTTGTGAAGCGATTTTTTGTTATGATGTTTTTACTTGTATTGCTTATTTTTCAGTCACGATGGAGAAGTGAAGCATATAAAAGTGGAGCAAGGTGCCAACGATGGATTTTGGTTGGATGAGACGAATAAGTTCCCCAGTGTTGTAGTAAGTTTCATTTTTTAGAAATTGACACTTTTTGTCGCATGCATTGTATACTTCTCAGAGTTGCTGTGGCGCCATTGGCGCTTGACGCTGGGGTCTGAAAAGCGCCATGTCGCATGGCGCTATTTTTGCCCGCCACCGAGAGAAAAATGTCTGGCGCTTGACGCTAGCGCCAAAACAAAAAGCGCTTTTGGCGCTTGGCGCCAAACTCCTGGCGCTTTTTGCATCACTAGTCCTAACTGTCCCACTACTTTCCGAACACCCGCCAAATTCACTTTCAATTATTCCAGGAGCTAATCAACTATTACAGCGGGCGCAATTTGCAAGAGTCCTTCAATGCGCTGGATACCATGCTCAGTTCCCCATTGAAAACTGTGGTTGTTTCGCATGCGGTTTGTCTATTTACTTTGATTCAATTTTATTTTGATTTTATTTGGTTGAATTTGTGTTCGCCCTAGCCCATTTGTCGTGATTGAGATTTTTATGTTATTGTAATTTGTGGGGGGTTGTCTTTATGGGAGATTGTGACGTGGGATGAGACTTTAATAAATTTCTGGGATAAATTTCTGTGCCAGTAACATGTCATTCATAGCGTCCATTTTTTACCACTGCATAATTCTGACAGTGCTGTGGATTAATTTATCGTTCCAAACCAGTTTCATTGCATATTATTTAGACATTAAAAAATAAAATGTCATTTTCGTTTGAACCGTAAAGACTGGCACCGCAACCGCATTCATGTTTGAATGTTAGAAAAGACATGATAAATATGTTTTTATATAGTTTGATTGAATGAATTCTATTCTAGCGACATATATTTGTTAATCGGAAAAGTTGAGTCATTGTGAATAAACACACAATTTCGAAAACTCACAAATCAGCTTAGAACGCATTTGAGTTTTCTACAATGAGGTGGCTGTCAACTACAGTTGACGGAGATAAAAAATGACTCATTGTGGAGAACTCAAACACGTTCAAAGCTCATTTATGAGTTTTCGAAATTTCGTGTGAAAATTAGTGTGCGCAGGGCCATTGTCAAAATGATCGCATGGCATAAAATTAGTGATGACCAATTTTTCTTATCTGTGTCTGAGATAGTTACATGTGTGGTCTATAAACAGCAAACAAACAACTTTCTACGCACCGACAATCTTTGACAATGTGCTCGATGCAAATTAAAAAAACAACAACTTTACACTCTAAAAAAGGCAAAATTTTCGGCAAAAAACAAAAAAAACAACATTTTTTTTAAACTCTCAGATCGCGACGCACGATTTCAGCGCGACCGACTCTCCGATGATCGATTTGCATCGATACGATCACGTTTTGATTTTGTCGAAACAAAGCGAAGAGAAGGGATGGTGGAAGGGAAAAGTTGAGAAGCGGGTGGGTTGATTTTTGTTTTTGTTTTCTGAAATTTGGCAACTGAACATTTGTCTTTGTCAACTGGGTCGGGGGTTCAGTGTGGTGCTTTTGACTGGAGGGGGAAGTGGTGGGGCAGGCCTGATACGCACATCCGCCCGATACGCACATTTTCCCGTTTTTTTTCACTTGACACTGTTTCAAGTGATTTTCAGATATGAGTAAAGTGAAAAAAAGTTGCGTAATGACATTAGTGAACCATTAGGGTATCAGTGCACCCCCGAAGTGGTTACCCCCCAAACGCTCCAGCTATCTGTCCCGAGACAAAATTTGCGGCTCCTATCCCCCGAACGCCCCCGCCCAAGTCGAACCCCCCTGACCCCCGTACCCCCCACAATTGGTTTTCTATGTATCCACCCGGGGGGGCGATTTACTATCTAGGTATATGATTTTTTCGGGGCCGGGTCGGTGCACAAGTAAACCCGGTGCCCAAGTAGGGCCGGTGCACAAGTTGCACTACCCGGTGCCCAAGTAGGCCCGGTGCCCAAGTAAAGTGCCCGTACTTGGGCACCGGGCCGGGCATTTACTTGTGCACCGGGCGGCTTTTTACTTGAGCATACATGTGCATTGCTTGGGCACCACTTGTGCATTACTTGGGCAGCACTTGTGCACCTTACGTCAGGCCGGGTTTACTTGAGCATCCAGTATTTGCTCACCCCATTCGCTCCCCCCTCCCCCCCCCCCCCGCAGCATGTTGTATGTAGTGATGGAATGGCGCCATGGCGCTGGCGCCCTTTAATGGTGCCAAACGGCGCGAGCGCCATGTTTTTCGGATTTTTTTAATGGATAGATGCAGTGTATTTGGCCATTGACTATCAAAGAAATGTAATGCATACCGTTGCTGTTGTATAAACGGTTCTGTATCGATAAACATCTTAAATAGTGCCATTTAATTGTTGGCACCTGTCGCCATTGTTACTGGCACCCTTTGGCGCCATATTTTCAGATGGCGCCATTGGCGCCTGGCGCCCTTTTCTCTGGTGCCCGACGCCATAATGTTGAATGGCGCCTGGCGCCATTTTTCCTGGCGTTTTTGCGTCACTAGTTGTATGATAATAGCAATGCTTAACGTTTCTGTGATTGGCACCACCCAGAGCACAAGTATGGCACCCATTCTTGTGCACCGGGTGGGGCGCTTGCACCTGCCCGGTGCCCAAGTAAATGCCGGGGCCGGTGCACAGGTACGGGCACTTTACTTGGGCACCGGGCCTACTTGGGCACCGGGTATTATAACTTGTGCACCGGCCCTACTTGGGCACCGGTTTTACTTGTGCACCGGTCTGGCGCCGATTTTTTCTCATAATGTTTTTTTATATTTTCATTCTTAACAACAAAACTGAAATGTATACCGCAGATCGGCTATTTCCCATTGGCATATGTGATTGAACAAAGCGAACCCCTGCGTTTCATGACACTTTCAGAGAGAATGTCCGTTGTTTGCAGATAGCCAGTCAAGTGATTTTTAGTATATTTTTATTTTATTTTTGCATATTACATTGGCTGCCATTTTTGGTGACTGGTCTTGACTTGTAGTATTTATGCATATATTGGCGAGATATTCTAACGTGAGAAATGTGGTATATATATATAAGTTCAGGAATTTATTGGTGCTTAGTAGTGCATGGTTATGGTCACATAAATATGTTTAAATTTGTGATTATTGTGTCATGTGAATGCGATGCACGTGAATTGATTTTTAATTAAAATAGATCTAAATAAAATACATGCATGTATTTATTCACATCAGAGGTATCTTGAATTTTTACAACTTGAATAGATAGCAAATCGCTCCTCTAGAGGGATAGATAGCTTAAAAATATTCTGGGGGGGGGTTGCGGGGGGTTCAGTATAGGGTTTGAAAAAAAACGTTTTTTTTTAACTCGATGTTTTAAAAAAAACAACGTTTTTTTATAATAAAAAACGTTTTTTTTTAGAAGCTCCCAGATATGACCTAGTGTCAACATATATAGGTATATCAGACACTGGCAATACTCTGTGATGTTAAATATGACCATATAATGGCTGTGGAGCCATGGGATAGCATTATAAGTGGTGATTTGTGTCAAAAATATCCATTTTTCGTCGACATATCGTTCGTATATCGCCTTATAGTTGAATGTTCGTGACTTCAGGTAAAGTTTGGCACGGAATGGTGATCAAACAAGGTTATAAAAGGAGGTTGTTACTTTGGGAGTGAAGTTACACACTGTGGAGGTACATGGAAGCACATTACCTCAATATTATATATTACAGCAACATATGTTGGCTTATTCACCCATGGTAGCACATAGAAATGGATGTTTTGATACTAAAAATGCAACAAAACCAATGAAAACAACCACCAATGTCAATTTGTGTGTGAAATTGCGCGCTTGCGCGCAAAAATTTTGCAAAATACCTAGTGCTTAGTACTAAAAATTTCGGCTGATGTTTTAAAAAAAAAAAAAAAACATTTCGGACGTCATGTTTTTTAAAAAAAAAAACGTTTTCGGCCAACCCTAGTTCAGTATATAGAAAAATAATTATGTGCATGCATTCCATGAACTAAATATATTTTTTATCAGTTATTATGATTTCTATTTAATTCTTTTGCATTGATACCCAAATTCTATCGAAATTAGATACTGATGTATATAAATTTGTAGTCATTTCGTGATGTACATATTTATATTTGACTAACTTTATTCATGACAATTTATGCGTGGTGCCACATCGAATGTTTCCATTTTCTGAAAAGAACAGATAATATTTAATTGTGCCTATAACACTAAGTGTAGAACCAAAGTTCAAAAACTCAAATCAGCTTTGAAATGGATGCATTTTTTATCTCCCAACAACTATAAAAAGTTAGCTTCCCAAAAAATGAGTAATTTTCAGAAAAATATAATCAAAACCAGTCTAATAAAAAAATCTCTTAATAGAACGACGATTTAATCTCTAAGGAAAACCTGGCAAAAATAAAAGAGAATATTTGTGATTTTTTTTGGTTTTCTAAAAATAAAATGTTACAAAATCTCTTCGGAAAAAGCTAGGTGAAGTACACTACCGTGCATAATAGTTGAGACTTTTCACCCATCGAGAAATTAGAGGCTGGGAGTCCACCAAACGTTTGTTACTTCACTTTTTTGTACCTTGCCCAATTTTGATGCCCAGTTTAAGCGTGTTCGGGTTTGAAGGTGTGGCTAAACTCCTCCAAAAAAAAATTTTTCCATGAATTTTCCCAGTCCTAAGATATGAGGCTCTATTTTGCGAGATATTTGAAATGCTAACTAATTAGTTTATCGGCACCTCATTCCGTTAAAGTTAAATGTGTTCGAAGCTGATTTTTTTTTGTTGCAATCTTGGTAGTTAACTAGTGGGTGTAGGGTCATTAGAACCAGTGCGCAGATTCAATTGAACCAATGCCAAAAATTTTATCAGAATGTGCGGTATCCATTTTTATAGCATCCAAATCTTCTGTATTTGCAGCCAAATATTATGGTAAGATAAGATTTGGATACAAAAACAGTAAGATTTTGCTACACTATAGAAATGAAAACATTGCCTATAGGTCTAAAGGCTCTGGCTCCGTTAGCGCAAGTGGCAAAGGCAAAGTAAAGAGTAATGTTAAGAGTGATACTACAAGTAAAGTGAAATGATATATGGAAGGTTGAAAGTAAAGAGTAAAGTTTTACTCTTTACTTTGCCACTTGCGGAACTGGCCCCTGGTTTGCATATATGCAGACTGATCTTCAGAAGCGCTTGACGCCTGGCACCGAGCAATGCATGCACAATAGTTCAGGGGGCAATCCCAAGCCACGTAAAGTGTACATTAAAGTGTCAAGTGTGGCTAAAGTGTCAATCAAAGCACAAATATTTTATCACTGCACTTTGCGTGACAGTTGACACTTTGCATGAGATTTTACGTTATACACTACATTTGACACATTACTTTACACTTTACAGGGTTTAGGATTCTCACCTGGTGCCAATCCAAGACCCTGTAACTCGGTTGTCTTTTTGCAGGGCATTTTCCATGACTTTAGACACTGCATGACATTTGACATTTTACAGGGTCTGGGAGTGCCCCCTGGTTGATGTGTTATCACAGTATAATATAAACACCTTAATCCCTAATCTGTATCATTCCTTTGTAGTGATACGGCGTTTGATTTTTGCATTATGCTATTGTGCCAGAGTTTTTTTGCTCATCAGTTACAAAATAAATAATGAGTTTGTGTTGTTTGTTGTTGGTTGTGGTGGTTGTGGTGGTTGTATGGCAGTGCCATTCTTGAACACTATTAGATATTGTAATAATTGTTGTTGCATATTAATTCTGGCTGTCTAGAGTATATGACCTGAACACTGCTTATGACAACAACAACAAAAACCTTAGCCAGTCACAGAAGAATAGAAAATCACTTTTCTCTTGCTTTTTTCCACTATCATTATCATCCAATTAATCAGAAGTGGCACCTGTGGCTTTAATCCTCTCTCCAGTGGGGACTGAAAATAAATAAAGGGATACATTTTTCAACAATATCAGCTTTGATTGTTTTCACTACATAACCTAATAAGCACTAATTTACCTAAAATTAGCACCAATCAAACATAAAACTGAAATTTCTAATGATGAGGGTGCAGTTGCACATGTTGAGTTGATCGATAGAGTCAGGTGACATTACAGCAAACAATGTTCAGAAGGAAACAGCTCGATGCAGCAAACTTTCCACCCTTGCTGCATCATGCTAGAATGCATCAATAAACTATTGGCACCTTGCCAAAAGAACCAAGCAAAGAAATTTTGCCTGAGCTATCTTAAAGACAAAATTATTTCAAAATTATCACTGTCAAAAACATGGACTTAAGTGAAGAAAATTCTGAAAATTCGGGGGTATTTCTTCCCAGGGGTTCGTAGATTTGGACACTCGCGGGATAGATAGTAAATCGCTCCTCCGTAGGGATAGATAGCTGAAAAATTTTTTTTTTTTTGGGGGGGTTCAATACATAGGCTATTTTGACCTTTAGAAGCTAAAAAAGGGGAAAAAATCGCAAAAATAGGTGATGGGTTAAGAGTAGGTACATAAGCACATAAATAGCCAAAAATAGCTGAAAATGTGCAATAAGACATACACATTGATGATTTTGACGGTGAAAATATATAAATAGGTATGAAAAGTAGCGTGTTTGAGTGAAAATTAGGGTAAATTTCTCAAAAATCGCTCCAGGATAGATAGATAGCTGGCCATTTTTTTTTTTGGGGGGGGTGGGGGGTTCAGGGGATGGTAGCCAAAAATTTCGCCTGGGGATAGATAGATAGCTGGAGTGTTTGGGGGGTAACCCCCCACCCTCAACCCCCCCCCCCCTACCAGACCCCTGTTTCTTCCAGCATTTCTGGATGCCCTAGCGCCTATCATCTCTTCCAAGAAAAACAACAACACAAACCAGCAGTGTATGAAGCCCTGAAACCTCTGTATTTTTTGTTGGTTTCCTCCATACTTCTTGTATACAGTCGCACAGACAGCTCATTAAATGAACTTTGGACAGGTGCAATTGAAGTGAGGTTGCCACTCAATCTGTAAGAAATGGATCACTGTTCAACTTGATGTAAAGTTGTCAGAATATGAATATGAGAAATATATTACCTAGCAAGTGTGTGAATATTGGCTCTTTGTACTTCGCTTTTGTTCAACCCAATCACATCACCATCATAAATGCTAACATGATCATGCATTTGATAAGTTTCGAATTCAGTGAACTCTAGCAACACCTGGGGGCAGGCCCGAACCCTGTAAGTGTACAGTCAAGTGTCAAATGTCATGTTAAATACCATATAAATTGTCAATTGTCATGTAAAGTGTCAAAAGTTCAGTAATAATGTTTTCTTTTCTGATTGATTGATATTTACATGACATTTGACACTTGGCTTTACAGGACTCAGGACTGGCACCTGGTGGTTAACTGATGCATTGATAGCCTGTAAATTAAAGCTCATTACAGTTTGTCTGTTTTTGTGTTCCTTGTTTCAAGTAAAAGAACCCACCCAATTACACTCCAAATCTTTGCAGTAGTTCCAGGGATAATCTGGACTGGTCAACCATTTTTTCTGCCCCACTTCAGCTGTGAGCACTGTTTCACCACATTGGCAAACTGCAAATGCACATGTAAATATTTGTAAATGAGTCTTATAAAGGCTTCTTCTATGCAGCAGCTTTCTCAAATGCAAAATTTTACAATCACTATGTCTCAAACCCCATGTTGAATTTAAAATTAACATTCAAGGGTTATAGAGAGGGGTGGTTACTGTTATTACAGCTTACTGTTTTTGCCAGTTTTTGCAAATGTCTAAACAACAGTTCAATTCATTTTATCAAACTAGATCTTTTATACAGAGAGATAAAAATTTATAACATTTGAGAAACACTGTGTATATTGTGGCCACACAAGTGAGTTTTCATGGCTCCAATTTGAAAACTCATTCAAAAACTGAATGGCGATGTGAACTCTGATTGACGCTTCCCATCAATGCACACTATTATTAGGATGAAATTATTAGTTGACTGAAAGGACCAGTCCAAGAACTACTGTTTAAAGAAATCAACAAGTTTTCAATCGAGTTTTCAAATTTGAACCATGAAAACTAGCTTGTGTGATGCCATTGTTTGTTAGAAATAGTGTGTTTGACTGTTCAAAAAATATCTAAACACTGATTCAGTACAAATACTGGTACTCCAGGAGTTAGTAAATTAACTGTATTTCCCCAAAATAACCCAATGGGGTTTATTGTTTTCACAGCAGATTTTGAGGGGAGGGGGCGAATTCGAGAAAGGATTATTATTTTGTCAAAAATTTTCATGAACAATCATCATAGTAAAGAATACGCTATAAAACACCCAAATATGGTAATAAATGTGACAAAACAGGTTATATTTGGACATAGTAAAAATACCTAGGATGTACCCAGGGGGGGCGGCTGCCCCCCTTCCCAGGACAGACAAAAAATATGCCTGAAATGGCAGATGCTCAGACCTGGGAGTATTTCTAGGGGTTAATTCAGATGGGGTACTTCGAGGAAATATGGTAAACATAAGTTCCCAATCTAAAATTGTCAGTCTAGACCTTTGTGTGCAATGTAGGACACATTGAAGCCCCTCTTTCCAGCTGACCCTTCTGTAAAAAGTCTCACTGATAACTGATTAGTTGAACTGTGCATAGGTGAAACTGGAAGCGAATGGAAGCGAGCTGGATGATTTCCAAATCTGTAAATTGATTGATCACTGTTCAAGTTTAGAAAACATTGTCAAAAAGTGAAGAATGCTAATCTACATGGCAATTCTGGAAGCGTCATAATATCTGTGGCGTATCTGTCTGCTGGTGACTGGACCATTGTAAACAACAACATAATCATGTCCTTGAGCTTGGAAAAATGTGAAATTTAACAAAACTTTGTAATTGTCTGGTGCTGTGATTGCCTGTATAAAAAGCTCTTTTCAGTTTGTTTGTATTTTCATTGTTAACTAAACAACCTACCCAAAAGCATTCCAAATGGTTGCAGTAGTTCCTGGGATAATCTGGGCTGGTTAACCACTTTAACTTACCCACCTCAGCTGTGAGCAATTGCTCACCACATTGGCAAACTGAAATGTTGGGTACTTTTTGATGCTATTAGCTATGGTTTTGTATGAAATACAATTAAAAACTGCAACTGAAAACTAGTGATGGTACGGAACCACATTTCAGCCATTTTTCTGTGGTGCTATTTTGACGATTGGATTGTGCACTATTACGCACATAGACCCGTCACGCACATATGCCCATTGCACACAAGATGAAACCCATCATGCACATAAGCCCATCACGCACACAACTGGAGCTGTGTGCGTGATGGGTGTATGTGCGTGACAGGTTTATTTGCATAAATAGGCATATGTGAGTGTCGGGCTTGTGACCTGGTGCCAGTTCCGCAAAATGAGAAGTGAGAAGTGAAATGGCAAAGACGAAGTAAAAGCGCAAAGGCGAAGTCAGAAAGGAGGGTCGCGGAGCCTTGGCCTTTGCACTGTTACTTTGCCTTTGTCGTTTCACCTCTCACTTCTCATTTTGCGGAACTGGCCCCGGGTTAACCAACATTCCTCCCCCCACCCCAGGCAGTACAACGAGATCTCCAGACGACGCTGGCTGGCTGTAAAGACCCAGCCAAAATCAATGAGCATTCGATTTTATAAATTTAAATCCATTTTCATTCTGCCCCAGGATAAAATTTGGGGTGGGCCACCCGCATCAAAAGATAGCCCGATGAATTATCTACAAGGACCCCTGTAGCTGCTTAGACACAGCCGCATGGGCGCCTTCCTTAAAATTTTTAATTTTTGGGTCAGTCAAAAAAATGAGAATTTGTTAAGTCATTTTCTTTGCGCTTTTTAAGCGCGTTGCGTAAAGAGCACAAGAGGTTGTCATTTGGATATTCGTGTACAGAAATGCGCGAGCTTTCTTTATAGAGCTCTTTCACTGTGCATATCCAAATATTCATGCCACTTATCCCAAAAATATAATTCCCCCCACTAATCTCCTGCCCGTCACACACATAGGCCCGTTACGCACATCAACCCGTCATGCACATACGCTCATCACGCACACAGCTCCAGTTGTGTGCGTGATGGGTCTATGTGTGTGATGGGCCTATGTGCGTGATAGGTTTCATCCTGTGCGCAATGGGTGTATGTGCGTGACGAGTACTATCACCTGGTGCCACTCCCAGATGCCGAGTAAAATGCGAAATGTCATGCAAAATGTCGAAAGTCATGTAAAATGCACTGTAAAATGTTAAATTTCATTCAAACCATCAAAAGCCATGTAAAATACTATGGGAAATGGTATGTTGACATTTTACAGAGCATTTTACATTTTAACTTTTGATACTTTGCATAACATTTGCCATTTCACAGGGTCTGGGAGTGCCTCCTGGTCACAAATTTAATTACCTACATAGAAGTGAAACGCGTGTAAGCGGTTCACGTGATATTTTGTGCATTAATGTAGATGGCTAGTAGGGGTTAGGGTGTCAAATTTCCATTTTCCGTTTTCAGCAGGCAAATTTTTTCCATTTTTCATTCTGTTTTCCGGCTGCTGAAATTTTTTTCCATTTCCGTTCCGTTTTCCGGCCACTAAATTTCTAAATTTTCCATTTCCATATTTCTGGCTCATTTTCCATTTTCTGGCCAAATTTTTAGTTTTTCCGCCTTTTTTCTGTTTTCTGGCTCAATTTCCAGTTTTTCCGCCTTTTTCTCCATTTTCTGCCTCAATTTTCTGTTTTTATGTCATTTTACCTTTTTCGTGCTCAACTTTCTGTTTTCTGTTACAGCCAAACTGGTAAACATTCATGCAGATTGTCAATTATGTGAATTTTTTCTGTTTCCAGCAAAATTTATGCAAATTTTGTCCACTTACCGCAAAATTTCAGCAATTTTTTTCCATTTTCCAGCAAAATTTCAGCAAATTTTATTGTTTCCATGCAAATTTCATTATTCCGTTTGTGTTTTTCCAGCCCCTTTTTCCGTTTTCCGGCTGCTGAAAGTTTTTTCCGTTTCCGTTTCCGTTTTCCGCCAATTGCAAATTTTTTCCGTTTTCTGTTCTGTCTTCCGGCTGCTTAAATTTTTTTTCCGTTTTCGTTGTCCATAAAAATTTTTTTTACACCCTAGTACGGGTGGTCGGTATTTTTTAACTGTCCTTAAAAAATGTTGTTGTTTTTTTAAAAAAAACAGGCACCGAAACCGCTTTTTTTAGAACATCAGCCAAAAGTTTTTGTAATTTTGAGCCAAAAGTTTTAGAACATCGCAAGCACGCAATTTCACATACACATTACCACTGGTGCTTTTTTCTTTATGGCGTCATAGGCATTTGGAACTTTGTGCACTTCCCCATGGCGCGCTGACCCTTGGCGGCATTTTTCATTCATTTTTCTATTACTGGTGAGGTAAATCCGCCATATCGCTTACACCCTGGTGCTAGCATCAAAGCAAAAAGTGCACAGGTGCTTCTGGCGCTTGGTGCTAAAACCTTGAAGCGCCATTTGGCGCTTGGCGCTGCGATGTTGAAACTACCCATGATAATTTGGTGCCGACATTCATGGCGCCATTTTCATAGTATGACATCATTCATGACATCCAGTGCTAAGAGTATAAAAAGGGCCATGGCACTTGGCGCCAAAACCTTGGCGCTTATCACTTCACTATCCATCACTGCTGAAACATACGTTCATGCCATTCGTAGTTTATTGTGAATCCAGCATCTCTAGGAATAGTGTCCATTTCAGTTGATGCATGATACTGTATAAAAGGTGGAGTAGTGTTTTTATTAATGATAAAAAATAAGTATTTATACATTTGTAAGGTAAAATGTTTACTAAAATGTTCAAAAATTCAATAGATTTACCTTTGTGTTTTTTCACAGAGCTTTTAATAGGTGTCAAAATTTCTGTGAATATAAATATTTTAGAAGCACTGTCAGCTCATTTTCATACTCCGAGCAGACACATTTTCATTATTTTATGCTATAATACCAATACAGTCATGTGGAAATGACTACCTAGTTCCATTCTGTGTTAGCATCATTTGCACAAGTTTCTGTTTTGAGAAAGTTAAGAAGATTTGAAAACCCTAAGGAAATGTGAAAATCCAAAAACATTTTTGAAGTTCTGTTTGCCATCATGATACGTCATCTATGACATAGGTATCAATATTTCTCAGTATTGTGTTTACATTGGTTGGTATTTCTTTTTGTTCAATGTCCATGTGACAAAAAAAAACTATCAAAATGGGGCAAAAAGCTGACTTGTAAATACATATGTGTTGTCTCTTCATATGTAACAATTTTGTTGGCGGTAGATTCATTCAATTTGAGTGGTGACAGCCATAGTGAACCAGAAGAGTTGACGTATTGCGCAATGTGCAGGTATCCACCTGGGGGCAGCCCAGACCCTGTAAAATGTCCTGTAAAATGTCAAATGTCATGCAAAGTGTCAAAAGTCATGGAAAATGCCCTGCAAAGTGGGACTTTGCCATTTTGGGCCCGCACACGCTAGTTGACATCGACACCAAATGTCAACCGGTTCTGGTCCCAATTCAAAGCTTGCGTTTGAACGTTGTTCGTCCGCTCGTCAGCAAGCTTTGAATCGGTATGGGAACCAGTTGACATTTGGTGTCGATGTCAACTAGCGTGTGGGAGCCCTTTTCAGGCCATCTTACATGACTTTTGACTCTTTGCATGACATTTTACATTTTACAGGCATTTTACAGGGTCTGGGATTGGCACCTGGCAAAACTGGGGTCACTGTCAGATTTGTGATAAAATCATACCTGTTTTGTTTTTAGGGGTGGGAATTATGTGAGTATTTCTGACGAATTTGAATAATTGAGTGCAGAGTTGCGAAAGTGTATTTACACTTACCCCAAATACGCGGGTAAATGGGTATTTATATTTACACTTACACTTACACTTTCATAAAATACCCATACACTTTTTTACACTTTCCTGAGCAGAATACCCGGGTACAGAAAGTGTATTTTTTTCTTTCAGATGGCCCTGTTTTATGCTTTTGAGAAAGCATAAAATAGGGCCATGTACAAAAAATAACTGCACAGTGCACACATGCAGTCATGCATTGAATGTAGAAAATTTGGCAAATGTACAAACTAGTCTTTGATCAGTACTCATGGTATTCTACAGTTTCATCATACTTTTGTAAAAAGGACAAGATCAATGGAAATTCACCAGCTGGACACAAAGTCAACTGGCTTTTGCATTGACATTTGCTGCATGTCCATTCTTGCATTTAAACAGTGTGTATCGCATTGCTTAATCAGTAAAATATCAACACTGAAAAGGTGCCATTATTATGGAACTTCATACCACTACAGTATTTGTTACAGTCTGAAATGTTTCATAAAAGGCAGTAAAATGTGAAATAATGCATGAAAATGACAAATAAATTGATCTAAAGGTAAAAATAGTGGTGTTTTCTAATGCTCAACAGTGAGAGCTCTTTCTAAAAATTTTTTTTACACTTACACTTTTTTTACACTTTCCTAGGTATTTTTAAAATACCTTACACTTTTTGTATCCATACTCAAAATTTGGAAAGTGTATTTACACTTACACTTACACTTTCCAAAAATACCGGTATTTTAACAACTCTGCCTATGTGTTATCTAAATATATGAACACTGACAAGTATGCAAAAAACACTGTGAATTTGTCTAAAAGTTTAAAAGTTTACCACTGCCATGATTTTTACTTAAAATATATCTTAGTTAGTTCAAAGTAGTACCGGGTATTTCGAGGGGGGGGGGGTTATTATTTCACAAGAAAATTTTTGAAAACCAAGTACGAAATTGTCGTCTGAAACGTACGCAGACGTCGAAAAATGCAACAAAAACCGCCATTTATAAGGTTCTGTTGACTAATATTAGTACCGTATGTAGATGGTATGTACACTGTTCTAACGTGACACCGACGTTTTAACGTGTGTTCTGCAGTACACTGAACACAAACTACAGTTATTGTCATGTACGTTCCCTTTACACTCAATTTGGGGGGGGGGGGTGATTGTTTCATAGTGGTCTCGAGAGGGGGGGGGGGTCAAACGAGGGGGGGGGGGGTATTTCGAGGAAATACGGTATGTGAAATGCCAACAAAATGTGTTATTTGCCACATCCAACCTTTTTTTGTTATCAGGAGATTTGAAAATGTACACACAGTCAATGTGCTGGCAGCCAGTTTCCAGGTGGTCAAAACTCAGAGAGCCATTTTTATGGTCTGATGATTGAGGGCTGGGGCAGCTGCACTCTGCATTGTGATGAAAAGGTACAGTTTACTATATAAAAAATAAAGCATGTCTGGATTTTTCCCCCATTTAAGTCTGAATCTGCCTGATACAATGCCTAATTTTTTAACTTTTCAAATTTTTTGTAACTGAAACCATTACTGAATGAGATGGTTTTGACATTGAGACTAAGGAAGAAATTCTTTGAGACTGAGATTGACATTGAAGTAATTTAAGACTGACACTGAAACTCTCTGTGACTAGTGATGACAAGGTACCAGAAAAATGGTGCCAAGCATCTAAGGTAGAATACCATTTGAAAAATGGCACTGGGTTCCACTGGAAAACATTACAAAGCACAATCAAAAAGGAGCTTCCTCTTCTTCCTTTAAGGAACAGTCTTCCTTAAAGACAACACACAATGTGTGATAAAATGTACATGCATACTCACGTCTAGTGATGGAATGGCGCCATGGCGCTGGCGCCCTTTAATGGCGCCAAAGGGCGCCAGCGCCATGGCGCCATTGGCGCTTGGCGCCCTTTTCTCTGGCGCCATCTTGCGCCTGGCGCCCTTATTTCGAATGGCGCCATGGCGCCCTTGGCGCCTGGCGCCATATTTGCTGGCGCCAATTTGGCGCCTGGCGCCATTGTTTTGAATGGCGCCAGAATGAGTGCCAAGATGCCGTGATGAGAGTTGATTTTTAACCATTTTTAAGTACCTTTTCATTGGAATTGTCTGATTTTTATGGTATTTAGCATCTTACCTATGTCTATTGACTATTTTAACATCAAAAGTTTAGGTTTTATGTTCATCATTGTTATTCCACATAAACTGCCAATCTTCACACGCTCCCACACTGATATTTAGATGATGGCTGTTTTTGCCAGTTTTGTGGCACGGAAGTGTAAAAACTTCATTTCTGTATGCTAGCATGTAATGAGTGATCATGAAAATAGATTTGAAATATCGCACTCTATGTATCTTGTAATTTGACCTATTGTAAAAACTTTTCTGTCTAATTTATTTCATTTGTACATCACAAAATTTTCGTTTGAAGATGGCATAAAAATTTAACAACTCAACCAAAAATGGATTTGTTTTTGTAGAAGTCGCCAGTTCAATGCTGCCTCATGTATTCCCGTTGCCATTACAAATCTATGTCCACAATACACAAAATTCATTAGACATAAAATACATTACAATAGGATAAAATTGTGAGAAATTATTTATGGCAGAATGTAATTTCCATTTAAAATACATGCCATTGAAGAGGTGAATCTCATGGGCAAAAAATAAAAACACTGATCCCCATACTCTTTTAGAATGTATGTACATCAGTATAGATATTTAATATTCATGATATGATGCAGTTTTGTGGATGTGGTAGACAGCTTTTAGGCTTTGAAATACATCAGAAAATGGTACAAAACACTGCTATTCTACCACAACACTACTAAAAGACGTCTCTGTTGATAACCTGCCGAAATAATGACTTTTATCGTTGGCGCCATTTTGGCGCCCTGCGACATTTTGGCGCCCTGCGCCATTGTTGTTGGCGCCCTTTGGCGCCTGGCGCCATTTTTTCAGATAGCGCCGTGGCGCCATTGGCGCCTGGCGCCATTTTTCCTGGCGCTTTTCCATCACTACTCACGTCTAGTAATGCACTCAAAAGACACATTGTACCCAGCGTCTGTCACAGAGTTGTCTGTTTTGAAATGGAGTGCTGCCCAGGGTCCATTGATAGTGAGAGATTCACCAGGGGACACTCCCAGACCCTGTAAAATGTTAAATGTCACGCAAAGTGTCAAAAGTTATGGAAAATACCCAAGTTGCCATTTTGCAGGGCATTTTCCATGACTTTTGACACTTTGCATGACATTTGACATTTTACAGAGTCTGGGATTGGCACCAGCATGACCTCCCCCTGAGAGTCTGTGAATGTTTGAGGATAACTTATGTGACAATGTTAAGCACAGTATTTTTAAAGTTTTGTTTGCCATCATTACACAGGGTAAATTTTACTGAACAAACCTTAGGATTGGTTGAAAACTTGAAGGGGTTGAGGGAACTGAAAAATGATTTCTGTCAAAAATGTCCAAATAATCACGTTCATCTTCAGTGGCAAAGTCATGCACAACAAATCGAGCAAATTGGCCTGCTCCACATTTGAATTTATATTGACCTGAAAACAGGAGATAATGTTTCACTATAGTGTTTAAAAGGAGGTCCCTGGGGGCAGTCCCAATCCGTGTAAAGTGTAAAGTAAAGTGTCAAATGTAAAGTCAAATGCCAAGTAAAGTGTCAATCAAAACAAAAAAAGAAAAGATTTTATTACTGAACTTTTATTGAAAATTGACAATTTACTTTGCATTAGACTTAACATTTGACACTTTACTTTACACTTTACAGGGCTAGGGACTGCCACCAGGTCCCTCAGAGGTTTGCAATATGGGGCCAGTCCCGCAAGTTGACAACTTTTTACTCTATACTTGACTGTTGACTTTGCCCTTGACCTTTCATTAAACTCTTGACTTTGCTTGCACGTTCAACATAAGATTTGGATACACAATAAACACTTTGGAACTGCCCCCTGGTGCAGGTTTCGCAAGTGTCAAAGTCAAGAGTCGAGTTAAAAGTCCAAAGCAAAGTCGAGAGTCAAAGCAAGAGTGAAGAGTACAGTATTTTCTTGTCACTTTGCAGGACTGTACCCTGGGGGGTTAACCCCCCCCCCCACCCCCAAATAGACAGCTATTTATCTATCCTGGAGGCTGCTTCTTGCACTGGTATCTGGCACCAATGCTTAGCAAAAAGCATTGGGGAATTTTTGGCACCCGGTGCCATTTTGATGTGGTGCCATTAGGGGTTGGAAAAGTGCCATGACACTTCTGTCTATTTTTGTCTGCTGACAGGAACAAAGTGCCAGTGCTGATGCTTGCCATTGCCACTAGCACTTGAGCAAAAAGCACTTTTGACTAATAGCCTGGCCTGGCACTTTTTACATCACTAATCACATGTTTGTGCACTTTCAATGTGTGTTTTCACTGCCACGGTTCAAGTGCTAAAAAACTCACAATTCATTCCATTGCAGTAGTGTAGATTCGGGTACCCAGGTGATATTATTTGTTTGGGGGTCCGAATGGGGTCTGATGCATCCATACAATCACATGCTGCACATATTTAAAGCTAAATATTTTGAATGCACTGCTCAAGTTTTTTGTGAACAAAGAATGCTGCATACTGTATATCCTCGAATAAGACCCCACTGGATAACTCCCCCTCAAAAACTCTGACAAAAGAATAACTCCCCAGGGGACTTATTTGAGGATATACAGTAGTCATATACAGTTACCCAAATACATCCATGAAAATTGCAAACTGCAAATAAGGAACAATCTTACGGCTGTCAGATCTCTCAGCAGTGGCATAAAAACCACCATATTCTGTGGAAGATGCCAAAGAATGTTCAATGACCAAACGTTGCCCCAGTGAAATGTATTCCATTGGAAGTGTGACATCATTTTGATTGGTGATGCTGTGGGTTTAGTTCAGTTTGTATTTATTTATAGAAAACGTTTGAAGATACTACTAAACTAATTACTAAACACCTTCCCGGACAAGTTCACCACCCAGTTTTTTATTTCACTTCGGTTTTAATATCTCCATCTATGGTGGTGTTATAAAGCTGAAACTTTGTATATATAAAGTTGTAACACCCCCCTACTTTGCTTCAATGGGGGGAGGTGGGGCGACTCACTACAGGGTGGGTTGCCCTATGTGCAACATTTTTTTTGGCTTTTTTGGTGTCCCAAACAAGTTCACCACCCACTTGATTAACTACACTTCGAGGGTCATATCTCCAGCTGTGAGGCTGGTATAAAGCTGAAATTTGGGGGGATTTCTTGCCAACAACCCCCCTTACAATACACCAGTGGGGGTGCCTGCCATCGATCCACTACCGTATGCGTTACTGTACGTATAGTTGTTCATTTTTTTCAAAACAACCCAAGTGTCCCAAACAAGTTTGCCACCCAGCTCCATTATAAAAAATGTTGTGAGAAGATACCTAATATAAAATTGAGTCAGATTCAAACCCTAGTTCTGCTAATTAAATTTATTCAGTAGGGCACCCACCCCGTCCCAAAACAACAGAGCGAAAATTTCACTTAAAGCTAATTTTTTGTTACACATTTAAAAAGTTGGTTTACAAAGTTCACTAGGGAAGGGTCCAAGGTTCAAAGTTACGTAAACAACATGACCTTTAAAATGTGTCCATAAGGAAATTTATTTGGGGTGAATATTATGATGTCATAATCACAACATTACAGGAACAAAATTTGACAAAATTTTTAATTTTTCATTCACCCCAAATAAATTTTGTTATGCAGGCATTTTAGAGGTTATGTTGTTTACATAACTTTGAACATTAGACCCTCCCCTAGTGAACTTTGTAAACCAACTTCTTAAGTATGAAACAAAAAATTGATTTTAAGTGAAATTTTCAGTCTGCAATTTATGGGACAGGGTGGGTGCCCTACTAAAAACTTTTTAATGAGCAGAACTAAGGTTCAAATCTGATTCAATTTTATATCAGGTTTGTTCTCACAACACTTTTTTACAATGCAGTTGGGTGGCACACTTGTTTGGGAGACTTGAGTTGTTTGTAAAAAATGAACAAATTTATAAGCGGCGACCCATGCTGTAGTGGGTCGTTGGTGGCCAACCACTGGTGTATTGCAAAGCAACCCCCAAATTACAGCTTTCTATCGCCCTCACAGCTGGAGATACGGCCCTGGTAGTGTTGCTAATCAAGTGGGTTGTGAACTTGTTTGGGACACTGAAAAAGCCACAAAAAATGTTTGCATATAGGGCGACCCACCCTGTAGTGAGTCGCCGCACCTTCCCCCATTGATTCGGAGTAGCAGGGTGTTAGGACTATATACCCACCAAATATTAGGTTTATACGACTCCCATAGCCAGAGATATTGCATCTTAAGTGAAAAAAAAAATGGGTGGTGAACTTGTCCGGGAAGGTGTTTATTATATCCCTGTACTACTTTTAACTAACTACCGTATTTCCTCGAAATACCCCCGGGGGGTTTATTGTTTCAGAGTGAGAATTTTGAGGGCGGGTTAAACGAGGGGGGGGGGGGGTATTTGGAGGGGGGGGTTTATTATTTCGCCAGAAATTTTTTGAAATCCCAGTACTAAAATGTCGTCTGAAACGTACGCAGACGTCGAAAATGCAACAAAAATCACCATTTATAAGACTCTAAAGACTTGAATAAGTGTGTAGACGTATAATCACTGTTCTCACATAACAGAGTCATCGTTTTTAACGTGTGTTTTGCATTACCCAGATGACAAACCGCAGCCTTTGTCATTTACGTTCTATATACACTCAATTTGGGGGGGGGGTATTTCGAGGGGGGGGGGGTTTATAAGTTCATAGTGTCCATTTTGAGGGGGGTATTTCGAGGGGGGGGGGGTATTTCGAGGGGGGGGGGTATTTCGAGGAAATACGGTAACCAAGATATATTTTAAGTAAAAATCATGGCAGTGGTAAACTTTTAAACTTTTAGACAAATTCACAGTGTTTTTTGCATACTTGTCAGTGTTCATATATTCAGATAACACATAGGCAGAGTTGTTAAAATACCGTTATTTTTGGAAAGTGTAAGTGCAAGCATAAATACACTTTCCACATTTTGAGTGTGGATACCAAAAGTGTAAGGTATTTTAAAAATACCTAGGAAAGTGTAAAAATTTTTTTTAGAAAGAGCTCTCACTGTTGAGCATTAGAAAACACTGCTGTTCTCACCTTTAGATCAATTTTTTTATCATTTTCATGCATTATTTCACATTTTACGGCTTTTTATGAAAGATTTCAGACTGTAATAAATACTGTAGTTGTTGTTGTGAAACGCACTTTGTTGAAGTTGTCGATTTATTGTTATTTAATTGGGTAAAGCCGTTGAACGTGAGGTCGAAATAAATACTATGACAAATAAAACCTCGCCAATGCAATGCCATGCTTAAAATGAACTAAACAGCATCGCAAAAGTGGTGGACGACCTGGGGACAAATTTCTACTGTCAAGTAGTTGTTGCCCAGGCCGGCGAGGTAAGTTTGGAACATGTCTCAGTCCAGTTCGAGCCAGGAGTTTGCGCGCCGCCATACTCGTTCACACCCGGTGAACCCAATCTTGGATTTCAATCCACATTCCACGGCAGAGCGCCAGCTCCAAGAGTCGAATTTGAGGGATGCTCGTCAGAGACCTGTTGTTTTAGATACCACACCTTTGTCAAACCGTGTGTACCAGCAGTCAGCCAAGGAAGTTTTGGCTACACACCCGTTGTCCCGAGCCCAGGATGTTTTGGCTCGTAATGCATTAACTGGCCCTATAGTTTCGCGTTCACTGCCAGTACCACAATTCGTTTTGCCGCCCATTCGGGTTGATCGATCGGGATTACCCACGACTGTACCTTTTGTCCATTCACCACCTCCGCAATTCACTGTGATGAAACAAGTGCCTATCTCGTTAGAGGAGTTCAAATCGGCTCGCATGCCGGGCAGGGTAAATCAGACAGCGTTTTTCCAAGATGTGTCCATTTTGTCGCCGCATCCGAAAACACCTTTTCTTGTGGATAGTAACAAATTTCCCGCTGGACAGATATTGGATGAAGTGTATTTTATTGACCATTTTTCCGGGAATCATTTTGTCATGACCAGCCCTTTGTCACCGTCACCAGATGATGAAGTCATCAGTTCCGAATTGACGCCTTCAATGCAACAAGTTGTCACTAGCTTTGATGCCAGGATTGCACGCATGGAAAATTTGTTTGAAGTCGCAGTCCAGGAAATGAAAGAATTATGCATGAGCACGAAACAGTCTGCGGACAAATTTTCTTGCGTCACGTCGCCACCGAAAGCGCCGGAAGACACACCCGAAGTCATTTCAGACAACAAACAAAATGAAGACATAACTTTTTTCCCGGTACCTGTCACTGCGGTTGAGCCTGACCCGTGGTTTTTGCATGGACTTTCAAAAGCACCACAAGCCATGGCGAAGTCCACTGGCATGGACATCCTGCACCAGTGGATGTTGATTAAGCCACATTTACTTGACAAAGTGCCAGTTTACAAGGGAAAAACAGATAGTGTGAAGTTTTCAGAGTGGCAAAGACATGTGTCAGCCACAGCCAATTCTATACCGGATGCGCAATTACTCGTACATTTTTGGCGGGATGTGTTCAGCACCAAGTTGACCGGAGAAGCTTACAAAGTTTTCACCACTTTGTTTCAGCCAGATAAATTACCAGACACTTCAGAAATCCTTTCAGCGCTGGCTGATGTATTCAGGGATCGATCGCAAAGTTACACCATGGTGGAATGGGATAATGCAGCCATGACCCGCAATGAATCTCTGACGGAGTTTTACATTCGCCTGTTATTCAAGGTGCCCGTTGAAATGAAAGACAGTGTTCTCAATTCACGTGAATGTTTGGAACGCCTAGTGGCAGCCAAGTTCTGGTCTCGCTATGACTCCACGCGGTTCGATAAATTTGTGATGGCTAATTTTCGCAAGCAGTTTTCCCAAAAACCTTTGCCCATTGCAAAAGTTGTCAGGATCGTGGAAGAATACTTTATCGAATTCATCAAACCGACAACTCAAAATCAGTCTCAGAATGTGCTAAAGAGTTCCACAACAATGCAGCGTGGAATGTGGCAGATCTTGCAGTCATCGACAAATGATCCATGGTGCCCAAGACCTGGACATTTTGGTCATCGCAAGAGTCAATGTCGCGCCGACAAATTACCGACACAATTCACACCCTTCGGCGTACCACCGGCTAATCCGCCCGCAAGTAACAAATCCGAAGGTTACGGCCAAGTCCGCCGTTATGGGCCACAGCAAACCCATGACGCACCCACAGCAAAATTGATTTCCTCAGCCAAAGCCAGTGGGGAAATAGTGGAAACATAACGGAACAGAATGATAGCTTAGATTGTGACTATGATTCGAACAATGTCGATCCTGAACGTAAGAATGACACAGACCCGTGTATTGCATATGTCAACAAATTTCACCACAGAGTCTCACAGCTTTACAATAGTGACCCTGGTGCGTTTGTTGATTGGTCATCCAATTTCGTACATGCATTGCCTGTCTTAACACAGAATTGTGCGACGTCAAAGTGGGACAGTTTTTCACCGATGTTTTCCAGCAAGAGCAAGTTGGCAGTGACGAATGATGAAGATTTGAGTGACAGTCACGATACGCCTCCTCGTTCTGATCTTACTGATAATTGTTTACCGATTTCAGGGTCGCTATGTCACAATCATGAATGTGGTGAATATGGAACATTTACTGTCAGTAATGGAATCTGTGCACAGAGCGCTGTAGGTGATAATCAACAATTATGCATTTCCATCAAAGCACGGAATGGACCTTTAGTGTACGCCAATGTGAATATAGAAGGGATACCATGCCAAGTCTTGTTAGATAGTGGATGCACTCGATCATTGATGCCTTTGGCGTTGCTCCAACAGCTTTCTTCTCGGACGAATATTGATTATACACAGAAAATGACCCAGTCAAAAGTATGCTTGGACACTGTGAACGGACAGACCGGGGACGGTGAACTCTCTGAAGTAAAATTGTGTGTCGACCATATTTCGCCGATTGATAGAATTCGGAGAAAAGTTGTCACTACTTTCCTTGTTAATCGAAGTCCAGGTGCTTTAACGGAGATTTTGATGGGAACCGACGTCATGCCATTTTTGAAAATGACGTGGCTCATACCATTGATTTTAGACCGCAATTGTGATGCCGTTCTACCGAAAGAACCTGTTGGGTTGGCAGATAAAGTCATGGAGAATGAATCACAGTTCAAAGAAATTTACAGCAGAATTCTCCATACAGCAAAGTCGATTTTCATTCCGGCACATGGCATGGTCGCTCACACGCTTGGCACTCCAGTACGGCCAAGGACCATTTCACCCACTGAATGGCAAGATAGTTTCATGTTGTGTTCAAATACAGATTTGGATTACAATGGGTTGGCCATGTACAACACGACTGTACAACTGAAAAATTGTCAGAAATTTACTTTGAGCTTGTTCAATTCCAATCCCTATCCCATTCAGTTACCAGCCGGGTCTGCTATATCACATTGCCAGATATACTGTAACTCTGCTTTATGTTCACCTGGAGAGAATTTCTCACTTTTGCTCACCAATTTTGATAGTGAATTGACACACGGGGTCGCAGCGCCATGCATCGAATTACCTAACCCACCGGGAGAACAGATAAGCAACCAAGCGGAAGATACTACCCCCACGTCTCCATCTGAGCGAGCTACACATGTGTGGGATATTTTGAAAAACGATCTACAGGTGCCGTTGACAGATTCACAGAAAAAACGCTTCTTCGAACTCGTCTAAGAATTCCATGATGTGTTCAGTTGTGCTCATTATGACGTGGGTAAAACGCCTCTAGTTTCACACAAAATAGTGACAGATCCCACGCAACCACCCATTAAGCAAGCGGCCCGTTATGAAGCTTGGCATAAGCGTGCTTTCATTCACAAGACTATTGCATCTATGTTGAAAGAGGGGATCATAGAGCCATCCAACGGCGCGTGGGCGTCACCCATAACAATTGCACCTAAAGGGACGTCGGATTACAGATTTTGTGTGGATTTTAAATTAGTAAACTTAATTACCAAAATTGACTCGTACCCATTACCACGTATTGGCGAAATATTGTCAGAGTTTGCCGGCAGAAAAATCTTCTCGGCTTTGGACATACGCCACGGATACTATAACATACCTTTGGCTGATGATGATACGAGAGAGCGTACTTCTTTTGTCTGCAGTTTAGGACAGTTCCGATACACCAGGCTACCGTTCGGTACTGTGAACGCTGGCGCTTCTTTCCAGCGTCTCATGAGTATATTATTAGCTGGTTTGAATGACGATCCCGCTAATCCATGGATCCGAGCTTACGTGGATGACATTTTGTGCAGTAGTTACCATGTAGAAGAGCATTTTGTGCATTTGAGACAACTGTTCAAATGGTTGAGATGGGCCAATCTGAAAATACAACCCGCAAAATGTAAATTTTTTGCCTCAGAATTAAAGTATCTTGGCCATCACATATCGGCACATGGCATTTCACCAGCTCCAGCACGGTATCGGGCTGTAGTAGAACAACCTAAAGTGCACACGAAACAAGATTTGCGACGTTTTCTAGGGAAATGTATCTATTATTCACATTTCATCCCGAATTATAGCCGCATCTCCGCGCCCTTGTACACTGTGCTGAAAGGCCATGTACCGAAAACCGGCGCCACACCATTTGAATGGACCGAGGACATGTTAACCGCTTGGGACACTTTGAAACATATGTTGTCTACATCACCAGTTTTGATTCACCCAGTGTTCGATGACCCTAGGGGGTTCATTTTGGAGACAGATGCCAGTTGTTTGGGTCTGGGCGCTGTTCTGTCTCAATATGGGGCCAATGGAAAACTACATCCTGTGTCATACATATCTAAACGACTCACACATCCACATTCAAATTATTCCGCCGCGTCTTTAGAAGCTTTGTGCATTTGTTGGGCGCTGCGCCGTCTGGCAGATTACCTGGAGGGGCAGAGAGTGACAGTTATAACTGATAATTCAGGAATACAACAAGTCTTACGCAGTCCACATCATTCGAAGTTGGCCCGTTGGGCTATATTTGTCCAGGACAGAGTGACTTCGTTCATCCATCATCCGGGCATACAGAATTCAGTGGCTGACGCGTTGTTGCGTAACCCTATATCAGAGACTGAGTTTGGCAAAAAAGAGCTTGAAAAACCGGTAGAAATTGTACTTGGTCAATCCCCCGATATAGTACGGTCAGTGAATCCAATATGTGCATGCAACGAGCCGATATTGTCCACTCGACCGGACATAAATTGGACCCAAGTTCAATTAAACGATCCAGAGTTAGGCGCCATTGTGCAAACTTAAGAAAACGACCCAGAATCCATCAAAGACGCTTACTTGATCAATAAAGTGCTTTATTTTAGAGCACCAGTCGCTTCAAGACATTTGTCAATATGGCCGCCCAAGTCATGGCAACACGCATGCCTTGTCCAAGCACATTTGGGCGTTTACGCTAGTCATGGTAGCCAGGGACGCACATTGGATTTGTTATGCCAGTATTTCGCCTGGCCAAACATGAAAAAAGATATTTTGGACTTTTGCCAACAGTGTTCAGAATGCATGACAGTTAAATCACATAGGGTTAATGCATCACCACTGGGAGACGTCGCGACACCATCACAACCATTCGATGTTCTTCATGTGGATGTGATGTATTTTGACAGAGCTTCAAACAGAAAAGTTTTGGTTGTCGTTGACGCGTTGACGCGTTACATGCTCACAATACCTGTTCGTTCCCTCACTGCTGTAGCCATTGCCAAAGTTATTTACAACCACGTTTTCATGTTTTGTGGTGCGCCGAGAGTTCTGGTCACAGATAGGGGCACCAAGTTTATCAATTCTGAATTGAGATTTCTGTGTGATAATTTTGGCATCACGCACAGCCCAACACTTCCACTAAATCCCTCAGCAAATGGCCTAGTTGAAAGGGCAAACAGGTCGTTAAGGGAAGCACTGATATTTTGCATGCGCGAATTTCCTAATCAGAAATGGTGGGAATTGCTTCCCATGGCCACATTACATTGCAACATGGCCATGAATAGAATGACCGGTTGTTGTCCGTTTTATTTAGTTTTCGGTCATTTACCTCACTGGAATCTGTTTTTCTCCGCCGCACGCAAAATCGATCCACAGGAAGCCAGATCTTTGGCACAAACACAGAGTGATAAAAACCGAGAAATTTATAAAAAAAGATTTGATCAAACACATGCCGTCACTTTCTCAGTTGACGATCAAGTAATGGTGCGCCAACTCGCAGCTGATAAAAACACGCCAAAGTTCACGGGCCCATTTCAAGTCATAAGTGTGTCGGGTGCCACTTTGTTGTTGCGAGACGATGAAGGGGGTACTTTTTCAGTGGCACAGAGGTCCGTGTGGAAGTTACCCATTTCAAAACATTTTTCCTAGGATTACAATCCAGAGTTTACAACTTACATTTCCTCACACTAACTTTCCTACTAGTTCGCTTCCATCTTTTCGCCCTAATAATCACACAATGACGTACAACTTTAGGAGACATTTTTATTCGGAAAAAGTCTCTTGAGCAATCGCAAAACTTCCCAAAAGAAAAAATCAACATGAACCCTGTCAACCCTCTGTCACGCGATCCTGCCGGTCATCCGTTACAAGCACAACCGTACTTCAACCCCGCGGTCTTTGGACAACATGGGATGTTCCCTGGACAACACTACGCCGCGCCTTTTGTCGCTCGCGCGCCGGCACCTATGCCCCAAGCCGCGCCAGTCGATTACGCTCGGATGTACTATGAGCTCAAGTCCACCAACGATCACGACAAAATCGTTTGTCCACACCATTTTGGGATGTTTTATTGGGATTTTGGCCGTCAGCGAATTAGCATTGATGTGTTGTTGCCAGTAGTTCAGTTGACGTATAACGATGTTTATATCAATTTTTCTGAATTTCGGACGGTGGGCCGGAAATTTTTCTTCCAAGACATTAAAATCAGGAAATAACTGGTAAATGGCAAAATGGCAATTTTAAATGGTAATTTTTCATCCAGAAAATCAACACATTGCGCCAACAGTTGGAGACCTGCAGCAAAACCATTTCCGGCCTCAAACGCGACAAGCTTCTCCTGAAAGGGACAGCCAACGAACATCAAATCAACCACCGCCAGACACAGGACGCTTATGATTTGTTGCGCGCTAAGTATGATCACACTAAGACGCGCTATAAGGCGTTGAAAGCTGCCCGCGATTCTGAGGAACCTGTAGAATCCCCTGAATTATTAGCCGCACGCGCTGAAATTTCGTCACTAAAAAAGAACAAACGCGTTCTCGAGTCTCAATTGGAGTTTTATAAGGACGCTGTGAATGAGTACGAAGATCACCCCCTTCACAGCAAAACCCCAAAAGATGAGCCCAAAAGCTCCAAAAAATTTTCCAAAACCGTTGAAGAAGTTTTCGCAGAGGGGGGTAGTGGTAATGAGTCAGAGACACTTGAAAATCCAAAAACACCCGAGATCTCTGAAAATTGATATGAAACCCCCCTCGAAGTGATACCCCCTTCAGTTAAAGGGGGAATTTGTTGTTGTGAAACGCACTTTGTTGAAGTTGTCGATTTATTGTTATTTAATTGGGTAAAGCTGTTGAACGTGAGGTCGAAATAAATACTATGACAAATAAAACCTCACCAATGCAATGCCATGCTTAAAATGAACTAAACAGCATCGCAAAAGTAGTGGTATTTATGAAGTTCCCTTATAATGGCACTTTTTCAGTGTTGATATTTTACTGATTAAGCTATGCGATACACACTGTTTAAATGCAAGAATGGACATGCAGCAAATTTCAATGCAAACGTTGACTTTGTGTCCAGCTGGTGAATTTCCATTGATCTTGTCTTTTTTACAAAAGTATGATGAAACTGTAGAATACCATGAGTACTGATCAAACGTTGGATATCAAAGGCTAGTTTGCACATTTGCCATATTTTCTACATCCAATGCATAACTGCATGTGCGCACTGTGCAGTTAATTTTTGTATACTCGGCGTACATGATACTATACAATGAGTCGCATGATGTCATATCATGCACGCTGTATCCAACCCGTAGAACTCTATTTTGGTGACTCGTGCTTACGCATATACGGAGTGAAACTATTCAATTGTGCCTGCACAATTCAAACACTTGATCAAAGTGTGTAGTTGAGTTATTTGGCATGATGCCATCCAAGCGTCGTCTGGATGGACAGCATCTGAATAAATACAAAGCGGGAACGTTTTCTGAATTCAAAATTTTGAACGTAACAAGTTTTCTTCAAAATGAATCGATAGCCTGTAACTTTTCTAAATATGAATTAGATTAAACGTAGGTAAACGTATAATCAAAAATTTGCAGCACCTATCCGCACAAAAATTGGAATAAACGAGTGCGTAAAGAACCGCACATTTTTATTTTCCTTTTTATTATCTTTCCATTTTCTTTTTTAATATTTTCATTTCTCGTTCGCTCCGTACAAGAACAAAATATAACTTTCCAATTTTGTAGAATGATATGTCCGTCGACTATACATATTGACATATTTACGACCCACTGTGCACCGTTTTTCTATCGTATTTAAGATGTATCGCACTTCGCTGTTCAGTAAGATGTTGAATTTCATTGACGCTCAGCGAAGCGAAACATAAGTGGACCAAACCTGTATAATATCATGTCTGTCGAGTTTACATGACTCTATTTTATGCTTTCACAAAACCATAAAACAGGGCCATCAGAAAGAAAAAATACTTTCTGTACCTGGGTATTTTGCCCAGGGAAGTGTAAAAAAGTGTATGGGTATTTTATGAAAGTGTAAGTGTATGTGTAAATATAAATACCCATTTACCCAGGTATTTTGGGTAAGTGTAAATACACTTTCTCAACTCTGCCCATAGGGCAATTTGGGGGCAGTCCCAAGTTCTGTAAAATGTAAAGTAAAGTGTCAAATGTAAAGTCAAATGCAAAGTAAAGTGGCAATTGTCATACAAATTTCTCAAATGTAAAGTAAAGTGTAAAAAGTGTCAATTGTGTATTCTTCATCAAATCTTATTTTTTTTGTATTCAAATGTTTTGTTTTTCTATTCAAATCTTACAAAAATAAGATTTGGATACAAAAACATAAGATTTAGATATGAAAAATAAGATTTGGATTCACAACTGATACTTTACTTGACATTTGACACTTTGCATGACAATTGACTTTTGACTTTGCATTTTACTTTGCATTTGCCACTTTACACTTTACAGGGCTTGGGACTGCCACATGGAAAATATGTTCAAAGATAATGAAGGGTGTGCTTCTAAAAGTACCGATATACAAATTTTTCAAATTTGAGTTGGGACCATTTTTGGGGTCCCCATAAAAATGCGCTTCAAAAATATATATACCTAATATGGGGGGGGGTGCAAAAGTTCAATTTTAAGATATTAGGGGTCGAAAAATGCAAAAAATTGCAAAATACAGTTTCCGAAATTTTAAAAGTACCGATCTACAAGCTTTTTCAGCTTTTGTGTTTTTAAAAGGACTGATCTACACACATTTTTAACAATTGTACTTCAAATGTACCGATCTGCACAAGATTTTTTGTGCTTCTAACAGTACCGATGTCAGCTCAGCATCATTCGCAGCAAAAACTCAATTTGTGTTTTTTTACTATGGGTAAAAGTGCCGATCTACATCTATCTGATTTTTGTGCTTTAAAAGGTACCGATCTACATGCTTTTACCAATTTGTTCCTTTAAAATGTACTGTATACTCGGGGGACTTTATGCCGTACATTTTTCGCGAGGAAACACTCCATCGGTGTGAATCGTCATTTTTTTAGTCGCTGTCCAACTCGTTCTGGTGTGAAAAACAAAAGCGATAATCTGCGTACCTAATGAAATGTTCGGCTGCGCTCGAACTCGTTCTGATGGAAAGTACGAAATTTTTCCTGAATGTCAAGGTCGTATAAGAAACGTTTAGCAGAACAGTGTAAAAGAATGCGATAAGTTCCGCTGAAGATAATCAGAATATTTCTGGCTCCAGAAACGCGACATATTTACTTCAAAATAGTATGGTCGGACGGCATACAAACGAATCTATTATTTTCTTAATTTTTTTTGTGAAAGATGAGTCCTTAAACTTTTCAGTTTGACATAGATATTTGATTTTGAAAAAACCCGTACATAAATATTATCTATTGGTAGAGTATCATGTCTGCCGAGCAGGGTTGGCAAAATCTCAGAAAAAAATAAAAATAAAATAAAAATAAAATGGAATATTAAAGAATAAAATAAAATAAAATAAAATGTAAAATTTAAGAATAAAAATAAAAATTGTATAAAAATTCGAATTTTTGTAAAATTGTATAAAAATTCATATTTTTGTAAAATTGTATAAAAATTCATATTTTTTGTAAAATTTTGTCTCATTGCTCGAGTCTCTACCTATTTATTCATGGATCTGGGGGGTGTCCCAAGCATTGTAAAGTGTCAAATGTCATGTAAAATGTCATGCAACGTGTCAATTGTTATGACAAATGTAAAGTACAGTGTAAATTGTCATGACATGTAAAAATTAAAGTATCAATTGTCAAGCAAATTGTGTTCAAATCTCATGTTTTATTTCGAAATCTTATGTTTTGTATCCAAATTATTTTTGCGGTTAACTCCAAAACTTTATGTGAACATTTGGATACAAAAACATAAGATTTGGATATAAAACATACTATGGATACAAAAACACAAGATTTGGATACACAATTTACACTTTGCATGACATTTGTCATGACAATTGCCACTTTGCTTGAAATTTTACATGACACTTGACATTTTGCATGACAATTGATACTTTACTTTACATTTGTCATGACAATTGACACTTTGCATGACATTTTACAAATGTGCCCAGCACACTCCAGTAGTCCTTCCTCTGAAAATGCAAACCATTCTTATCAATAATTGTAACTTTACACTTGCAGCTAGCTAACAATACATATTGCATGCAACTTTTGAAAAGTAAGGGAAAAATTTGTCACAGGTTTTTCATGTAAGGTCTAATTATAACATTTTTCTGGCCTTGCATGCATGTTTCTGATTTTTTGTAAAATTTTTGTACAATTTTTGTAAAATTTTTGTAAAATGAGTCATTTTATTTTATTAATGACTTTTGGGAATAAAATAAAATAAAATAAAATGAAACAAGAATAAAATAAAAATAAAATAAAATTTTTATACAATTTTAATACAATTTTACTAAAATGAATTTTTATAAAACCAACCCTGCTGCCGAGTATACTACAAAAAATATGATTCACTAAATGTTATATAGCTAGTGTTATGTGTATAAACAATTATTATACCCATGCATGTGGATGCCCAACAATATGGCCAAAATACTCATACCCAAAATTCCCATACCCAATACCCATGTATGGGTATTGCATACTCCAAACTTTCAATTGCGATTATCTCAAAATTGACTTTTTGTAGATCGGTACTTTTAGAAGCACACCCTTCATATGTTTTACTAGCATGCACAGCGAGCTCCGCTTGCCATGCATGCATTAAGAAAGCTTCTGATTACTTTGTGAAACTTTTCCACAGACATACTGTGTAAAATATAAATAGGAATTACTGTGGAAGCCAAAACAGGTTACTTTCTTCTATAGGGATGTACAAATATTTTATGTACACGTTTTGGTCTGAAATGTGTGCACACAACACAATTGCACGTGTATCAAATGCACATTGACGAAATTGCGTGTATTTTGCATATAGGCTCTACAAACTATTTAAGGCCAAGATTACCTGCGTACAGGGGTATTGTTTATTGCAGGATTATGGGCTGCTTCATACAAGTGCCATGATTCAGCAGCACCAGAAGATAGGAAATTGTCAAGTGTCAATTTTACTGAATGCCCAGCCTGCAATTTTTTGTAACAGATGTATGAAAAAATTTTAACGTTTGTAGTAATGTTTCAAATGTATTTACATTTTTTTTCTGACGCAACATGTTACAACACTAATTTCAATATACCATTGTTAAAATTTACCAAGATCATTGCAAAGTGCTCGAAAATGAATAGTGAAGGAACAGTGAAAAAACATTGCACACGCATGTTGCTTGTAAAAATTTATGATAAGAGTACCAACGCTCATCATCTCTACTTGGATTTCAATCTGTTTGATATCTTACCTGTCCACTATCTATTGTATAGTAACAATGCATGACTCCGCCTCTTTTGGGAAATCCAGCAGATGATACCTTCACTGTGCCGATTGGTGGGACCTTGTAAAATGTTTCTGGACATCCACTGACTGTGAAAAGGCAAATATAATCTGTTGAAACTTTGAAGGATACCATATCTTTTTAATAATACCCTGCTAGAGCTCCCATCCACCTTTGAAAAACCCATTTATGCGTAATAAAAGTGTTCAGAAGTGGAACAGTATTTTTAGTGATTTTCCATCAATTTGAATATCAATGTCAGTAGAAATAAAGAAAATGTGGGTAAACAGAATAAACACTTTCACAAGCCAAACTTCACTTTCACTTCAAACATTTATGTAGCCCAATTCATATGGATAATGCACTGGCACAGCAGTATGAATTAAATTACACTTCTACATCACCAAAAACCAAACAAAAAGTGCAACAAAAGCGGACCATTGACTCTAGTGAAAGAGGCAGAAAATCCACGATGTGTTCTATATTCATCAGTGACAAATTTCAATGTGACACCAGCACCAGGGGGTGTAACGAATGGGGCATTTGGCACACTGCCACCAGAGAAACTGGGAACACAATGGAATTTGATGTATGAAGCTTTTCATGCAGTAAAATACTATATATCCTCGAATAAGTCCCCTGGGGAGTTATTTTTTTGTCAGAAGTGTTTGAGGGGGGAGTTATTCGAGGGGGGGAGTTATTTTTTCGTCAGAATTTTCAGTAAAATGTATAATTGACTTACTGCACAAAATGGGTAAATTTGGCAACATAAATCATTTGTAGGAATACAAAATTCACAATTCAAGCAGTGAAATGAATGTTAGTGAACTCTAGCTGCAAGATAATACATAAATATATATAGATATTGACTACATAAAACATTTTTAGTAAGGGTGAAATGTTGTGAAATGTTTTTTACCTATCAAAGTGGGGGGAGTTATTCGGGGGGGGGGTTATTGTTTCCTCACGCTTACAAGAGGGGGGACTTATTCGAGAGGGGGAGTTATTCGAGAGAGGGGGACTTATTCAAGGATATACGGTAGGTGAATAAATGTCATAAATGTCTGTATGACAAGTTATCAAAATCACTCCTTTAAGGAAGTGATTACAATTTGGCCACTGTTTTTGTGATGGCCAAAATGTTTCTATTTTGATAGTTGTTGAAAAAAAGTGTGTTCATTCAGATAGAAAGAATGTATTTATAATCAAGTATATGGTAATAATCAAATATTGGTTCTTCCCACCAAAAGAACCTGTAGTGAGGTCAACATATTCAGTAAAGATAAAGTTTAGTTAATAAAGTATCTATAAGTGCAGAGAATGTATGAAAATTCAATTGTATGAAAAATCCATGAATAAAATCCATAGCATTATTTTAAATACTGTATGTTCTTAACATAGTTTAACCAACCGATGAGTATAATTACTCTTAATTTTTTCACCCTGGTTGTTGCTTGTCACATTCAAAAGCAAATAATCATGTTGATCAATGGTCTCGAAATCTTCAAGTTCGATTTTTATAGCCATGTCATTGCTATCAGATGGCTCTATTATCCATGTGCAGGTAAAATTGTTGCAATAATGTCCAGGAGGCACTCCCAGACCATGTAAAAAGCCCTGTAAAATGTACCATGTCATGCTAAGTGTCAAAAGTCATGGAAAATGCCCTGCAAAATGGCAAATGTACGTTTGCCATTTTGCAGGGCATTTTCCATGATTTTTGACATTTTGCATGACATTTGATATTTTACAGGGACTTTACAGGGTCTGGGAGTGGCACCAGGGTAGTTTGGTGACTTTATGATGCCCGTCTGGACATCTTTTCCATGTGCCCTACTGGCACAGTTGCAAGTTCCTGCATGCGTAATGCTTGGTGTCAAATGTGGAGATTGGCACTGATGTACAAATGTTTATCTGAAACACCCAGAAACAGACAGTGTTATTGGCTGAAACAAAAACTTGTTGGGCTTAATAAGGCTAAAACTTGTTTAAGAATAAATTTTTCTTGACATTTGACTCATTGAGGGGGGGCTGTTTGTCTGAGGCCTGCGAACAGAGGGGCTCAGCCCACCCCCTTAAATATTACATGCTGAGTAACAATGACGTCATGTCAGTGATGTCATTTGTAGGCGCCATGCCATAGATAAATATGCCCTTAAACCTAATTTTACTGTAATTATATCTTCATAAATATTAACTCATAAATGCAACACACCTGAGAAATGTGCATTTTGCCAGAGCAATGAGAAACAAATCAATTTTATTTTTAATGCAGCCATCATCTGAGCAAATTGAAATTTATATGCCTAATTGTCATTGTAACTTTTTGCAGCTTAATATTGTACCTAGTCCATATTCTGGCAGCTTACCATTATTTGTGTCACAAAGGAACTTTATGTTCTACAAAAAATGGGAACATAGCTTTATCCTCATCAGCATCTAAATACAACTGTTTCCATTTTTCGTGGGAGCTGCCCTTCTATGGGGGGGGGGAATAAAGACAAAAGTGAAAAGAGAAACACATTATGCTGCGATTACAGCTCGGGCGTAAAATTTACCGGGCGTAAAATTGATTTTGGGCGTAAAATTAATTACAGATGAATGGATAAAGAGACGACATTGTTATTACAGTCAAAGAAAGCTTAGATGCAGACGTTGCTTGTGTCCAAAGCTCATGAGTTTATTTTAATCATACTGGGAGTTATGAAATTTTAGCACAATTTTGTCAATTATGCGCTGTAAGTGGCGTAAAATTAGGGTGTAAAATTAAAAAAATTTGCGCCAAAATTCATAATTTCTAGTGCAATTAAAATAAACTGATGAGCTTTAGACACAAGCAACATCTGCATGTGCGCTTTCTTTGACTGAAATCACAATGCCATATCTTTATCCATTCACCTGTATTAAATTTTACACCCAAAAATCAATTTTACGCTGGTCAATTTTACGCCCGAGCTGTAATCGCAGCATTACTGCCCCAGCATAGACTGATATTTAACTGAGTGGCTTCTAGGGAGTAAAAAAATGCTAGACTAAACAACAAAATGTTACAAGCCTTGCAACTTGTTGTAGCTGCATATCAAAACAATCCCATACAATGAGATAACAGTGGAAAAATGTGCCACTTTCCATGTATGACCTGGTGCCAATCCCAGACCCTGTAAAAATCCAAATGTCATGCATAGTGTCAAAAATGATAGAAAATGCCCTGCAAAATGGCAACCGAGTTGCCACTTTGGAAGGCATTTTCTATCACTTTTGACACTTTGCATGACATTTTACATTTTACAGGGTCTGGGATTGGCACCAGGTATGAAAATGATGTTGTTTTTGTGTGAGATGGTTGAAATGTTATCTTCAAACATTTCAGACTAAAAATTTGGTATGATCTGTTGAATATTTTCTGTAAAAGTTGTAGCTGAGCACTGGTGATTGTACAATTTCCTAACTTTCTTTGCTTTTGCCAACTCTGTTTGAAAAAATGTTTATGTGAACGCTTTGACGGTATCAACTTTCTTGTAAACAAATCGGACATAATAAATCATTGTCTGTTTTTTATACTTTGGTAAATATATCCCTGGGGCCAGATTTGATTCTCCCTACAGATTTGTAGGGTAGGGCGTATGCCCGATAGATTTTTTAAAGTTCAGCCGCATCGACGCACATGCACCGAGAGCAAGGCCGTTTGTAAAATACACGAAACTATTCCCTTAAGGTCGCCGATATTGCAATACGGTAAATGCTCCAATAAGGCAACGGTCGGTTTATTGTTTTCAGCACATTTTTGGGGGTCGCATTTTTGGAGGGGGTCGCATTATTGGAGAGGGTCGCTTTATACTTACACAACGTGCCAAAGGGGGTCGTACTATTGGAGAGGTCACGTTATTGGAGGGGTGTCGTCCTAATAGAGAATTTACGGTATGACGTTTATCGCTTTGATTTTGGCCCGGAAATCACTATTTCGTCATTTCTTGGCCGTCTGCCAATTCGTTTTTTATTTTATTTTGTCGGGCGGGTTACTCGCATAAGTCGCGCTTTTGTACGCTCGTGCATGCATTTTTTTCTTGTTGCTGCCCTCATGGTTTCGGTTGTAGGCAGTGAGCACTAAAAAAGTGACCACCTGACTACACAAAATATTGCAATATCGGCGACCTTAAGGGATGGTTTAGTATATTTTACGAACCGCCTTGCTCTCTGTGCATGTGCGTCGATGCGGCTAAACTTTAAAAAATCTGTCAGGTGTACGCCCTACCCTACAAATCTGTAGGGAGAATTAAATCTGGCCCCAGGGGTCTCTTAGATTTTTAACCTGGGGGGTGTGATAAATAGCTGAGTAGTTTGAGGGGGAGGGGGATACTCCCCATTGGAGAACACTGGTATACTCCAGCAACATTACACCATACAATGAAATCTACCATATCCCATCTGAATAAAAGAACTAACATAACATTTTTTCATCATATTTATCACAGCAATTTGATAAATACCGTATTTCCTCAAATTACCCCCGGTGGGTTTATTTTTTCAGAGTGAAAATTTTGAGAGAAAAACGTGAAAAATGCAACAATAACCACCATTTATAGGTTTTTACAGCCTTATATAAGGATGTAGATGGTATAAACGATGTTCTAACGTAACACAATAAGTGTTTTGAACGTCTGTTATGCATTTCCTTGACCACAAATTCATAGTGCCCATTTTGAGGGGGGGTATTTCGAGGGGGGGGGGGGTATTTCGAGGAAATACGGTATGATGAAAAAAATGTTATGTTAGTTCTTTGATTCAGATGGGATATGGTAGATTTCATTGTAAGGTGTAATGTCGCTGGAGTATAAACACTTTTCTGTGAATAACACTAGATAGCAATGACAAGTATGACATGTAAAGTATTAATTTTTTACTCACATGTGAGTACAGAAAACGTTAAATGTTTTTTTTAACTTTTACTCATTCATGAGTACACTGAGTAAATTCCTTTCATCCCTGGAAAACATAAAAGTGGGTGTTTTTGAGAAATGTTGCCCTAATTTTCACCCTAAATCAATCATTTTCAAACTTTTTCACCATGGAATTCACTAGTTAAGGTTTTTTGCCGATTTTTATGCTATTTTGGATCTTTTGTGCCTATTTTTTTAGCTTTTCTCTCCTTTTTCTCTTTATGCCTTAAAAAGCCTATAACGAAGCAGAGTTGCAAAAATGTATTTACATTTACCTGAAATACCCGGTTATTCGGGTATTTATACTTACGTTTTCGTTTACGTTTTCATAAAATACCGTTACGTTTTGTTACGTTTTCCTGACCGAAATACCCGGGTACCAGAGAAAATGTAAAAAAACGTTGTAAGACCAAAACGTTTCAGCAAAATGCAACTTCCACCATAAATTTCCGACAATTTTAAAAATTTCCGCACTTTTCCCCCACCGACACCATATTTTCAAAATAGGTAGGTATATTCAATATTCAAATTATTCTATAGTTCGACCCCACCTGCAGTGCAGAGTATTATGTATTACTTCCCAAACTCGAATTGTTATATAAAGAAATCAGTAATAAAAAAGTCAGCGGACGCTGTTATTTAGTTGCTTTCATCGATTGATTTTGTGCTATTTGAAGATCAAATGTTGAAATAACTCTACGAATCATCGTACTAAAATTATGAATTTTATTGTGGCATAACACGTTGACAGAAACTTGACGGAAACCGTTGACAGAACGTGAAAAATTGACTGAAAAACTGGCGAAAAAATAGAAGGGCAGCTTCCAACAGATGGCGTCTCCAATATAAAGTTGGTGAAAAATGGAAGGGCGCCCTTGTATTAGATGGAATATGGTAATAATTTTTTTTACGTTTACATTTTATTTTACGTTTTCCCAGGTATTTTAAAAATACCTTACGTTTTAGTATTTATACTTTCATTTTGGAAAAGGTATTTACGTTTACGTTTACGTTTTCCAAAAATACAAGTATTTGAACAACTCTGTAACGAAGCCCATCTGAAATATGTTTTAGGTAAAATACTGACGTACTTTCAAAATGTACGTGAGTAAGTGAGTACAGGTATTTTTTGGGAGGAAACATAAATGTATTTACGCGGTTCTCGAGTATCTGTATTTATCAAGTAAACATAAAAACGTTTTAACAACTATGGAAAAAAGCTTGCCCACCAGCATGATATAAAGAAGTTCACAAGTAAGATGGTTACACTCAGTGGACATCACAGCATCTGAATAGTGAACCAAAATCATCATCATCGGTAGTTTTTTTTATATGGAATAATAAATATCGAAATTTATCACAACATTTTATTCATTAAATTATGGTAGAATTCTGCGCATAACTTACGGTCCGCTGAGTATATATTCAAAGCACAATGAATAGTGGCACCGCACCGACCCGACGCCAGTGCCATTCTGAAAAAAATGGCACCAGCGGGAATTGAAAATGAAACTTGATGCGATTAAAAAGCAATTTGTACGGGATCGTTTTTTGAATTTTCGACTTTTGTAAGTAAACGCTTGAAATTGACATGGGTAAACATTTTACACCGTATCAAACACTACCTGGCACAGCCACCGTGGCTGCTAATTACTTCGTGCGTGGTCGTCCTTTGAGAAACTTGACCGTTTGTATTTGTACTTCGAAGCGATTTGGCATCGGTCTAAGGCAGAGTTGGAAAAACGTATTTACGTTTACCGGAAATACCCGGTTATTCGGGTATTTATACTTACGTTTACGTTTACGTTTTCCAAAAATACCATTACATTTTGTTACGTTTTCCTGACCAAAATACCCGGGTACTAGGGAAAACGTAAAAATCATATGGAAAATATAAAAAACTGCTATTTATTTGAAATATTTTCAAAACCCTATGCATAAAGTTCGTGCGGGGCGACTTTTGGTGTGTTTATGTATTGAGATTCATTATGACAACGCGCTAGGGTGCTGATATTGGTGGAAAGAGATAGACAAAACATTTATCTACCAACCTATAAAATGCACCCTAGCTTTATCCTACGCCCCATCCCGTGTAGAGTCCCCAAAATGAAATTGGCGTAGACAAAAGTTCATGCGCCAGGAACAAAAGTTCACTTCTACGATAACGCTAGGGGGGTATGATAAGGTTGGGGGCTGGAATTTCATACTTTGTAATGAAATGTTCTGGCTATATTTTGATACAAAAATCAGGCCCCCCTAGCACATTGTCATCACAAATCGTAATTAAATATAAACACACAAAAGTTGCCCGTGCAGAAACCTTATGCGCGGGGTGTATTAGATGCCACTCACCCTGTACTTGACAATGAATAAATACATACTTCACATTATTCATCATGTTCATCAAACTGTAAAAATAGGTGAGGTTTTTTTCACACGCTCTGATGATGGGAGTGCTTCAAAATATTTTTATGTTTACATTTTTTTTACGTTTACCCGGGTACTCTCAAAGTATTTTATGCTTTTAGTATCAATACTTAAAATTGAGAAAAGGTATTTACGTTTACGTTTACGTTTTCCAAAAATACCGGTATTTGTACAACTCTGGTCTAAGGAACTGAAAAAACTTTTCAATTATTCTATGGCTGTCGGTGATGCAAAAAAATCGATAAAAATTGTGTAATCTATATTTCCCTGACCACCCAGTGCGGCCGCACACCCCAAACCTAAAAAATAGATCTCTCATTTCTGTAGGTTTTTTGAGCGCAGTTTCTAAATTTTAGCGATTTGTCAATCTGAATTCTATACGACATTTAAACATCGTAATATTATTAACTGGGTATATGCCTTATTTAGACTTGGCGGCCAGTCAAAACAGTTTTTGGATACACTCATTTGGACACATTTACATCACATACATGCGTTATCTAGAGTGTCGAGTGCCATTAGCGACCATTTCCGGTCGCTTAACCCATTCCGCAGCCATTATTGGTGACGCAGATGGGAATTCTGCATATTTTTTCTTGTTCTTACAATATCCGATTGTATCCCACCGTATCCAGTTGACAGTTGGACGTTGGCCAAGGCTAAACAAGTGCAATGATCCATATTTACAGTGGACGTCGAAATTCCTGTCGTAATAGCATGGACGCATGTTCCCCACGTGACTCCGCCCACTCGTGCCCACGTAAAGATTTCTAAACCGCACGCGAATTTGCCCGCCGCGCTCACGCCTATTATGGACGTTTTTCCCATCAAAATTGTGATTTTCGTGAAGACTTGTGCGCGCGTCGATTCGGAATTTGTGCGATTGTGTCGCTAGTGCGCAAATAATTACACTAGCGACACAAGCGAACATAGGAGACGATGCAAACAAAAATATGTGCGTTCACTGTATTGTTATTCATCAGCGACCACGGGCAATGATGGTAAAAACTAGGGATGGCCAAGGTTTTTTTTCAATAAATAACGTGTTTTTTCTAAACCCGACCATCGAAACGGTTTTTTTTTTAAACCTTGGCCTAAATTTTTATTACTAAGCAGTAGGTAAGTTTTTTTTGCGCGCAAGCGCTCAATTTCACCTGCATTTTACTATATGTGGTGGTTTTCATTGGTTTTGAGGCATTTTTAGTGTAAAAGCTTCCATTTTTCGTGCTATTATGTCATAATAAATAATCTGTGATATGCTAGTGTAGTATAAAATATACAGTCAATGAGCCCCAACATACTTGTACAGTGTGAAACACCACTGTCAATGTGTTAGCCTTCTATTGTAACCTAATTTAGACACTATTCCATGGCCAACTTCTCTTGAAGTCACGAACATTTGACAAAAGCCAATATACATAATAAGTCAACATAAAATGGATATTTTTGACAGAAAACACAACTTTTAATGCTATCCCATGACTCTACAGCCATTATATGGCTATATATAACAGCATAAAGTACTGGCACCTGTCTGATTTACCTGTATGTGTTGACTCATGACCATATCTGGGAGCTTTTGAAAAAAAACGGTTTGAAATATAACCTATTTTTGAAAAAAACAACGTTTTTTTATAAAAACCCTGTCATTGAAAAAATTCTTTTTTGGCCATTCTTAGTAAAAACACATATACTAAATAAAACTCATTGAGTCTCTGTTTTTTTTTGTGTTTTTAAGAGAATTAATTTGTTCATTGAATTAGTTGATAAATGTAGTATTTTTGACTGCTTGTTTTTCATTACTTCTGTTAATTTCTGTTTATTGATAACTAGTTCTATATTACTGTTTGCTAAGTCAAAGTAGTTTAAACTACAAACAAATTCATGTAGTAAATCATGTAGTAGACAAGGAATCAACCATAGTTGTTAAAACATACTGTATTTACTTTCACTCGATAAATATGTATACTCGAAGTTGCAGTACTCACTTTCTGAATATGTATACTTTTTGAAAGTACGCGAGTACAGAAAACGTATTTCAGATAATCTTATATATTGATTTTTGAAGGCATTAAAGGTGAAAAAAGAGAGAATATGCTAAAAATAAGAGGAACATAGTCGAAAAAGAATATCTAGCCAAAATTTGCTTAAAATGTGCAAAAGTTATGAAAATTTATGATTTTGAGTGGAAAGTAGGGGTAACATTTCTCAAGAATACTCACATTTACATTCTCCGTGGAGAGTACATTTCAGAGTTGTTAAAAGGTACGTACGTTTACTCGAAAAATACGCGTACGCGAGTACGCGGTAAATACATTTACATATACTTTTCAAAAAAATACCGTACGCACTTGTATGCGTACACTTTCAAAGCATACGCGTACGGAAAATGTATTTATGAAAATTCAGTGTGGGACATATTTATAAAGTAACTACACTGCTATGTACATGGTCGGGCTGAAAAGTCCCCGGGCAGTGCTCGCCATTCCCGCTAGGGGTAAGCTACGGTTATAAAATTTTAACACGTTTATATATCAGGTGTTTTGAGTTTTCACCCAAAATTTCACCCCTCTAGCTCCACCCACTGTGGAACTGTGGGGGTTACAATTTCGGTCATTTTGTACTGATGTACAAATGGTGCTCTAGCTCAACGCTGCTTTAAGTTGTGATCATGAAACTTTGGCTAGTGTAAGCCACCAGTGTTGGCAATGTGCCAGCACTAACCAACATTAGCTATGATATCATAAGCCTAGTCCATATTGCCATTACTGTCACTACTCTAACTACCAAATTCATCATTCTGCCTCTACGGTTGGTCAATACAGGTTAATACAGGAGGCGTTTTTCATGCACACTGCTGTTGAACACAGGTAATGTGTCCACTACAGATTAGTAATGAAACACAAATGGAATTTAATTGACATAATAATTTACTGCACATTTCAAAACAACACTAAAATCACTGCAATACAACATAACTTCAGATGATCACCAAAAACGTCCATCACAGTTCCCACGTTTCTTGCACATCACCCTGATCTGCATACTAATTTTACCTTAATAGCAACGATGTTGATGAAAGTGTTGAATACTATCAGCACATTGCCAACACTGGTGGCTTACACTAGCCAAAGTTTCATGATCACAACTTAAAGCAGCGTTGAGCTAGAGCACCATTTGTACATCAGTACAAAATGACCGAAATTGTAACCCCCACAGTTCCGCAGTGGGTGGAGCTAAAGGGGTGAAATTTTGGGTGAAAACTCAAAACACCTGATATATTAACGTGTTAAAATTTTATAACCGTAGCTTACCCCTAGCGTGAATGGCGAGCACTGCCCGGGGACTTTTCAGCCCGACCATGTATTTACAGAAGTGGTTCCGTTGAATATTAAAGATACACGGGGGTAGTTCCTTAAAAATTTCAAAATTCGCAACCAAATCGAAATGGTTGTGGAGACAATGGATGTGGTAAACGAGTCGGGAGAACGATGATTTTTATCTCCTAGAAAAAGGAGACCTTGAAAACTATATAATCTGTCATTTGCTTATAGAAAAACATACGTTGTGCTGTACACGTATGAAAATGTGCCCACTTTTATACATTCTATGAAGAAAAGTAGTCGTTACTACACTGACAAAAAAGTACCCACATTTACGCGTACATACTAGTAAAAAAAAAGTATTTTACGTTTTCTATACTTTGTTGTGAGTAAAAAAAAAAACTTTACATTTACATATACTTTTAAAAAAGTTCAGTAATTCTAACAACTCTGGTACATTTACTCACATTTATGCATGAGTAATGGTAAAAAAATAACTGTACATTTTCTGTACTCAAGGCTTTTTGTCTTTAGATTTCAATAGTCTCTTTTTTCAATTCGTACAACACCGCTTTGCTGTAGGTATTAAAACGTTCTCGCGTCGTTCAAAACTCACCTATTAAGGCCGCAATTTAGGAGTAATCAATGGATGTTCAATGTTGTGTTGTGTTATTTACTTGCATTAGGCTCTAGAGGTCCGAGCCGAGTAAACTAATTTGAATTTGAATCCAAGGCGTGAGTAAAAAATACTTTATGTTTATGTATACTTTGAAGAAAGTTCAGTACTTTGAACAACTCTGGAATTGACCAAAGAAAATCAGTGAAATAGGGTGTGAGAAGTGACAGTTTGGGCATCATGAGCAGGGTCAGTTTTAGTAAAAAAAATTTTTATTCAAGTTGTAGAAAAATTGTATACAAATAGTATTTTATTGTAATTTTATTAATGTTTCATTTTATTTTATTTTATTCGTCAATTTTTTATTTTGTTTTTATTTTATTTTAAATTTTTCTAGTTGATTATCAGGGCTGGTTTTAGTAAAATTCTTTTTACTCAAATTGTAGTAAAATTATATCAAAATTGTACTTAAGTTTTTTTGCCGTGTCTCATGATATTTTTTATGTTTTATTCCTTATATGTTATGTTCCATTTTAGTTTTATTTTAGTTTTTTTTTCTGAAATTTTGCCAACCCTGATCATGAGCAATAGGCTCAAATGTGAATGTTTTGAGTTCACTGGTAGCTTACCTTCCACCCTTTACTTGGTCTTTTCAGTATTTACTTTTTTAACTCATTAGATTTAGTTCTCTTCCAAAAGCAAAAATCCGCATTCTTCACCAGATATAAGGTATTATCATCAGATTTGCTCGGTGTGGCTGCAAATTGTATAATTACATACATATACAGTGTTCCATGGTGATGGCGCCAATGCCAATGGCGCCATGGCGCGGTGCCTACTAATGGCGCCAGCGCCATGGCACCATTCCGCCACAATGTATCTAAAATTTTACCCCTCGCCGGCCTCCGTAAACAAGCAGCCCCCCGCTCAAAAATTCTGGATACGTCCCTGACTACGAAATAAAAGCATAATTAATAACAATAAAATAATTGAAGGTGTTTGCACAGTGCTGTGTGATAGCAGCTATAAAATGGAAAAAAATGAAGTACTAACAAACCAAAGCCACTCAACCCTGCAATGCAACATAAATTTTATACATGTAGGCAGGGTTGGCAAGATCTCAGAAAAGAAGAAAAATAAAATAAAAATAAAATGGAAAATTGAAGAATAAAATAAAATGGAAAATTTCAAAATAAAAATAAAATTTTTATAAAAATTCAAATTTTTGTAAAATTTTTGTAAAATTGTATACAAATTCATATTTTTGTAAAAATTGTATAAAAATGCATATTTTTTGTAAAAATTTTTTTCTGCTGTTTATAGATAAACCTGTTCATTCACGGAGCTGGGGCAGTCCCAAGCCACGTAAAGTGTCAAAATGTCATATGAAATGGAATGGAAAGTGTCAATTTTCATGAAAATGTTAAATAAAGTGTCAATTTTCATGACAAATATAAATCAAAGTGGAAACTGTAAAGCAAATTCTATCCAAATCTTATCTTTTGTATCCAAATCTTGTTGTTTTTGTAACCAAATCTTATGTGAACATTTGGATACAAAAACATAAGATTTGAATACCAAAATATAAGGTTTGGATACCAAAACATAAGATTCAGATACATAATTTACACTCTGCATGACATTTGTCATGACAATTATACTTTGCTTGACATTTGAGATGCCAATTGACTCTTTACTACATTTGTCATGACAATTGATACTTTGCATGATGTTTTACAAATGTGCCCAGCACACTCCAGTAATCCTTCTACTGAAAATGCAAACCATTCTTATCGATAATTGTAACTTAACACTTGCAACTAGCTAACAATACCTACTGCATGCAACTTTTGCAAAGTAATGGAAAAATTTGTCACACGTTTTTCATGTTTAGGTCTAATTATCACATTTTTCTGACCTTGGATGCAAGATACTGATTTTTTTGTAAAATTTCTGTAAAATTTTTGTAAAATTTTTGTAAAATGGTCCATTTTAAAATTTTATTATTATTTTGGAATAAAATAAAATAAAATGAAACAAGAATAAAATAAAAATAAAATACATTTTTATACAATTTTTATACAATTTGTATACAAATGATTTTTATAAAACGAACCCTGCATGTAGGTAAAATATCGATAACATAACAGAGATAAAAACGTCTAAAATTATGTGTTATAAATGAGCTTCTGAGGACACCATTATAACACCATTATGACTGGCCCAGTCAAAACAGTGTTTTTATAATTATCAGAAAATGTAAATTTTTTAATTTTTTACTGCTATGTGCGGTTTCTGAAATGCTGTAGTTTATAGTCACAACTGCCAGGTATTGGCTAATTGAAAATGTTTAGTTATTCACACCTTAGTTATTTAGTTGTAGAAAATTTAAAGAAAAACACAAATGAGATAATTGGTTAGAGATCAAATCACAAATCCAGTATTTGGCTTTGCAGTGTCCTTGAATTTTTGAAAATCCCTTAAATAGAAAAGCCAATTGTACTGTTGCAGTCAAAGCAGATGCAGATGATGTTGTCTGTACACATCAGAAAATAATTATGGTTTTACAAGTGAGGCCTCTAATTCTAAAAGTCAACAAGTCCACAAAATGTTTTTTTAAAAGTTTTTTAATTGCATTTCAAGCTTCAGATCCAATACACAGTCCAAGCTGTGTGTTAAAATTTCGCTCTCTCATGCCTACCATTAAGTTTCATATGCTGATAATAAATTGTCAAATTGTCAACCCCTGCCCTTGATGTATACGCAAAAATGTCCATAAAATGCCATTTCAATTATTTGCAAAAATCCAGTAAAGTGAACTTGTTGACTTCTTGCACACTTTTTTTTCATTTTTCCAAAAAAATGTCAAATTTGACACTATCATATAGAGGCATGTGAGGTTAAAAATGTATAGAAAATTAATGGGAGGGAGCACCCCCATATGACATTTATGGGCCTAACTCAAAATTTTCAAATTTTGGACGTGTGAACTTTCAGAATTGGACGCCTCAAGTCCAATTTCACAAGATTGCTTGATTGCACTATGAATCTCGCACTATGCTAAATATCTCACCGGTGTCACCAAACATTAACAATGCTGTGCCTGCGCATTGCTTGGGCGAGCCGGTCGGGGATATCAGCCCAAGTGCCAGTGGTCATGTTGTATTTGACAATTTCAGCCCTGTCAGCTCCAGTATATCCACCCACATAGTAGAGTGAGTCGTCAATTGTGGTCAGTGCACCACAGCACATGCTCCTTGGCAGTGTGCCAGGTACCATTTCCCAGGAGACAGTGTCAAACCTGTGGCATGGCAGTGGTGTTGTGTAGGGTAGAAAGGGGAAAATCCTACACATCAATTTTTGGTGTTGTACACCTTTTTGTGGGTGGATTAACAAAAGATCACCTGTGATTTATATTTTTGAATATCTCAACAACAAAAAATATACCTATATATAATTTACATATACTTATATGTCTTTTCTTCACTCTGGGATAGATATATTTATCTGAAATTTGAAAAAAAGTCACTCATACCAGTTGCATTGTATTTTGTAAGACATAAATTACAGTGAGTGCATACTGCCAAGTATTATTTAGGTACATTTGCCAAAGTATAACTAAAATATCTTATTACAAAAATATTATTACGAGTACTCAAAATTGGGAAATTTCCTGGAAATTGGGTACATTTCCTAAAAATAACAGTGATTTCACACTCCTGTGTTGCGCCCACGGGGCTCAGAGCAATGGCAGTCTGTACCCAGGGAGCTATTTGACTTGTGAGCCTCAGCAATGCAGAGCCGAGGTCATCTGGTGCCACCAGTGGAGGCATTCAGAGTGCACTGTGGAATTATTATTTGGGCACCATCGCCATGCGACACGTTCCTCATTGTTTGATTAACTTCATTTTACTGAAGTGCAAAAGAGAACAGGCAAAAGAACTGAACTAATTGACATACAAAAGTAGCCACTTGGATTGGCTGAAACATGAAGTTTAGGGGTTCAGAAGTGATACCCAAAATGCTACTTAGAATAGAATGTAAAATATAGAGAATAATGTAGTAATGCTATAACAGCCCCCCTAAGTTCACCCTACAGGGGGAACTGATAAAAAAGAAAACTGTTCTGATGAGATAGAAAACACATATTCTGATGAGATAGAAAAAATGACTAAACAAAAGTTGCCAAAAAGTTGTATAATCAAAACGATTACATGAAAATAGCCAAATTTTGTAAAATCACGTTGTCAAATCATCCACATTTGTTTCCAGGTCAGGTTGGCCAGGCAGACAGTCCCATACACCCGGCCTTTCTCTGCTTCTAAGCGGCAGATGGTTGCATGCAGTTCAGCCTGGAACAGTTTGAGGTTGTTGATGGCGTGTCCAAACAGCATGTTTTCCTCCTGCAACACTGAGATGTCAGGGTGGCTGCTGGGCTGTTCCTTGTTGGTGATGGCCTGGTCATCATTGGCAGTGGATGCAATTCTGTTGACAGGGTGTTTGCTGTCTGGTCCATTGTTCTTGGTTACCTTGCTGTCACCCTTGCGCTGCATGCATTTTCTGTGGTGCTTGGGGTGGGTTGGTTTGGTAGTTTTGACTGTGCTGTTGGAATGCTGTTCATTGTAGCTGGGTAGGTCAGCTTCTGGATGTGCCGGATGCGGTTTCCCATGGCAATGTGCAAATTGCCCTGCCTGTATTCTTGTGACAGTTGTTCTAATTCATGATGTGCCATTTTGACTATTTGCAGGGGGCCCCAGATGGCTGCTCTTCCAATCAGCAGTGGGTCTGTGCCTGGCAAGGACTTCATTAGTTTCACAACTGCTGGCAGGGTTTCAGTACACCAGGTCCCATCTGGGGTCTGGTGTTTCACTTTCATGTCATAAATCTGCAGGCATTCCTCAGTGATGTTGTGCCCTGCAGTTTGGATGTGGCCCCTTGTGTATGGTCAGAATTTTTTGAGGGTCAGCCTTGGCCTTTGCCCAGACTTCTTCCTATGCTGAATCCTTGATGAAAAGTCCTATGTTGCACCCCGTGTCGATGTGTCCAGTGCTGAGGATTCCCATGAACATGATTGTGGCCATTGGGTCTGGTGGGCCATATTCTGTTTGTAGAGCTGTGTCCTCTTTTGTGCTTGTTACCGTTGGCATCCAGCCCTCCAGGTCTCCCCACTTGTCGTCTCCATCATCTGTGTCACCATCCCATCCCTTGTTGTCTTTATCATAGTCTTGTTTTGTGCAATGGCTTGTTGGGTTGTTGTCTTGGTATGGGATGGAGAGCTGCTCACACTTCCTTCACCAGTGTCTTCTGGCATCCTCATCAGATTTTCCCTGTCAGATCAGCGCCTGCTTGATCTTTTTTGCTCTGTCAGGTTTGAATACTGGCGACTTGCTGTCAATGTAGCACTCACTGGAGTCCATAGGCGGCATAAGTGCTTGTACGCTTGTGAATGTCACAAGCAGAATTTTTGGTGTCACAAGCGGAAATTTCACTGTCACATTGTGACATTCACAAGCGTGTATCGTACAAACAAGGGTGAAATCTCAAAATTAGCTCAAAATCGCTAAGATTTGCTCCATTTTGACCTATATTATCACTATTTGTAGCCTGTTACATGGTTATATACCTGTTTGTATACCTATTTTAATTATATTTTTAGTGATTTCAAATGTTTGGCTGGCTGCCAACCTCTCATAAGGGCTCCAATAAAAAGGTGTCACAAGGTGAAATTTTGACCAATGTGAATGTCACAAGCGCAAATTGGGACCTTGCGCCACCTATGCTGGGGTCATGTGGCATTGGTTTGCGGTGCATATAGAAGGTGCACATGGCCCTTTGTAGTTTTTTTGGGTTGAATGGTGCTCTGACTCCTGCCTTGTCACCGTATGTGCTGTATGACTTGGGCTCAGTGTGCCAGTTGTTTCCATAGTGCAGATGGTCTGGTTGATCTTGCTGTTCTTCTTTGCACTGTGTTTTCACCTGCTCGACTTCCAGTCATGTGGCATCCATCATAGTGATTGCCATGTCAAGTGTGTGCAGTTTTCTTCTTGCCAGCGTTGTCTCCACATGTACCAACGTGACACTGGGACTGCCACTTTTGGGATTTCCAAAAATAGCTTCTTGCCAATCATGTGTTCTCAATCATAGTCTGACATTGTTTCACTGACATGGTAAAAATTGGCTGCCAAACACGTGTGCAGAGCCAATACTGACTCCCAGGACACAGCCTTCAGGTTGTACCAGTCTGTAGCCAAGTGCAGCTGGTGCTCTAGCTGATCAATTCCTGTCAGCTTGTCTACTACGTAGAGGATGTTGTGGTGCCGGTTGATGCGAATCACTCTATACCATTCTTTAGCCTCTCTGATCAGGCACTGTGTTAGTTCCAGGATCTATAAGCTTAATGTGATGGTGATCTCTTCCCATTTGGTCACTAACTAGTGGTAGTAGACATGATGTGACAGTACCATGAATAAACTGGAGAATAATCAACATCTCTGTGTTTATAAGTGTCATTGAGCAAAGTTGTAACTTTGTTTTGCTTTTTGGGAAAAACCTTGCACCCAGCTTCGTGTCAGGGGAAGGTGGCGGTGACAGTGAGCCATGTGGCTGTAGTGTGCGTTGGATTACTGGTGTGTTGTCATCGCCACTGTTGCCACCCAGATCTTGGACTGGATCACTGGGCTGCACAACTGCTGCTGGGTCGCTGGTCTACGCGACCACTTGTGGGTCACCATTCACAGTGTCGGACATCATTGTGCCACTGCTTATGCTCATTGGTGTCTCTTGGACAGCGAAAAGGTGTGGGGACTGCTGTTGCTGACGGCGCTGCCACAGGCTTGGAAGATGCTGCTGATGTCACTGGGGGATGATCAGTGGCAGGTTCGCTTCAGGGATCACAATTTAACCCGTATGGTCACCATGTTGCACCCACGGGGCTCAGAGCAATGGCAGTCTGTACCTGGGGAGCTTTTCAACTTGTGAGCCTCAGCAATGTGGAGCCGAGCTCACCTGGTGCCAACAAAGGTGAGGAGTGGAGGTGTTTGGACTGTGCTGTGGAATTATTATTTGGGCACTGTCGCCATGCGACACGTTCCTCATTGTTTGATCAACTTCATTTAACTGAAGTGCAAAACAGAACAGGCAAAATAACTGAACTGATCGACATACAAAAGTAGCCACTTATAAAGGATTGGCTGAAACATGAAGTTTAGGGGTTCAGAAGTGATACCCAAAGACCTACTTAGGATAGAATGGGAAATATAGAGAATAATGTAGTAATGCTACAACACCTGCCACCAAACCAACATTTCACAATCACTCCGGTAATATCCACCACAGACAAACAGTTTACCATGGTACACTCCTACACCAGCCGTGGTATGCGCCCTTATTTGATTGAGGGAAGGTTCAGTACGCCATCCTTGCAAATTTACATCCATTGATGTCACTTCTGTATTGAAACATATTGATAAAAGCAAGATAATATGACCTAACACGATTTGCTCTGTATCCATCAAAATTTCTGCATTTTTTTCCCTTTTCCAATTTCCAGCAAGTGCAAAGGTATTCAATTTCTGTTTCCATTTAAATTTGCTGTAAACATTTTTTGACACCCAACCATTTTTTGACCCCCAGTGACTTTACACAAATTGGTGACATTGGTGTGAGACATCCTTTATCAGTGGTGCCTTTAATACCCATCACTGTTTCTTTGGTGAGCTCCCTTGGCACCATTTTTCCTTCAAATTTCACATCACTAATCCTCACTCGCTCACTGTGAACCAATTCCACACACTAACCACTATTATGGGCAGCACCATTATACCCCCCAATTGAGTAAATCCTTCCATGGTAATAGGCCATTGTGTGAGCCCAGCGCGCGTATCCAAGCATGCTCGGTGCCCACTCAACTGCCCCGCTTTCCAGCCAGTACCTTCAGATCAGGTCGATTTTAGTAAAATTCTTTTTACTGAAATTGTGGTAAAATTGTATAAAAATTGTATTTTTCTCTCCAATTTTAAATTTTTTTTTAATTTGATTCTTCAACATTCTATTTTCTTTTTTTTCTTTTTTCATTCTACCAGTTCGATACTACTATGCATTGAAACTGCGTATATATTTACCTACATACGTTTTCTGTACTCGCATACTTTAAAAAGAACATGAGTAAGTGAGTACCAGTATTTTTTGGGAGGAAACTTAAACGTATTTATACAGTACTAAAGTACCGTATTACCTCGAAATACCCCCATGGGGGTTTATTATTTCGCCAGCAAAATTTGAGGGGGGGTTTATTCGAGGGGGGGTTCTATTATTTCGCCAGAAAATTTCGTGGAATTCGTAGTTAAGAATACGCTATTTCTTACACAAAAAAGGTAATAAATGTGAGAATATTGGTTATATTGGGGCTCTAGATGTACATCTGTACACAAATGAGCGTAGAAGAGTAGCTGCGATGCAAATAAGTAGTAATAAATGTATCATGTACATTGCATACATGATGTACATCATTCCGGAGAGGGGGTATTTCGAGAGGGGGTGGGTTATTATTTCCCCAGCCCAGTTTGAGGGGGGGGGGGTAATTCGAGGGGGGGTTAATTCAAGGGGGGGGATCGTATGTGCATTTATCATATAAACGTAAATACATTTTACTTTTTTTATACATGAAACAAGACTTACACAAAGCAGGTTACGACACCTTGATAAGTAGTAAAATCCATGTATCCACCACAGACCAGTACTCTTCCACCAGGGGGGCAGTCCCAAACACTGTAAAATGCTCTGTAAAATGTAAAATGTAATTCAAAGTGTCAAAAGTCATGTAAAATGCCTTGTAAAATGTAAAATGTAATGCAAAGTGTCAAAAGTCATGTAAAATGCCCTGTAAGATGTCAAATGTCATGCAAAGTGTCAAAAGTCATCTAAAATGCCCTGTATGATGTAACGATGGCAAACAGTCGAAAAAAAAGTATTTTAAATTTTTAAGTGTTTTTTCTGAAATGAATTTTCGAATTTTCGAATTTTTCTTCAAAATAATTTTCGAATTTCGAATTTAATTTTCGAATTTCGAATTTTCGAATCTTTTTTGGCAATTTTCAAATTTTTTTGGCCAGTTTTTGAATTTTTTCAAATAATTTTCGAATCTTTTTTGAAAAATATTGGATATTAAGCTTTAAACACAGAATTTAGACTGTCTTCATGTTCTGCTCAGTTGTTATAACCTTATTTTAACCATAAATAAGCATTAAAAATGGACGAAGGAGTTATGCAAACCAGTGTGCTGCTTCATTTAATTCACACATTGATACATTTAATTCGCCAACAGAGTGAAGGCAATAAAAACAACAATTTAAAAGTTGGCATCAAATAAAATATCAGCAAAAAAATACAAAAATGGCATCAAATACAATATTATTTTTTCAGAGTGGAAACTTGGGGGGGGGGGGTTAAACGAGGGTGGGTATTTCGACGGGGTGTATTATTTAGCCAGAAATTTTTCGAAATCCCAGTACTAAATTGTTGTTTTTAGGTAACACAGATGTCAAAAAATGCAACAAAAACTGCCATTTATAAGACTCTATATACTTTTATAAGTACGTAGATGGTACTAAATTAGATGGTACTAACGTAGATGGTACTAACGCCATTTATAAGACCCTGTTCTCAACAACACAGTCATTGTTTTTGATGTGTGTTCTGTATTTCCCAGATCACAAACTGCATTACGTTCTCTATACACCAAATTGGGGGGGGGGGTGGTATTTCGAGGGGGGTTTATAAATGTATAGTGAAAACTTTGAGGGGGTATTTCGAGGGGGGGGGGATATTTCGAGGAAATACAGTATAAAAACGGATGCGTCGAAGTCCGCCTCTTCCGCCGTGGATGACATTTCAACGTTTTTTTGTTACGTTTCGCTTTTCGATACGCGCCGAGTATCAATCGTTGATTTATTTAGCACGTTGAACTTAACAGCGTTTTTTGTTGCCTTGAATTCCCTAAAAAATTCGAAAACTATTTTTGAATTTTCGAATTTTCGAATCTTTTGAAAAATAAATCGATTTTTAAGTGTTTTTTCTAGGGGCGAAATAAAAATTCGAAAATTACGAAAAAATTCGAAAATTCGAAAATGTTTTCGAATTTTCGAATCTTTTTTTGCCATCGTTAGTATGATGTCAAATGTTATGCAAAGTGTCAAAAGTCATGTAAAATGTCCTGTAAGATTCAAATGCCATGCAAAGTGTCAAAAGTCATGTAAAATGCCCTGAATGATGTCAAATGTCATGCAAAATGTGAAAGTCATGTAAAATGCCCTGTAAAATTTCAAATGTCATGCAAAGTGTCAAAAGTCATGTAAAAAGACCTGTAAAATACCAAATGTCAGTCAAAGTGTCAAAAGTCATGAAAAAGTCCTACAAAATGGCAACTCGGTTGAATTTTGCAAGGCATTTTACATGACTTCAAACACTTCGCGTAACATTTGACATTTTATAGGGCTTTTCACAGCGTCTGGGAGTGGAACTGGCACCAGGTATTTGAGTCCCAGCTGAATAGTGTCTTATGTATGCTGTTGGTATATCCACCAGCTGTGTCATACTGTAGTCATCCACATTGATCCGGTACACATCCCCATTTGCAGCTGAACATCCAAAATGTAAAGTGGTGGTTTTGTGGTGTAAAATCAGTTGTATGTACATACATCATCAGATTTCTAATTCACTAATTTCTAATTTAATTTTCACTTTCATTTCACAAGATCTTCAGTTTGATTTTGTGCATTGGGAAATGCCAAATCTTGGTAAAGCAATATTGCTTTGGTATTTTTTGGCAATTGTTTTACAATCACAATTGATTTTCCCACATGTTTTTGAAGCCATGTAAAATCAATAAAACTTGAAAAAAAACTTGCGTATGATGAAGTATGCGTAGCCTCTGTATTGGGCCGATGTACTCTCGCACGCTTGCGGAAATGACAAATGTATCATTGAACTTTGTCGTACCACTGCATCGCTACCTAGCTGCCACTCCTGCCACTTTGCAGAGTAGTAGACTTGTGAAATCCATAACTCTGTGAATGTGATAGAACAAAGTTATTTCACTATGTTGTCTATAACATATCAAAATGTAAATACAAACTGAAAAATCATTATGTAAACTCGGCGACATTACACCTTACAATGAAATCCACCATATTCCATCTGACAAAACATGGATTTTTCTCATCATATTTATCACATTGCCTCAACTTTGGGTGAATATGGGGCAGTTTTTCACGTGATTTTATTTGTCAAAATATGGTATAATTCTTTGTATAGCGATTAGTTTGTCAAAATTATTTATTTATAAAAAATTTATAAAATGAGTTGTAACTGACTGCTAAATGTGATGCATCTGTACTCAAGGGGATCCCAATATAGCCATGTTCCATCTTTGCAGGCTACTTGCAGTTTATCCTGTTTACTGGTGGGAAAAAAAGTCTTGTTCTGGCAAACTATTGCAGCCACATCACCACTTTTGTATATCTGTTTCATTTTTGAGCCACTGGCATATGTCAGTTCTGCATTCTCACTGATTGACAGCATGCTGCAAGCTGTAAGTTCAAAAAAATATGTTTTTCAGAAATTTGTCACTCATAAAAAATTTGTCACATTTGAATACATTATTGTTAAGGGCATTGCCGACGCAGCATGTCAGCCCCTCATAGTGAAGAACCCAGCTGCCTCTGTAGTCTAGTGTTTAGGGCACTCGTGTTCTATATGGAGGTGCGGGTTCGATTCCTGCCTGAGGCAAGTGCAATTTTGCACTTTTTCTTTATATATTCAGCACATTTCTTCTAATAGAAGAGTGTTATCCGTTTTGTGTGAATTATTTACTATTTTTTTACTGCCACTATATTTGGGGTGCCATTGTATTGGAGGTGCTGCTCTATTGGAGGCCGCTTTTCTATTGTATTCATGGGTTCAAAATTATGCCAGAATGTGCCGTTCTATTGGACTTGATTATTGTTACCACATCATGTGTAACGATGGCAGACCCTCTGGAAAAAAGTATTTGAATTTTTCAGTGTTTTTTTAATGACTTTTTGAATTTTGAAAGTAGTTTTTCAATTTTCAAATTTTCGCATTTTTGGATACTTTTCGAATTTTCAAATCTTTTTTACTACTTTTTGAATTTTTTTGCATAAAATTATTGGATTTTCGAATTTTTAGTCTGAGTTTTCAATATATCTTAATTTATTTATTTTATTTAACACACATACCGCGATTGGCTCTACAAGTTATGGGTACAATATAAGAACAAAAGAATGAAACAGAATTCTAGTTGGATAATAGTAATTGAAAAGAAAATGCACTCAATATATACGGCATGGGAATAATTAATACTTATTTACGGACCTGAACAATTCTATCAGACAAACTTAGTTTTCAAACAGCTAAGCAAAATATGCATATGCGAGGTACAAAAACGTAAAAGTTGTACAAAAAATAATCAAATACCTAAATACAACCAGGGCCCTGGAACTAAGAAATGTGAAGGGTATAGTTACTCTTTTTTTACTCTTTTACTTAAGTTTTACTCAATTTACGCATATCAGAGCAGAGCAAGACAATAAGGACTCCCAACAGAAATGACATGCATGTGGAAGTAAAAATCCCATGCTGTGTCAACTTAAGCTGTTCAAACCTACTCTGTCTCTGACAAAGTTGTAATTGAAAACGCAGATACTTGCAGACATAGTTGATTGTGCTATTGAACTTTTAAATATTAAAATATTTACTTCTATATGTTATCTTATTTTTTATTAAGGTTGACTGAAAAAAAGTCCTATAAGATATTAAAGACCAGCAATGTAACAGTCCAATGCCTTAAAGTGGGTGGAGATTAGTCTTCTGGACTTTGAGCAGCTCACTTGTGAGATCTGCCTCAGTCTCATGACTGGTTCCACTTCACTTACCAATCGACAACATTTTTCATTGCAACAATCAATTTGTAAAGCTTTAAGGAAGTTGTAACGCCCATAAATTAGCATGATATCCTGACACCCGTACATATAATGTGATAGTGTAGTGTTGCACCCATGGGGCTCAGAGCAATGGCAGTCTGTACCCGGGGAGCTTTTCAACTTGTGAGCCTCAGCAATGTGGAGCCAAGGTCACCTGGTGCCGACAAAGGTGAGGACTGGAGGCGTTCAGAGTGCGCTGTGGAATTATTATTTGGGCACTGTAGCCATGTGACACGTTCCTCATTGTTTGGTTAACTTCATTTCACTGAAGTGCAAAAGAGAACAGGCAAAAGAACTGAACTGGTTAATACACACAAACAGCCACTTATAAAGGATTGGCTGAAACATGAAGTTTAGGGGTTCAGAAGTGAACCCAGAACCTACTCAACTGCAGAGTAAATACATGTAAATAATACAATGTAGTGGCACTACAATAGTAGGCCAAAAATTTTTGCCATACCTCTCACACATTTTGCATGTGCTCCAGTACTTTTGCCCATTCACACTTAATTTAAACTGAACCGCATTTTGAAATAGACTGTGTCGGGTGAAAACCCACAGCAAATCACCTGTATATATGTCATATGTGTTCAGGGGATTTGTAATTGTATCATGATACCGTTCCACTATATTGAGGGTGGTTCCATATCGTATCGATATTGAATTTCGGGTTTCAGAAAAAATTATTGAATATCGAATTTTGATATAAAAAAGTCATATCATGCGAACCCTAGAAACAAAGCATACATGGGTTCTGTTATCAAAAATTTGGCCTTGTATGCAGATACTTGTATGCATGTTAGTGATGGAATGGCGCCATGGCGCTGACGCCCTTTAATGGCGCCAAAGGGCACCAGCGAAAGGGCACCTTTTCTGTGGCGCCGTCTGGCGCCTGGCGCCATTATTTGGAGCGGCGCCATGGCGCCCTTGGCGCCATTTTCGCTGGCGCCAATTTGGCGCCTGGCGCCATTCATTTGGATGGCGCCGGAAATGGCGCCAAGATACCGGAATGAACAGTTATATATTTCCTTATTGAATTGCCTTATCTGCTGAAGTATAACATTTTGGTGGTGTTAGGTATACACATTCACATCTGTAATCGTTTGCTAGCATTGCAAGTTTGGGTTCAAGTTGATGGTTTTATGCCACATAAACTGCAAATCTTCAAGTATTACCAACAATAAGAAAAATTTCAATAATTGTTTCCAACTTTTACATCATTGATTACCTATTGATAATGCACCGTATTTCCTTGAAATGCGTTCGTTGGGGGGGGGGGGGGGGCTATTATTTCCCCAGCTCGCTCAGACGTGGTTGTATTTCAAGCGGTTTCATATGACGAAATACAGTAGTTATACTCGACGGACCCCAAAGTATGCACAGAATCTTACCATAATTCAATGAATAAAAAACTATTGATGAATTCCGTAATGTATCGCTCCATAGTAAAAACGAAATACCGTATTACCTCGAATTATCCCCCCCCTTGAATTAACCCCCCCCTCGAAATACCCCCCCTAAATTTCAGCTGAGAAAATAATAAACCCCCCCCTCGAAATACCCCCCCTAAAATTGAGTGTAACGTGAACGTACATGACAAATACCGCAGTTAGTGATCTGTACTATGCAGAACACACGTTAAAACTGAAGATTAAGTGACGTTAAGGAAGGGTTTTTGTGTATATACAGTAATATATGCCTATAAACACATATAAATCTATGTGATTGTTCGATTTTTCTACGTCTGCATGTGGGGAATTTCCGAAAATTTCTGGCGAAATAATAGACCCCCCCCCTCGAATAAACCCCCCCCTCGAATTATCCCCCCCTCAAATTTTGCTGGCGAAATAATAAACCCCCTGGGGGTATTTCGAGGTAATACGGTAGTATGATATAAAAACTGTATAATTTTGGTGCATTATTCAGATGGGTTTGGTGACTTTCCATACTAAGTGTGATGTCCGCCGAGTATACTTTAGGATGGGGTAGGGCCGTATTTGCAATGCATATCTGCTTATACTGTATTTGCTTGAATAATTCCTCTCGGGAATTATTTTTCGTCTGACGTTTTTTTTTGGGGGGGGGGGGCTATCAAAGGAACAAATTTCAATTCCCTTGAATCAACTCCCTCAAAAGTTACTGATAGGGTGTCAAAAAATTTTTTTTACGGAAAACGGAAAGGTAAAAAATTTTCACTTTACGGAAAACGGAAAACGGAAATGTAAAAAAAAATTCTGCCGGAAAATGGAAAGGTAAAAAAAAATTATTGGCCAGAAAACGGAAAACAGAAAAATGAAATGCCGGAAAACAGAAAATTGAAAGCAAAATTTTCACGGAAACGGAAAAAAATAAAGTGAAATTTGCATGGAAATGGACAATTTGCATGCAGGTTTGCCTGTTTGGCTTTGATTGTGGTAGATGTACATTCTGCAATTATGGATCATGTCAGTAACTTCACTTGTAGTTCAAGCTTAACTGAACCAACAAAAAATCATCAAAAGGTAGCAAAAATACACTACAACAACAACAAAGTTGGACTCAATCAGATGAACAAATTTCACATCTTGCATTGACAGCAGGTATTTTATCCAACATCCATCGACTTGGACTTCTGCTGCACTTTCCTTGATGTGTTGCATGAGGGCTTTACCATTCGGCAACATTTGCACAATCAGCAGTCTTCCCAAATCGATAGGCAGGTGGTCGTAACTTGATGTCGCAGGTTGACAAATCAGCCAAATCAGTTTGTGTGGTGATGTTGCACAGACTGGCCAGGTAGTTGGGATTTCCAAGCAGAATCGAGCCATCGGCAGCAAACATCTTGACTCCGAGTTTTGTGAGCATGTCTCTCTCTTCATGTCTTTGTGAGCATGTCTGATACAGATTTCGATACAGATAAAAATTATGAATGACACCATTAAGAACCTGGTAAAAAAACACCATAGTGGAAAAAGATAAATACATATTGGAAAAATAATGGAAAAATGCCAGAAAACTGAAAATCTAGCCAAAAGATGGAAAAATGGCCTGGAAAAATGGAAACGGAAAGGTAAAAATTTTTCAGCTGGAAAACGGAAAAATGGGCCGGAAAAACGGAAAAGGAAAGGTAAAAAATTTTCAGCTGCTGGAAAACAGAAAGGTAAAAAATTTTCAGCTGCCGGAAAACAGAAAACGGAAAGTTAAAAAAATTTCAGCTGCCAGAAAACAGAAAACGGAAAGGTAAAAAATTTTCCTGCGGAAAGGTGGAAACGGAAAACGGAAACGGAAATTTGACACCCTAGTTACTGACAATATACTAAACCCCCTGGTATTTCCAGCAAGTATTGCACATAGGTTATATTCATTTTAAGATGAATTTTGTGGCTTGAATCGCCGTCAGAAAGTGGTATAGCACGTTGCTCTTCTGTAAATACTTTCTTGATAATAAACAGGCTGAACTAGTGAATTTTCTGGTTGGCGCCATTGTTTCTAGCGCCATTTGGCGCCCGGTGCCATTTTTTCAGATGGCGCCATGGCGCCATTTTCTCTGGCGCCCGGCGCCAATTTTTTGAATGGCGCCATTGCGCCATTTTTCCTGGCGCTTTTCCATCAATAATGCATGTCCACATCACTCACACACAAAACATATCGCACATTCATTCAAGTCAATTTAAATAGTATACACATTTATAAAAGTAAAAAACGTTCAGGTTCATCATTGGTTCAGAAAAATCTCAAAGATTCCTCATAAACATGAAAAACCTCACAAAAAATTCAGGGAGCAAATCTAACAGCCTTACCTTTTTCAAATGACGAATCATGCTTTGAGCAAAACTGTGCCCCAGCCATAGATTCCAGCTGGACTTGAGTTGGACTGCAGTTATTATGATTTTTGAGCTTGGAGAAATGGTAATACATATGCAAAGTTTTCCAAATCTGAAAAATGTAAATACCTATATCCCACATGGAGAATGCACTCATATCCACCGCCAATTCCCTCTTTCAATGTGAATGAACTGCAGTTTGCTTTGAAGCAGTGTCTCTGACAAAAAATGTAATCTTGTTTGTCCATCGGCATTATGACATCATTTTCCTGATGCACCCCACTTCCATGCACACCATCCATACACTGAACTTCCATCTGATATGGTGTTATACTTGGAGCCTGCCACAGTGCTGGCAGCTCTTCACTGACATCGGCAGTGTGAAGTTGGCCAGTGTCCAAGTCAACAATGGCACTGGAATGATTCTCATGTGATAGGGTTGAGCCAAAGCCGGGCCAGAGAATGAATTCATCCTGCAATAAATCAACTGCGTGAATGACATGAGGCACATGTGGTGGATCTGGTGCCAGTTCAGCAAGTGGAGAAGTGAAAGCGCAAACGGCAATGGTGAAGTGAAATAGCAAGTAAATTGGCAAAAGCAAAGAAAAGGGTAAGTGAGAAGTGAAATGTCACAACTTGACTTGCTTTTGCCATTTCACTTGCCATTTTACTTCGCTTTTTCACTTGCGGAACTGGCTCCAGATGTGGACTACTGCACTGACCTGTATGCTGCTGTTGGCTGGGATCACCCTGCCATTCCCATGCCAATACCATGTATGGTTGCCATTGTGCCCCAATCCTACTCTCAATCTCACGCCATAAAGATTGAGTTGCTGTTATGATAAATAAGCAAGACTTCCAAGTTCAGGGTTTATGTAACACACTTCCAATATCATCATGGGAAGCAGGTAATTGTAAATTAATCAGGTTAATTGAAATATTCACTTTACCCAATGTAGATTGTCCATCAGCACTTGACATTCCAGTATACAAAAAATCTCAAACATCTTTCAAAATACTGTTGCTAGCATTATTTTGGCCTAACAGATCCAGGTTCAAATTCTTGCCTCACATGTGGCAGTCATTCATATACAGTATTTCCTCAAAACAACCCTTAAAATGCCCCCCTGACATATCCCCTTAAATAAGCCGCTATGATTTAAACCCCCCTCAAAATACCCATGTCTAGAATGATGTATATCATGATGTATTTATTGCTGCCAATTTCAATTACAGCTCAAATAATCTGCACTATGAACAAATAACCCACCAAATAACGTAGGTAAAACATTTGTACAAGTCACTACAAACATTCACCCACCTCCTTGAAAGCATGTGCAATGACCAATCTGAGATGGGCATCATGCACAGAGGCAAGTGTATAGTGCCGCATGCAGCTCAGTTGAACATTGTGTTGGTCTGCTCTGGCCTGTTCCCAGTTGACAAGTCCTGTGCCACTGGCAGTGGTCAGGAAACAGCTGCCCGCATAGGACCTTGTCTGATCAAAGAGTCCTACTTTAATGGGAGCACTATCAGTAAAAGATATTGCATTCAAATGATTTTGATTGTCTTGTTATGGATGTATGTAGTCAATGACCAAATTGATCTGTGCTGGTTGATCACATGCATTTTTATCAGTAATGTCAGTTAGCTACAACATGCAGCTGCAGCAAGTAAAATTTGCATGAGCTTTCAGTGCGTCCATGATCATGATTTTTTTTGTTGAGTGAGGGAGCTGGCAGCTAGTTGTCAGAAACCTACTTTGCCAGTGTTTACAGGTCTGGCAAATTGTATCTGGCTGCTGGTGGCTGAGCGTTTGATGGACATCATTTACAGATTTTGGGGTCTGTTGTATTAAATAAGTGTCATGAAGTTCCACAACTTACTTGATGATGTGTAAAATTGTAAATCTTCACAGCTTTTTTGGTAATACCTTTATTGAACACTTGATCTGACCTTGTCAAGGCCAAAATTGTCTCACTGATGAAGTACCGTATTACCTCGAATTATCCCCCCCTTGAATTAACCCCCCCCCCCCTCGAAATACCCCCCCTAAATTTCGGCTGAGGAAATAATAAACCCCCCCTCGAAATACCCCCCCTAAAATTGAGTGTAACGTGAACGTACATGACAAATACCGCAGTTTGTGATCTGTACTATGCAGAACACACGTTAAAACTGATGATTAAGTGACGTTAGGGAAGGGTTTTTGTGTATACCGTATTTCCTCGAAATACCCCCCCCCCCTTGAAATACCCCCCCCTCGTTTGACCCCCCCCCTCTCGAGACCACTATGAAACAATCACCCCCCCCTCCCTCGAAATACCCCCCCCCCAAATTGAGTGTAAAGGGAACGTACATGACAATAACTGTAGTTTGTGTTCAGTGTACTGCAGAACACACGTTAAAACAATGTCGGTGTCACGTTAGAACAGTGTACATACCATCTACATACTAATATTAGTCAACAGAACCTTATAAATGGCGGTTTTTGTTGCATTTTTAGACGTCTGCGTACGTTTCAGACGACAATTTCGTACTTGGTTTTCAAAAATTTTCTTGTGAAACAATAACCCCCCCTCGAAATACCCCCCCCTCGTTTAACCCCCCCCCCCCTCTCGGACCACTATGAAACAATCACCCCCCGGGGGGTATTTCGAGGAAATACGGTATACAGTAATATATGCCTATAAACACATATAAATCTATGTGATTGTTCGATTTTTCTACGTCTGCGTATGGGGAATTTCCGAAAATTTCTGGCGAAATAATAGACCCCCCCCCCTCGAATAAACCCCCCCCCTCGAATTATCCCCCCTCAAATTTTGCTGTCGAAATAATAAACCCCCTGGGGTTATTTCGAGGTAATACGGTATTCCTTCATTAACCTAAAGCTTTGTTCCTGATGTGATCAAAGATTGAAAAATATAATGTTTGTCACATCAGTTATGCAATCAGCTTGAAAATGAGTAATTTGAACAGGACATTTTGATCAGACTAGTCACTTCACAACCACATCACTTTCACCAAAGCATGGACATTGACTTGGATCCCTTGCTGATGTGCCATGTGTGACAACCAGCAACAGTAGAGCTCTCAACATGGTGGTTTGCATATTTTTTGAATTTGAATTAGTATAGAATTTTCTGTGGCCAGGTTTTTTATGTTTTACTATTAAAAAATGTGAAAATTTGAAAGATAGAAAAAAATCAATTTTGTAGCCAACATGAGTTGTTAAGAGTGGCCTATTGAAGTCTTTAGTTTTAGAATATAGTTTATAGCTTTAATTGTACAACATGTTAAATGAGGCAGAAAATAATTTACACAAAAATATAAATAAGTTGCAAGAAAATAAGTTACAAATACTAGTTTCCAACTGAAAACTTAAAAGTCAGCTTTAAACACATTTGAGTTCACTCAGGTGAGTTCTTTTCCAATCATTTGCAGTTGACAGACACATCATTCCAGTAAATGCAAATGTGTTCAAAGCTTACCTTTTGACCAAATTACCATCAATATAAGTACCTTATATTGATTTCATCATCTTTTTACTGTACCTTTTATTAGTGGTACCTTCAATTGTTTTTGCCAAATTCTGTGGACAATTAACCAACAGCGAACAGAACATGAACGCAATCTATTTTTTTAAACTATAATGTAACAAAATCGTGAACCCTTGGTGCCCTGCCCTGCAGCCATAAATATTTGCATTGTTGTCCGTCATGTTTGGCAACGGTTTTTGCGATTTTACACATTTTGGCATGCAGCCAGTTGCGCTTTATATTAGAGGTATATTTTATATCGGAGGTATTGCTTATAGTTATTTTGTCACTTCCAAAAAAGCCAAACGTTATACCTGCTGTGAGAGGGTACTTAATATTGGAGGTACCGTCTTACCTCGAAATACCCCCAGGGGGTTTATTTTTTCGCCAGCAAAATTTGAGGGGGGGGATAATTCGAGGGGGGGTTTATTCGAGGGGGGGGTCTATTATTGTGCCAGAAATTTTCGGAAATTCCCCATACTCAGACGTAAAAAAATCAAACAAATACATAGATGTAGATGTCTTTAATGGCATATATAACTGTATACAACTGCATATACACTTAAACCCTTCCCTAACATTACTCAATCATCAGTTTTAACGTGTGTTCTGCATTGTACATATCACAAACTGTTGTATTTGTCATGTACGTTAGCTTTAGACTCAATTTTAGGGGGGTATTTCGAGGGGGGGGGGGTTGTTATTTCCCCAGCCGAATTTTAGGGGGGGTATTTCGAGGGGGGTTAATTCAAGGGGGGGGGGGGTCAATTCGAGGTAATACGGTATACCTTATATTGGAGGTAATACGGCATGTGTTTCAAAATATTTGTGGAAACCTAGTTTACCGTATATACTCGAATAATCCCTCCGGGGAATTATTTTTTCTTCGGACTTTTTTGTGGGGCGACTATTCGAGGTGGGGGATTATTCAAGGGGGAATTATTATATCGTCATAAATTTTTACCGTGTTTCAATTTACTGATTTCATAAAATATGCTTTATTTACTAAATAACACACAATTTTTGTTCAAATTGGTTTAAAAACTTTAACTTTAACTTTATGATATGCGAGGGGGGAAGCATTTTTTCCTCACTCGTCAAAGAGGGAGGAATTATTCAAGGGAAGAATTATTCAAGGCGGTGGAATTATTCTAGTATATACAGTATGTGACCCCATTTAGACAATGCGAAATGAGACAATGCCAAATGAATATGAATTTTCAAAAATTGAGAGAGCAACACCCTGTATTCCATCAAGCGAATCGTGAATAAATATTTACTCCAGTGAGGTCACAATAAAGATATTCCTGTTTTTAGAATAGATATTTACGGGGCCAGATTTAATACTCCCTACAGATTTGTAGGGTAGGGCGTACGCCCGACAGATTTTTTAAAGTTTAGCCGCATCGACGCACATGCACCGAGAGCAAGGCGGTTTGTAAAATATACGAAACCATCCCTTAAGGTTGCCGATATTGCAATATTACGGATATCACTTCGATTTTGGCCCGGAAATCACGATTTCGTCATTTCTTGGCCGTCTGCCTATTCGTTTTTTATTTTATTTTGTCGGGCGGGTTACTCGCATAAGTCGCGCTTTTGTACGCTCGTGCATGCATTTCTTGATTGTCGCTGCCCTCATGGTTTCGGTTGCAGACAGTGAACACTAAAAAAGTGACCACCTGACTATACAAAAGCGCGACTTATGCGAGTAACCCGCCCGACAAAATAAAATAAAAAACGAATTGGCAGACGGCCGAGAATTGACGAAATCGTGATTGCCGGGCCAAAATCGAAGCGATATACGTCATATTGCAATATCGGCGACCTTAAGGGATAGTTTCGTGTATTTTACGAACCGCCTTGCTCTCGGTGCATGTGCGTCGATGCGGCTGAACTTTGAAAAATCTATCGGGCGTACGCCCTACCCTACAAATCTGTAGGGAGAATTAAATCTGGCCCCTGGTCTCAGCAGATTGATGGCAGGCTACATGCTGCAGTTCGTAATAAAGTATTTAATCGATCATAAATGTTGAAATAGTTAGCAACCAGGCTGAACTAAGGTGACTTATCGCAATGTTATTTTTGCCTAGTTAGAAGTGAATACTTATGTCTTACATTTACATTTCATTGGATGCGATTATGTTTTAAAGGAAATTACATTGATTCCTCTAAATTCTCTGTGGACTGTACTCAACTGTGAATAAATAATTAACGTTTACATTTACTTTTGAAACATTTAAGTACTTTTTATAACTCTGCACATTTGCCCAATTTTTCTTCTCAAATTTTTTGAAAAGTATCCTGAATTTTCAGTTTTTGTGCAAAAATCGATTTTAAGGTTTTTTTCGAGTTGTAAATAAAAAACCCTATCGAATTTTTAGATTTTTTGTTTCCCAACATTACCGGCACCTTGCACATTTGATCAGAGTTGTGAAATGTACTAAACTTTTTTCAAAGTTTATGTAAATGTAAAGCATTTATTTTTTACTCACGCTCGGGGTACAGAAAACTAAATTAAATTTTTTAAATTAGTAAAAACTAAAGTAAAGTAAATTTTTTACTTTTACTCATGAGAACAGTGGTAAAATACTTTTTCTCCTAGAAAACATAAAGTGAGTATTTTTCAGGAATTTTGCCCTAATTTTCACTAAAAATCACCAATTTCAATACTGTTCAAATTCACTAGTTCATGTGTTATTTGCCTCTTTTCAGCAATTTTTGGTATTTTTTGTTCCATTTTTTCACTTTTCTCTCCATTTCCCCATCTATGCATTGAAAAAGCATATAACAAAGCCTATTTGAAATACGTTTTCTGTACTCAAGTACTTTCAAAAAGCATATGTAAAAGCGAGTACAGGTACTTTTTCAAAGTATACGTAAATGTATTTACTCAGTACTCGAGTATATGTACTTTTTGAGTAAACGTAAATACGTTTTAACAACTATGCATTTGATGACGTGTGAGCGCGCGCTTCATTGGACCGTTTCATTCTAGACAAATGGCGAGTGGCGACCAAACCAATATTTAGCTGTTTACGAGTTTCAGTGCCTAACTTTACTTCCTCGGTGTCCGGCGGGGTCGGTGGTATCATGGCAACATATTTGATGGTGTTATCATGCCACCTAACAGGTTAGCGCTGGTCGCAGAAATTGATGACCCACCGCCACCAGTGGACACGTACCGTATTACCTCGAATTATCCCCCCCCCCTTGAATTAACCCCCCCCTCGAATTAACCCCCCCTCAAAATGGGCTGGGGAAATAATAAACCCCCCCCTCGAAATACCCCCCCCTTCGGAATGATGTACGTCATGTACATAATAAATACGTCATGTACATTGCGTACATGACGTATTTATTATGTACATAACGTACATCATTCCGAAGGGGGGGGGTATTTCGAGGGGGGGGGGGGGTTTATTATTTCCCCAGCCTATTTTGAGGGGGGGTTTATTCGAGGGGGGGGGGGGGGTAATTCGAGGTAATACGGTATATGGCCTGATGAAATGACCTTCACTCTTCATCTTTCATACTTTCAAATGGATATTTTCATCTTCGCTTTTCACTTCACTTTTCACTTCACTTTTCACTTTGCTTTTCACTTCTCAATTTTCACTTCACTTTTCTTTTCACCTTTCACTTCACTTTTTCTCTTCTCAATTTTCACTTAAATTTTCACTTCACTTGTCATTTCACTTGTCAAATCACTTATTACTTCAATTTTCACATCACTTTTCATTTCACTTTTCACAACACCTTTTCTCTTCTCAATTTTCACTTAACTTTTCATTTCACTTTTCACAACAATTTTTCTCTTCTCAATTTTCACTTCACTTTTCATTTCACTTTTCACAACACCTTTTCTCTTCTCAATTTTCACTTCACTTTCATTTCACTTTTCAAATCACTTATCACTTCAATTTTCACTTAACTTCTCATTTCACTTATCACTTCATATTTCACATCACTTTTCATTTCACTTCTCACAACACCTTTTCTCTTCTCAATTTTCACTACACCTTTCATTTCACTTTTCACAGCACCTTTTCTCTTCGCAATTTCACTTCACTTTTCACAACCCCTTTCCTCCTCTCAATTTGAACTTTACTTTCCACCTCACCCTTCCGTTTCTGGATGTTTTCCAATCTTCAATGAAATTTCCATGTAAAATCATGTGGTAACATAAAGTTGAAGACATGTAGTATCGTCCACATGTGTAATCAAATTCATGGTAAAATCTGGATCTGGGCGTAGATCTGGGCGCACTCCCAGACCCTGTAACATGCCAAATGTCATGTAAAGTGTCAAAAGTCGTGTAAAAAGCCCTGCTCTGGAAAATGGCAAACATACGTTTGTTTTCTACCCATGAAATATTCAAAGGGGGTTGTTTGAGGGCGGCATTATTTTTTCCTCACTCAGATAAGAGAGAGGATTAGTTGTTTTTTAAGGGGGGGGGGGGGTTTCCAGGTGGACTTATTCGAGACTATAAGGTCTACAAGCTTTTTGACCTCTTGCATCTTAAAAAGTGCCAATCTATACACTTTTTTCCAAATTACTTTTAAAAGTTTCATGCATCTGATAGTGCAGAACACAGGTAGTGATTATCTGGGCATGGCGGTGTAATTATGCGGCAATTTTAGGGCGTTTTTACGAAATATATGCGGATACAAATTGGGCGGCAAGACACTTATTATGGGTTGAAATTTATGACGCCGGTTGGCAGCGCAATTAGTTAAGAGAAGACCCAGGCAGTGGCGCCATTAAGTCAGCCGTAACGTCGTTAGGGCGTCAACTCAGAGTTGACACCAAATGGAAAAAAATGGCGTGACACTGGCGCTAGCGCCATGGCGCACCCCTTGCGTTTTTGGCACTAAAAAAGCTAGTTTTCATGGTTTTAATTTGAAAACTCGACCGAAATCTTGTCCATCCCCTTAGACAGTAGTTCAATAGTTGGAAAAACGTATTTATGTTTACCCGAAATACCCGGTTATTCGGGTATTTATACTTACATTTACGTTTACATTTTCCAAAAATACCATTACGTTTTGTTACGTTTTCCTGACCAAAATACCCGGGTACTAGGGAAAACATAAAAAACTTGTGATCGTTCACATGTGCACATGTTCAAATGGGGTGCACCACCTGCAGCCGCATAAACATAACATGTATACATACAAAAATGTAGTGTATGAAAAAAGTGACTGCACGCTTGCACTTACACATGGAATACTGGGTACATATCCATAAATGTGGTCAAAAGCTGAACACAAAAACCTTTTTGTTTGTTTCTGGAGCGTTGCGTTTTTAAATTTTTTGTGATGAATTCCGACGACGCCACTTGCAACAACTGTGAGTAGTACATGGTTCGAAACTGGCAAGGCGAGTGCAAGCTCTGGTGCCAATCCCAGACTCTGTAGGATGCCCTGTAAAATGTAAAATTTCATGCAAATGTCAAAACTCATGTAAAATGCCCAGCAAAATGGCAAAGATTTGCCACCTTCCAGGGCACTTTGCAAGACTTTAGACACTTTGCATGCCATTTGACATTTTACAAGGCATTTTACAGGGTCTGGGACTCCCCCAGAATCACCAGCGTTAGTTGGATTTAGCCACACTTACTACAGAAAGTGGTGCAGATGGAATGATTGACCTACCTGAAGGTGAAAATAATGGTATATTCCAAAGCACAATGGCAAATAGGGTGTGTAAAATTTTTTACATTTACGTTTTTTTTTAACGTATTCCTTGGTATTTAAAAAATACCTTACCTTTATTTGGAAAAGGTATTTATGTTTACGTTAACGTTTTCCAAAAATACCAGTATTTGCACAACTCTGAGTTTAACGACTGATCATTCGTGTAAACTAATACCGTATTGTTGATTTCCGAGTAGTTTTGATTAATTCCCCAGTTTCCCTTTATCTGCGCTGTTTGTGATGTCCAAGATGGACAGTATTTATTGAGCGTTCTGTGAACCATTCGAGAGCTTACGATTCAACAATAAATTCTACATTATATTTGGGCCCCCTTTCATCATTTTGGTGGACGTGCTGGGGAATTGATTAATCCTACTTAGGTGCTATCAATTACCATTATAATACATTTGATGCTGAGTCTACGGCTACTATATTTGGCTGCTGTAATGTCTACTTCAACGGCTGAATTTCGTGACGCTGCGGTCAGACATACGCGGCAACACCCGGTTAATGCACTGCCAGCGCCAGGGCAGCACCCGGAAAGGGTTCGTTCGTTACAGGACCAGTGGTTACGGGAAGCCACGCAAGGCCCACCGCATTTGGTTCCTGGTGGGTTGTCTGACGGGGGGGTGAGCCCCAGGCGATCTGTTCGCGTGGTGAGAAATTCCCGGGTGACGGGTATAGGCAGTGCGCCGTTGCACGAAAGTAGGGGTGCACATGTAATCGCACCTGCGGTAGCAACGGACACCGTGCGCGACTGGCGTTTAGGATGGAACGTTCAGCAACGTCTGTACAATTTTGTGAAGTGCCGCGCACCAGAACCGGTGCAATACGGTGAATTGTGTAATCTTAGCATGTATTTATCACCACCTCTCCCCATTTGCGAATTGACCAGAGCCGATATAATTAATTATTGCCATGAAGTTGACAGTTCTTCAATGGCGATGGGCGACAGTGCATCAAAGGTTCGAATGACAATGCCGCCGCCCGTGTTTGACGAATTTGTTCGCTACAGTTCTGCCGCGCATGGCGACGAACACGACGTGGCACCACAACCTGAGCCACAGCATCGGCAGGATGACTCAACGGAAAGTTTGGTGAACGAGTTTAACAATTTGCAGGCTCGTTTCGACGCTCTGAAACATCGCCGTGGCTTGAATTCGGCCGTGACTCAACCTAATAATGAAAATTCCTCTATTCACACGGCGAAATCACTATCTACGGCTAAAATTCAACCAGCTAAACTGAATCCGACGAATATTTTATTGGGCACAATTGAGAAAAAACCAGCAGAAAATCCTACTATGGCTGATATAATTCAACCTGCTACTGAATCGGATCCATGGATGTTGAAAGATTTTGCTACCCTGCCTAAAGTATTGTCGCAGGCTACCCGAACCGATCTTTTACAGTATTGGATGATTGCGAAGCCACACATTTTGGACAAAGTGCCAGTTTTTTCGAACAAAACTGATGTCTTGACGTTCACCGAATGGCGCCGCGCGGCCCAAATGGCTAGTATGTCGGTTATCGACCCTACCCTATTGCAGCAATTTTGGTTGGAGGTTCTAACTACGAAATTGAAAGGTGACGCGTATCGCGTCATGACCACCCTATGTGAACCCAACGATTTGTTAGATCATGCAAAAATTCTGAATGAATTGGGGGCGGTGTTCAAAGACACAAGAAAATTATACACATACTCGGAATGGGAGTCCGCTGCAATGTTGAGAAATGAATCATTCTTGGAATTTTACCTACGTTTACTCTCTAAAGTGCCCTCTGACTATAGGGAATCGATGAATTATGATCAAAAATTGATTGACAAACTAGTTGCCGTGAAAGTATGGAACAAGTTTGATGAAAACCGCTATGACAAATTCATAGTGGCAAACTTTCGCAACGCTGCAAAGATCAAACAATTACCACTTGTTCAGGCTGTCCAAATGATGGAGGATTATTTTTTGGGGGTCAAAAAAACTTCCGGTACTCGATCGAACACGGGCGAAACACCCCAACAACCTCGCCAGCCTCGTTTTTCAGTAAGAAAATTGGTTGCAAATAACATGGCGGATCCTTGGTGCCCCCGACCTAATCATACAGGGCACAGAACCAGCGATTGCAGAACCACGCAACGCGAAAATGGGCAATTGAGCACAACCCAACAACCGTTTGTCAGTGCACCCAAATCAGAAGGCTACGGACAGGTAAGGCGATACGGCCCACCTCATACCACAGATGCCAGCATGCCAAAACCATCATTCGCTACCGCTAAAGCAGCAGTTACAACTGCACAAAATGATACATTTGCACAAATTGCAACAAATTCAGCGGATTTAAATACAGATGAAATGCCTATTGACGATCGTTTGAATCTCTACTGTTCTGAGTTTAAGAACAGACTGGCAGCTACTCTGTCTAATGACGGTTTGTTTCCAGAGTGGGAAAATCGATATTGGCAGGAGTTACAGAAATTTTACCCTTCACAGACTCTTCGCGCGACCACGAGGAGCGCTTACTGCAGTTTTTCGAATCCGCTTTTCCCACCAGCACCGTTGATCTTTCAGGAAACTCTTGTGACACCCCCGAAAACCAGTGAAAATAATGTGATGTCTGCGGAGAACGATTTTGAAAATACTGGTTACATGAATCAATTCGGTTTAGAAAATTTGTCTACAGTTACTGCACATATGTGCGTCGGTGAAAATCAACGCCTATCAGTCAAAGTGGAAAAATGTAATGGACCACAGATATTTGCCAATGTTAAAATTGAAGCCGTTCCTTGTAAAGTATTGCTAGATACAGGATGCACAAGGACAATTGTGCCTATATCATTATTATCAGATATTTTGTCAAAAAGTAACATTGACATTGACAAATATCTCCGGCCTACGAATATTGAAGTGCACATGCTCAGTGGAAAAACCTCGTCAGGCTCGATGTATGAGTTTCCACTCTTCATCGAACATGTCTCACCCGTAGATAACGTTCTCCGCAAAGTGCTAGCTATAGTTTTAATCAATATGGAAACGACGGCTATGAGTCAAATTTTAATTGGCACAGATATCATGTCTTTCTTAAAATTATCTTGGTTGGTGCCAATTGCGTTGGAAAAAAACACGAAAATAGTGCCCACTGATAATGTTGAAGTACAAGATCAATTTGAACGTTTACAGCAAAATTTCATTTCTGAATATGGTGATATCGTGAAATTGACTAAGCACATGTATGTTCCAGCACAAGGTTCAACTACCGCGACATTTGCATCTCAGAAAATGCCAGAGGGCATGACATCCAAAACATGGCAAAATTCCACTCTACTTTATTCATGTTTGCCACATGACCCAGATTTGTGCATGCATAACACGACAGTCCCCACTGACATGAAAAAACCAGTACAATTTGTGTTTTATAATCCTACAGACACGCCTATTAATATTCCTGTGGGGACAGACATTTTGAAGGTAGAATTATTACCATCTAATACTTTTTTCAAGGCGGGCAAAAATTTCGCGAAAGTGTTTAGTCTGAACGATATGAATATCGAAGGTAAACCGATTAATTTGACTCCAGATGACAGTGACACGGCTACGCATTGTGCTCAAGCAATCCAACTGCAACGTCCGCCAGATCTGGTGGAAGAAGACTCACACGTTCTCACACTGAATGAGAGAGTGAAGTTTATTCAGGATAATTTACCTGATAAAAATAGAGTTATATTGACAGAAGAACAAAATGCTGCTTTTAACGAATTATTATTTGAATTTCACGACATATTTTCATGCAGTGATTACGATGTCGGCTGCACACCTCTACTATCACATGCAATTATTACAGACCCGAACCACCCACCCATAAAACAAGCGCCCCGGTATGAACCCTCAAACAAGCGTGAATTCATTCGCAAATCCATTAAATCCATGCTACATGAAGGCATAATTGAATATTCAGATGGACCCTGGGCATCACCGATTTCGATAGCCCCTAAAGGTGCTAATGACTGGCGGTTTTGTGTTGATTTTAAAATGGTCAATTTGATCACGCGCATTGATAGCTATCCTTTGCCGCGCATAGGGGAGTTGTTAGCTGAATTTGCTGGCCGTAAAATATTTACAGCAATTGATATCCGCCATGGTTACTACAACGTCCCCCTGGCGGACGAGGACTCTAAGGAAAAAACGTCATTTGTGTGTAGTCATGGACAGTTCAGGTACACACGCATGCCATTCGGTACTGTGAACTACTACTTATTGATGATTTGCTTTATTTTCGCACAGCTTTGTCTCCTACTGAATATGCGATATGGCCACCTAAAACATGGCAAGAAGCGTGCTTAGCTCAGGCACATATGGGAGTTTATGCAAGTCATGGCGGTCAAAAACGCACATTGCATCTTTTGTGTCAATTCTTTGCATGGCCCACTATGAAAGAAGACATTTTACGATATTGTACCGATTGTTTGGCATGCATGCAAAATAAAAAACACCGGCTGCACCCTGGGCCATTGGGAGACGTGAATACACCTACCCAACCTTTTGAAGTGGTACACATCGATTCCATGCAATTAGAGTTCAACAATCCAAAATCTAAGATAATAATAGCCGTTGACGCGATGACCCGATACATTGTTGCTACACCTGTGCACTCATTAACAGCTACTACAGTTGCCAGAGCGATTTTGCACAAGTTGTTTTTAATCTACGGTGCCCCAAGACTCATTGTAACTGATCAGGGCACGGAATACGTCAATAATACTTTGCGGGAATTGTGTGCGCAGTATGGGACCAGTCATTCACCAACTCTTTCTCACAACCCTGCAGCAAATGGAATGGTTGAAAACGTTAATGGTCGAATTCGAGAATTGTACGCTATCACCAAAAAAGAATTACCACAATTACCTTGGCGGGACTTACTACCTGTGGTGGTACTGAAACATAATATTGCTTTTAACAGAAACACAAACTGTTGTCCCTTTTTTCTGGTGTATGGATATTTGCCTCATTGGAACTTATTTTTTGCTGCTGCAACACAAATCGACACACAAGCTGTTCGCATGACAGCACAATCTCATAGTGACCGAACTCGAGCCTCTTATAAGCGCTATTTTGACTCTAAACACCACAAAGTTGAAATTCAGGCTGGGGATCAAGTAATGGTGAAAAACATTTCCCCTGATCGAACTTTGTCTAAATTCACTGGCCCTATAAAAGTCACAGAGGTGGTGGGGCCGACCATTTTTGTTGAGTTGGATGGAGCAATTCAAAAAATACCCCATCGACATTGTTGGCGTGTGAATACGGTGTAAAAACACATATAAAAACTTTTCTTCCCAATACGCGTACTAATTTACATCTTCCTCATTTATCATTTAAATTTTTCAAGCTACGAAAAATTCTTCAACAGAAATATCAGCAAAATGCAGTTTTTCCGCATCTACATGCTCTGTATATTTTTGTTGGTGTCCGGAAAACCACCAAATGCACCTAAAAAAGGAATCACTACGCCCCCTCTTACACCAGTTTCTGAAGCATCATCTACACTAAGCGTTGATGTAGATGATGACCAGGAAAGCATTCACGATGGCGATGAAACGGAGCCAGCACATCAAAATGACACTGTGGCGGGCGACTCTGAGAAACCTTGTTCAAGTTCCGGTCCGGGCGCTTTATACACGTGCGACAATTGTGCACAGTCAAATAAGGTACCTACTATTTGCTGTTACATTCGAAAACGGGGGCATTCCTGACTTGATAAAAATAAACAGTCTCTACCAAACGTCTAAACCAGATAGTATTCTAAATTTATTAAAAAACGACAGATCTATTAAACTTCAAAATTCGCGGTTTGGTTGAAAATCATTTAATATTTTAAATTAAATTTGTCAATTTCATTGATACAAATATGTTTAATTTTTCAATCATATGTTTTGATTGTTTTCGATCGTTTTCTGCCTTTTCGCCATTCCCTATTTGCCATTTTTTCTTATCAAGGATATGGCAACAATGTGTGACCGTTATACTGCGCTCAACGACGATTTCAAACAGATGAAAGACAATGCCGAGGAACGGCATCGTACTGTTACTGGATATAAAGTAAGATAAAACTTTCATAATGGACACATTTCCATTTCTTTCATTTTTAAAAAGTAGTGTTATCAGCTCGAGTGCGATCGCTTGCACCGCGAGAATGCTGAGTTGCAAACTCTTTGCGATGGTCAAGCTACAGCATTAGCTGACGTGACTCAACGATTTGAACAATTACGCACAAATCCACCACGACAGGTCGATGTGCAGAATGCTACTTCGCAAACAGAGACATCAATTTTTTCAACTGTTGGTATTAACTATTGTACAAATTTATTACTACTTCAGATGACAAATAGTCATGGGGACAACAATCATTTCATTCTTCTGGTCTATAATTCATTTTTTAGAAATTACATTCAATTCCATTTACCATTTCAACATTTAAAAATTTGGATCTCAAAAGCCGATTTTGTTGAGAGGACATTTTGTTAGTGAAAAAATTAATTTTTCTTATCTGTTTCCAGCGCCGTCAACCGGACTTCGACAGCTTGACTTCGTTCTATCGTCGGGCAGAATATGCACAGCCGCTTGAAGAGCGTTTTACATTAGCACCCAGCTTGCCAGAAATAAGGCGTCACCGTTTTTCGGCGCCACTAAGTGATATTGCTGAAATTCCCGAATCTACAACCGCGCCGCGCGTTACTGAGATGGATAGTTCATTGCCCCCGGCAACACCATCTTTTACTCGAACCAATAATCGCCGCCGCTTTAATAATCGCCGCCCGGAACCAAGCGCCGTTTACCGTAATACAGCATCTCGCGTAAACAATAGATATCAACCGTACAATGTTAATGACCGTCCTAATTATAATTCTGGCGGCCGTCGTAATAGCCGCCGCTCGCGTTCCCCGCCGCCGAAGCGTTATTGAACATATTTCTTTCAAAATTCAGGGTGGAGAGAGTTGTGTGTGATGTTTTGATTGTTTTCGATTGTCAAAAAATAGGGGTTTTAAGGGGGATCGATGTTGATTTCCGAGTAGTTTTGATTAATTCCCCAGTTTCCCTTTATCTGCGCTGTTTGTGATGTCCAAGATGGACAGTATTTATTGAGCGTTCTGTGAACCATTCGAGAGCTTACGATTCAACAATAAATTCTACATTATATTTGGGCCCCCTTTCATCAGTATTACCTCGAATTAACCCCCCCTTGAGTTAACCCCCCTCGAAATACCCCCCTAAATTTCGGCTGAGGAAATAATAACCCCCCCCCCTCGAAATACCCCCCCCCCTAAAATTGAGTGTAACGTGAACGTACATGACAGATACCGCAGTTTGTGATCTGTACAATGCAGAACACATGTTAAAACTGATGATTAAGTGACGTTAGGGAAGGGTTTTTGTGTATATACAGTTATATATGCCTATAAACACATATACAGCTATGTAATTGTTTGATTTTTCTACGTCTGCGTATGGTGAATTAATAGACCCCCCCTCGAATAAACCCCCCTCGAATTATCCCCCCTCAAATTTTGCTGGCGAAATAATAAACCCCCTGGGGATATTTCGAGGTAATACGGTAATTGCATCCGAATACTAGTGAGCTGAGTCTCAGTGGGCAGTTGCGGGATGGTGGAAGCGTCAATCAGCGTTCGCGTGGCCATTCAGTTTTTGAATGAGTTTTCAAATTGGAACCATGAAAACTACCGTATTTCCTCGAAATACCCCCCCCTTGAAATACCCCCCCCCCTCGTTTGACCCCCCCCTCTCGAGACCACTATGAAACAATCACCCCCCCCCCCTCGAAATACCCCCACCCCAAATTGAGTGTAAAGGGAACGTACATGACAATAACTGTAGTTTGTGTTCAGTGTACTGCAGAAAACACATTAAAACAATGTCGGTGTCACGTTAGAACAGTGTACATACCATCTACATACTAATATTAGTCTACAGAACCTTATAAATGGCGGTTTTTGTTGCATTTTTCGACGTCTGCGTACGTTTCAGACGACAATTTTGTACTTGGTTTTCAAAATTTTTCTTGTGAAACAATAACCCCCCCCCTCGAAATACCCCCCCCCCCCTCGTTTAACCCCCCCCCCTCTCGGGACCACTATGAAACAATCACCCCCCGGGGGGTATTTCGAGGAAATACGGTAGCTTGTGTGGCCACAATCATGGGTAAATGTATTGATCTACAGAAAAAAAATTTGTGCTTTTAATGGTACCGCTTTTAAATCAGTACTAGTGATGGAAGAGTAACAGGAGAAATGGCGCCAGGCGCCAGCCAAGGGCGCCATGGCGCCGTCAAAAATAATGGCGCCAATGTTTTGTGCACATGGACACTTTAAAAAGTTCAATTTTACAACGAATTTATTCACCTATGCAGTTAAAAACAAATTGCGCTTTAAAAACAAATAGGTTTCAATCTGCAGAATTAACGGGGGGGACCTCCGCGCGCAATTTTATAGCCCAAAATTTTGGCGCAAGTATCGGATACAGTTGAATAATTACCCAGTTTACCGTATTTCACTGAAAAGACCACCCCGCAGATGTGTTTTGACCATTTTCTGACCTTAGAATAAAACTGGGGCAGCTTTATCAGGTACCAAGTAGGGTGTCAAAAAATTTTTTTTTACGGAAAACGGAAACGAAAATTTTTTCAGCGGCCGGAAAACGGAACCGAAAACGGAAAAAAATTTGCACTTGGAAAAATGGAAACAGAAAAATCAAATTTCCACAGAAATGGAAAAACTTGCTGAAATTTTGCCAGAAAACGGATAAAATTTGCTGAAATTTTGCTGGAAGTGGAAATAATATGCAGTAATTTTGCTGGAAACAGAAATTTTTTACATCATTGACAATCTGCATCAATTTTTACCAGTTTGGCTGATCAGAAAACATAAAGTTGAGCCAGAAAAAGGTAAAATGAGGCGGAAAAATGGAAAATTGAGGCGGAAAATGGAAAAAGATGGAAAAACTGGAAATTGAGGCAGAAAATGGAAAAAAGGCGGAAAAACTGAAAATTTAGCCGGAAAATGGAAAATGAGCCGGAAAAACGTAAACAGAAAAAAAGTTGCCGGAAAACGGAACGGAAAACGGAAAAAAAATTTCAGCAGCCGGAAAACGGAACGGAAAACGGAAAAAATTTGCCTGCGGAAAACGGAAACGGAAAACGGAAATTTGACACCCTACAGGTGGTCACTTTTTTAGTGTTCACTGTCTGCAACCGAAACCATGAGGGCAGCGACAAGAAAGAAATGCATGCATGAGCATACAAAAGCTCGACATATGCGAATAACCCGCCCGACAAAATAAAAAAAACGAATTGGCAGACGGCCAAGAAATGACGAAATCGTGATTTCCGGGCCAAAATCGAAGCGATATACGTCATATTGCAATGTCGGCGACCTTAAGGGATGGTTTCGTATATTTTACAAACCGCCTTGCTCTCGGTGCATGTGCGTCGATGCGGCTGAACTTAAAAACATCTATCGGGCGTACGCCCGACCCTACAAATCTGTAGGGAGAACTAAATCTGGCACCTGGGGGTATTTCGAGGAAATACGGTGAATATATTTACCAAATGTACTCTAAATACAAATACAGTAGGTCCAACATTTGGTACTTGGCCAAAAGCACCCCAGACATAAAAATCGATGCCCCCAATACTTGCCGTGACGAAAGTTAAAGAAGGGCCCAAAAATCGCTCAGGAATTACCTAGTTAGCCCTCCACGGTCATCAAATGGGATATTTAGGGTGGGATAGCGGTGCCACTTTTTTCTTTTCCTTTTATTCAAATGGAACAAAATCGAAATACTATACCATTATTCGGATTGGATACAAAATTCAACCCATTTCAAAACTGAATACTTTTTATTTATTTTCGTTTTTGTTTTTCCAGCGAGAAGTAATCTTTTCAGTTCGCAAACTCAGTTCATTACACAAATACATGTTACCGTATTTCTTCTAATAGAAGGGCGCCCTTCTATTTTTTTTCGTCAACTTTTTTACCCGCCCTTCTATTGGAGACGCCCTTCTATTAGAGACTGCCCTTCTATTTTTTTGCTATTTTTTCAGCGAATTTTTGTCACGTTCTGCCTAGGTTTTTCCAGAGTTGTGCAAATACTGGTATTTTTGGAAAACGTAAACGTAAACGTAAATACCTTTTCCAAATCAAAAGTATAAATACTAAAATGTAAGGTATTTTTAAAATACCAAGGAATACGTAAAAATAAACGTAAACGTAAAATTTTTACTTACACACAGTATTTGCCATTGTGCTTTGAAAAATACCATTATTTTCACCTTTGGATGGGTAAATCGCCCCATCTGCACCACTTTCTGTTTTAAGTGTGGCGAAATCCAACTACGCTGGTGATTCTGGGGGAGTCCCAGACCCTAAATGCCTTGAAAATGTCAAATGACATGCAAAGTGTCTAAAGTCATGCAAAATGCCCTGGAAGGTGGCAAATCTTTGCCATTTTGCTGAGCATTTTACATAAGTTTTGACATTTGCATGAAATTTTACATTTTACAGGGCCAGGGACGTACGCAGGATTTTTGAGCGGGGGGGGGGCGGATTGTATACGGAGCCCGGCGAACGGGGGGGTGGCGCCCCCCCCTAAAATTTTGCCCTATAGTAAAGGAATAGAGCCATGGCGCTGGCGCCATTTGTAGGCGCCAGCGCCATGGCAGTATTGGCGTTGGCGTTGGCGCCAACGTCTACCATATAGGTATCTATTTATACCTATATATAGTACTAGGTCCGCTTTTGGCACTGTTGGACACTTTTCTAGTGCAATTTGACCCCTGAAAAGACATATTAAAGAACGAGGTGGGGATTTGCGCGCTTGCGCGCAAAAAATTTTTTAAAGTGCCTACAAGTTCGCCTCAGAAAAGTGCCATTTCTGGCCAATTTTTCTGTCCGGCCCGGGAACGGGGGGGGGGGTGGCCGCCCCCCCCGCCCCCCCCCCTGCGTACGTCCTTGTACAGGGCATCTTACAGAGTCTGTGATTGGCACCAGAGCTTGCACTTGCCCTGCCAGTTTCAAAACGTGTGCTTTGCACAGTTGTTGCAAGTGCGTCGTCAGCATTCATCTCAAAAAAATTATAACGACAAGGCTACACAAACAAACAAAAAGTGTTTAGCATTTGAACACATTTATGAATATCTTCCCAGTATTCCATGTGTAAGTGCAAGCGTGCAGTTACTTTTTATGTTTATGTTAAATATTTACATTTATGCAAAAACACAAGAATATTGTTGGCTGCAGGTGGTGGAGCCCATTTGAACATGTACATGTGTGAATTATCACAAGTTTTTTTACGTTTTCTCCAGTACCCGGGTATTTTCGTGAGGAAAACGTAACAAAACGTAATGGTATTTTTGGAAAACGTAAACGTAAGTATAAATACCCGAATAACCGGGTATTTCGGGTAAACGTAAATACGTTTTTCCAACTCTGGGTTTTTCCAAGTGTTACGTCAGAGACAGTTCATAGAATGATGATTTATAGAGTTCATTTAACATTTGATGTTAAAATAGCACCAAATTGATGGACAAAAGCGACTAAAGTTTAGTGCCCGCTGATATTTTCAATTTTTTCATGCATTTGGCACAATTCCAGCGCTTCGTGTACCTTCTTTAGTAGACGCCCTTCTATTGGAGACCCGCCCTTCTATTAGAAGAAACACGGTATTACACATAATCATAAACAAAGAAACACATATAATCATGTAGAACGGAATCGAATTTGAACGGAAGTACAAGTCAACTATTACACACAATGAAAAATCAGCTACCGTATTTCCTCCAATTACCCCCAGAGGGGGGGGGGGTCCAGGGGGGTTATAGCTTCATAGTGTCCATTTTTAAAGGGGTATTTAGGGGTATTTTGAGGGGGTATTTCGAGGTGGGGGTATTTCGAGGGGGTATTTCGAGAGGGTATTACGAGGAAATACGGTATTACCTTTTTTCACCATCATTGCTTTGATATTTTATCTAAATTTTTTTAAGTGGCATATGCGGCTGCAATCTGTGCTTCGGTCATTTCGTGGGCACTGAAAACCAATTGTCAAAATATTGATGAGTTTCAAGATTTCAGGACTAGTGATGTAAAAGCGCCAAAGCAAAATAAAGGCAACATGGCGCTGTTGGCGCTTTTTCCATCACTATTCATAAGATAAGTGATTTTTTAAAATATTTTTTGGACTTATCAACTTTCACAAGTGGATGTCTAACTTTACATTCAAAAAACAAACACAAACCGGCGACGTATGTTGCATTGAAGCCTTTGTATGCACGACTGTGATCAGCATGTAGACACACTGACATCTGATTTGACGAGCTTTTTATGGGTGAAACGAAATCCAATGGGCCAGCCAATCTGTGAATTTGTGCATTTTTGTTCAACTGAACAGAAGTTTGTGAAGTGTAGAATATAGTTGTTGAAAGTACTGAACTTTTTCAAAGTAAACGTAAAGTATATTTGTCCATAAAGCCCATATGAAATACATTTTCTGAACTTGAGTCTTTCTACAAGTATTTTATATGTAAAAGCCAGTACACGTACTTTTTCTGAGGAAACATAAACGTATTTACTCAGTACTTGAGTACCTATACATATTTCCCCAGTAAGCGTACACACTTTTTACAACTATGGTTTGAAAAATGCAAAAAAAATTCAACACCTAGCAAGTGTGTGCACATTGTTCCTTTGTTCCGGGCCAGAAACTTCCCCATCGAAAACATTGACATTGTCATAATCATTCTTTTTCACAACACCATCATTATATTCAGTTCTAAAGTCGGTGAAATTTAACAGCACTTGGTGGTTGTCTGGCGCTGTGATAACCTGTGAATAAAGCCTACCGTATTTCCACCAAATAACCCAAGGGGTGTATTAGTTCTCCAGCAAATTCTGTGGGTGGGGGGGGGGTTAATTCGAGCAGGGGGTTTATTAGAGGGGCTCTTGGGTGGGTATTTCGAGATGGGTTTTTATTTCCCAGATCGCTCAGACCTGGGGTATTTCGAGCAAGGGGGTTAATTCAAGGGGGGATAATTCGAGGAAATACGATATTCCAGTTTGTCAATAATTTTTTGTAACATTTGTAAACGCACCCAATAACAATCCAAATCGTTGCAGTAGTTCCTGGGATAATCGGGACTGGTGAACCACTTCAACTTGCCCACTTCAGCTGTGAGTGCCTGCTCTCCGCATTTGCGGCACCCTGCCAAATGTACGAAAATATTTACCTGCTTTTTTTAATTGCCACCACTCTCAATTTTCATTTAAAAGCACATCTGAAGATAAAAAACGATGTCAAACACACCTTCAATCCATGTGTAGCTTATGGTGAATCCAGCATGTTCAGGAATAGTGTCAAGTTCAGTTGATACATGGTACTGCAAGGGTAAGTGGGAGAGTATTATTTTTTTTAAACGTTCCAAAACGGACTCAGTGGTATAATATGGGCTATTTACACAGGCCCCAGCTGGGGACCGGTCCCCGGCAAAAAATTAAAATTGTCAAAAGTCAGTAATTGGTGTGTATGGGTTGATTGCATGTAAATTAGGTTAGTAAACACCAAATTTGCATGCACAAAATTTCTGCAACACAATTACACACACCAATGCATATTTTTTTTTGGGGGGGGGTGTAAATTGATTTCGATTTGGCTCAAATTTCCTGTGTGTACTACTTCACTTAGTGAGTTCGCATGCCAAATTTCAGCTCAGGGCGATTAGTGGATCCTATTTTATTTACACTTTAATTTATTTTATACTGTATTTTTGTATAGTGATTGATGAAAATTTAAGTGTAAATAAAATAGGATTCACTAATCGCCCTGAGCTGAAATTTGGTATGCGAACTCACTAAGCGAAGGAGTACACACATGCCAAAATTCAGACAAAGCCAAAAAAAAATATACACTCCCCATTATTTTTGCCGGGGACCAGTCCCCGGCCAGGACCTGTGTAAATAGCCTATAATATGTGTGTATTGACATCTATTATTAGTCTATTTTGTTCATATAATACGTAAACTGTGATATAAAACGATAAAATGAACTATAAAAATGATAGGTGCAAAATGCAAATGTACATCCTCATTTAAGTCTCACACTAGTGGACTCCAAATAGTACTAAATTCGCACAGGCATTTTACCATATATTTACCTACGATTGGAGTCCACTACCACACAGCAAAAAAAATGGATTCGTGAAGCGTGTGGAAGCGGGCAGAATGCGCGTGAAGCGGCGGTGCTTCCACACGCTTGAGCACTGAAGCGTGCTGAAGCGTGAGGAAGCGTGCTGAAGCGTGAGGTGCGTGTGAAAGCGCGGCCACTTCACGCGCATCCAGCCCGCTTCCGCGTGGTTCACGAAACCCATTTTTGTGGGGGTGGTCCCAGCAGCACACATATTGTATTGTTGTGTTCCCTTTCTAAAAATATTAATCCAACCACACGCTGCCTGTTGGCGATGTAACTAGGGTGTTAACAATTTTTTTTACGGAAAACGGAAACGGAAAATTTTTTCACTTGCCGGAAAACGGAAACGGAAACGGAAAAATATTTGCACTTGCCGGAAAACGGAATGGAAAAAAATTTGCCTGCGGAAAGCGGAAAACGGAAAGAATTTTGCCTGCGGAAAAGCGGAAACGGTAAAATTTTTGCACTTGCCGGAAAACGGAAACGGAAAAAAATTTTTTGCACTTGCCGGAAAACGGAACAGGAAACGGAGAAAATCGCCTGCGGAAAGCGGAAACGGAAAATGGAAAACGGACATTTGACACCCTAATGTAACCAAGCCCACCCCCACCCGGTGGTCATTTAGACGTATTTAGCATGCATGTAGGCCCCAGCTGCACATGGAGGCTCGGGTGCGCATGTAGCCGCCCCCTCATACGCACCCGCTATACGTTTACATGCACAGAGACACAGGGTCACATCGATCATGAACAAAATCAAAAATTACGCACTCTCAAATAAACTCTTTCTGCATTTTCAAAGATAACACTTGTACTCAGATTCTGTGAAGTCAATTTGTGTTGATGATGCCATCTAGTCTGTCCATGCGACTTTGCTACTTGCACGCTGGTGCCCGCATAGAAAAATTTGGGGGTGGCATTTGAGGGTGGGGGGGGGGTCCACCAAACTTCCCATTATGTTGCTTGTTGGGTGATGTTGATGTTGTTCAAGTATTTTGGCATTGGGGTCAGTCCTATGAAGTAAAATCGTTGTTTACTTAAAAAATCCCCCAGTACTGAGATCATAGTTGTAGACTTATTTAATTTTAGCTTAATAACTCGGCCTTTTCTGTGCCGATTTGGACTGTTGGCAGTCCCAAGCCCTGTAAAGTGTAAAGTAAAGTGTCAAATGTAAAGTCAATTGCAAAGTCAAATGTCAATTGTCATGCAAAGTTCAGTAATAAAATAGTTTCTTTTTTGTTTTGATTGACACTTTACTTTGCATTTGACTTTACATTTGACACTTTACTTACCACTTTACAGGGCTTGGGACTGCCCCCTGATCGGACTGTTAAAATGATCGGAACAAACTGTAGATTTCATTTTTGTTAGATGTTACCTTTGTCTAGGTGGATTTACAGTGTGTATACCGTATTTCTTCGAAATACCCCCTCAAAATACCCCCCCCCTCTCGAAATACCCCCTCTCGAAATACCCCCCTCCCCTCAAAATGGACACTATGAAATAATTACCCACTCCTCGAAATACCCCCCCCCCAATTGTATGTAAAGGGAACATACATGACTAAAGCTGCGGTTTGTGATCCGGGCAATGCAGAACAGACGTTAAAAACAATGTCTGTGTTACGTTAGAACATTGTTTATACCAACTACATACTTGTTCAAGTCAATAGAGTCTTATACATAGTGGTTTTTGATGCATTTTTCCACGTCTGCGTACGTTACGAACGACAAATCACTACCGAAAGTCCCAAAAATTTCTGGCGAACTAGTAAGCCCCCTCCCCTCGAAATTCAGTGTGGACAAATTACAAACACTCAAGAACGCGTAGAGATATTATGATTATTCTGATTATTTTGAGCATTCATTCGTGAAAAACAGCTGAGAGATGATGAAAATATAGAGTTTTTAAGTTGCATCGTTGTTCATCTGTCATTTATAACTTTTGATTGAAAAAAGTTCTCAATCTACCATATTACCATGAAATACCCCCAAATTATTATTTCCTCGGCCCATTTTGAGGGGGGGGGGGTAACTCATGGGTGATAATTCGAGGTAATACGGTAATCCTTTTGGTATATAAATTTTTGTTCAAATTATATGATACCATTGTCAAAGAAGGACTGGGTCAAGTCAGCATATCTAGTTTGGACATGATTAATATAATATACCTTTAACCGAAAAAAATGGAATCTGTAGGTTGTCCCGATCATTTTACGTGTTAAATGGCTCAAGTATGGCGCACCACCCCCAAAAATGCCACCCCCGATTTTTTCTATGGCTGCCGGAGTCCACTGCGATCAGGACCGCACTCACGACAAAATCGTAGTCGACGGTGTTAAAAAGGCTGGTGGGGAAAATGACTTTTTTGCGTTACGACCTCGTGCACACTTGGCAATCATCCAATAAATATTCACCATGTCACCAAATGAACAGTCAAGAATCGAGAGCAAAAGCATTAACAAAAAGATGGTTGAATGGATGGAGCGTGATGAGGCAGTGAAGTGCAGACAAATGCTTCAGGCAAATGCTTCCCGATGCTTCAAGAAGCACTTCACAGTACTTCACAAGAAATTTTGTGCAGACACTGCACACTTAATAATGGTGATGCTGACAAATTGTATACCCCGTGAAGTGTTTTCCACAAATTTACAAACATGTGAAGCACCTAGATCACCTAGAGCATCTGAATTACCCCACCTAGATGTTGGTGAAGGTTGTGTAAAGCGTAAGCGTGTATTAGGTTGATGCGAGAAATAATGAATTGGTTATTTCTTTGCAATCATTGCACCCATTGAATGAAATTTTATTTCCCATAACACCTACAATAGTATATTGAAGCTAAACTACCGTATTACCTTGAATTATCCCCCCCTTGAATTAACCCCCCCCCCCCCCTCGAATAAACCCCCCCCCTCAAAATGGGCTGGGGAAATAATAACCCCCCTCGAAATACCCCCCTCCGGAATGATGTGCATCATGTATGCAATGTACATGATGTATTTATTACGACTTATTTGCATCGCAGCTACACTTATCGCTCATTTGTGTACAGATGTACATCTATAGCCCCAATATGACCTTTTTTCTCACATTTATTGCACAGCAAAAAATGGGTGTGTGGATGCGCGGTGAAGCGTCGGGAAGTGTCTTCACACCAACACTTCCCGAACGCTTCACCAAGCATGCCAGCGCTTCCACACACATCACAAAGAAATGCATGAAGCCACTTCATGCTTCTTAATACGGCGCTCCCACGCAAATTTATACGCGGGGGAAAGCGTGTGGAAGCGCCAGCGGCGTGAAGTGTCTTCCACATGTTTGGATGCGCGTGAAGCGCGCGGTGAAGCTAGGTGAAACGTGTGGAAGACACTTCACCCAGAATCTCGTGATGTTGGTGGAAGCGTGTGGAAGCGCGCCGCTTCACGCGCATCCAGCCCGCTTCCACACGCTTCACGGATCTATTTTTTGCTGTGTTACCGTTTTTGTGTAAGAAAAGGTGTATTCTTTAGTATGAATTTCACGAAAATTTCTGGCGAAATAATAAAACCCCCCCTCGAATAAACCCCCCTCGAATTAACCCCCCCTCAAATTTTGCTGGCGAAAGAATAAACCCCCATGGGGGTATTTCGAGGTAATACGGTAGGTGTTTTCTCCACAAAATGTAAGATTGACGCAACTCAACCTGTAAAGATTTGGTTTATCCAAAATATAAACGCAGTCAATGTGATGGCAGCCATTTTTTGGGTGGACGAAACTAATTGTGGCAGATTCAAGGTTGGATGATTGCAGGCTGGGGCAGCTGCACTCTGAATTGGCATGAAAAATGGGTTTGTTTCAAACTGGGCATTTGAAATGGGATGGGAACTTCACGCAGACACTTCACGGTGCTTCACCAATCTTCACCACGAAAATCTGCGTGAAGGCACTTAACGCTTCTTATTATGGTGCTCCCACGCAAATCTATACATAGTAGAAGAATGTGGAAGCTCCAGTTGTGTGATGTGTGATCCACAATTTTGGAAGCACCTGAAGTGGCGGTGAAGTGAGGTGAAGCATGTGGGAAACAGATCACTAAAAACCTCGTGATGCTGTTGGAAGCATGGGGAAGCATCACACTTGATGCCCATCACTCATGCATTTTTCTTGTGATTTGTGCTATTTCCGAAAGTGGACACTGGGGTGTCAACTTTTTGTTTCCACTTTCAGGAGGCAAATTTTTTTCCGTTTTCTAGCCGTCAACTGTCAAACATACCTCTAGTGATGCACTGAGCAGACACATTGAACCCAGTGCCTGTGACAGTGCCATTTGTTGTAAAGTAAAATGCAGCCCTGGGTCCATTTAATGTGAGAGATTCACCAGTGTGACCCTCCCCTGTGAGTCTGTGAATTTATCAGAATAAGTGAGGTTGGGTAAAATGTAAAAGTGAGTTTTGTGTGAGAATTGCAGAAGATTTCCACATAGATTTCCACATAGGAATAAATATTGAGTGAAGCTTCAAGTTTCAAGGATACATTCTGCTCCTTTTATGTGTTAGAAATGTGGAATATCAGTGTGTGTGGCAATGTATTTCATATTTTCCAAGCTGTGCAGACTGCAGATGCACCAGACATATGAAGTGTTTTACACGTTTTACACGTTTTGTTTGTGGTGCATGGTTAGCATTTTTGGGAGATTGATTTTTTTAGAAATCTAATAAAACATCCAAAAAAATAAAAAAAATTATTTTCTGTGGGTTTTTCGAGATAAATCTGAATTTGTGTTACTTTGAATAGAAAATAAAAAAATATGTGATTTGTAATTTACATTTTCTATGCATATTTTTAGAGAGATTTAAATATATTTCCTTTTTGAAAGATTGACTGAGATTGAAATTTTGGGAAGCACAGAAATTTGGGCAACGTGGAAACCTGCTTGCATGCACTTCATGAATAAAACTTTGGCTGAGGGTCTATGGTATACTTTTGTGAACAAACCTTATCATTTCGTCAAAGCTCGAGGGGGTGGCAGGAACTGAATAATAATTTCTGTCAAAAATTTCCACATAATCATTTTCATCTGCAGTTGCAAAGTCGTGTACAACAAATCGAGCAAATTCGCCAGCTTCGCATTCTAATTTGTATTTGCCTGCAAGTGGTGAGAATTGAAACGTATATTTGAGTGTTAGTGACAGAAATAACTATTTCATTATTTCTTGGCAGTGGGCCAACTTTCTTTTTTATATTTTGCATGGTGCTTACTAGCGTTGTGTAATGGGGACTGACCAACATAAATTTATACCTGTAGGGTAGCGTGAATGAAAAACAGTGACAAGTACTTCAACCACCTGGCAAAACAGGTATTCAAAAGAAAACGTTGGCAGGCTGCCAGCCATAGTGTATTTCATGTTGGTGATTATCTCTGGCGAGTGACGCCCATTTTTCTGGCTGCATAGTGCAAGTGATCCCCCAACAACAAGATAAAAATATGACCAAAGGTGCATGATTGCATCATCTATGCAATTTGATGCTTAGATGATGCTTAAATGATATATTGTGTGATACCTTAATCATGATCAGCCTCTAGGAAACGAGGCTGATCATGATTAAGGTATCACACAATATATTATTTCAATATTCATGACAGAGATATGATAAAAATTCAAACATTTATGTTGTCACAAAAAAAACAGTGTGAAAGCCGCCTTACCGTTTACATATTTTCACATTTTTATGGTATAATTGTTTCTGTGTTCTCCAAAAAGAAACTCATTTGAGTTTTGAAATTTAGAATCTTCAAATATATGTGCCTCAATAAGTGCCCTTGCCATAATTTGTAATCTACCAAAAACTCACAATTCATATCATTGCAGTAGTTGTGGTCAGGGTAACCAGGTGAAATTATCTGTCTAGGTGTTAAAATTGGGTCTGGTGTATCATGATTTGGACAATCACAGGGGCCACCTGAGAAATTGGGCAGCTGGTGAATGTATTGGAATGTACATATTCCTGTTCTGTAATAATTTCTTGTATTTCTTGCATTTCTTGCATGCAAACTAAATTTTGCTGGCGAGAATTTAGAAACGCGAAATAAAACAGAAAATGTAAAAGCAATAAACCTGTGAAATGTGCATATTGCCAGAATAATGGAACCAAAAGAAATAGTTTTTTTAGCGAGGACATTTTAGTATGCACATGAATATATAAGGTATTATAGTTTTGAATAACACTTGCTGAAACTTTATGGAGACTTACAATGAATGCTTACAATCAAAATACAGAACTGTGTAAAAAAGGCATACATAAGGGGCACAGTAATGTGAAAAATGGCTAATTTGAGAGAAAAATTGTATTACACTAGCGTGCAGAATTGTTGGGACTTTTTCGCTGCATGACTAATGTTGCCAAAATTTCAAAATGGCAAATGTGCAAAACATTTGGACACCATAGGTGGGTATCCTGGGGGGTCGGCTACACATGCCCAGGATGACTGCCCCTTGAGTTGCTATGTGCATATTTTGTGTGAGTAGTAAAATTTTTGCTCAATTTCTTCATGTTTCAGAATAGTTGGGACTTTGCTTATTCTTGGCGATATCAACCCCATATCATAATTTATGGTGTGTATCCAATTCCGACATTCATTTTCAATTAAGTTTTTCAATATAGGGACTGCCTGCCTGCATCACCACACTGTGAGCATGGCAAGGAATGTTTTAGCATGAACAGCAGATTGTTATGAATATGTGACACTGTGGCATGCTTTTTTTCAGCTGCAGTTTTGCATCCATTGCCAGCCACTGGAAAATGGAGGTAGGCACACTTGTCAGTGGGACTATTTGGTGTGTGAATTTCAGATGTCAGCTTTGCTCTATTGTCAATAAAACTTGGCTCAACTGTGAAAATGCAATGTGCAATTATTTCGTATGGAAAGAAGATGGAAGTTTGCAGTGCTATAACTTATGATTGGAAAGAGACATTAACAAAATATATATATGAATCCTCTCCGTCTAAAGTATATGACGGCATGTCCAAAAGCCAAATTTGTTTGTTGGAAACCCAGTAAAATCAACATAAGGAATTTTGATGCCACCAATAAGTTTGAAGTCCCATAACTTTTGATTGGAATGAGATATTGAGCTCTTTTTTGTTTAAATGAATCCTCATTGTCTAAACTATATGATAGCATGTTCAGAAAAAATTATTTTTCATGTTGAAAAACCTGGTCAAATCGACATAAGGAATTTAGACATCACTTTTCCGACATAAAAAATGCAATCTACGGGTTGTCCTGTTCATCTTAAATGTTGAACGGTCAAAATCGGCCCAGAAATGGTCAAGTTATTGAATATCAGACACCTGGGGCCAGTTCCGCAAGTAGAAAAGTTAAGAGTAAAAACTTAAGAGTTGAGTAAAATGACAAATGACAAGTTATGAGTCAAGTTGAGAGTTAAGAGTTGAGTAAAACGACAAACGATTTTACTCAACTCTTAACTTTTAACTTTACTCTTAACTTATCATTTGTCATTTTACTCAACTCTTGAGTTTTAACTCTTAACTTTTCCACTTGCGGAACCGGCACCTGGCCAGATTTGTCATGTGAAATTCATGTGCTTCTTTAAGGCCCCTTATCTTGGAACTGGGGGGTTATTTGGCAGGAAATTTTTTTTGGGTTGTATGTAGCCCCATCCCCAATCCGCAACATACGTGAACAGCATCAAAATTGGGCAAGGTGTAAAAGAAGGGGAAGCAACAAATGTGTGGTGGACAAAAAGCCTCCTGTTTCCTAGGGGTCAAAAGTCCCAACTATTCTGCACAGTAGTGTAAAACACACTGGACTGGAAACAATGGATATTTTCTTAAGAGGCTCAATGATTTCTTTGGAAAGCAAAATTTGTTTACCTCACCAATATAGACAGATACATAACTGAGCAGCTTCTGACATGGATAAATGGTTGACAAGTTGTTTTTTGGAGGGGGGGGGGGGGTTCTTTTCGTTACCCCACAGAAATAGCTTTCTGGTTCATTCCACCAACTGCTTATAATATAAACAATACTAAACTAAACTACAACATGAACCGAGCCTTGTAACTTGACGCTAACTATACTAACAAAGTTGTGCAATGGGATAATGGTGCAAAATGGCTACTATTTTTGTTAAGCGGCGTTTACACGCTTTCGTGTGCCGACAAAAAAAAACGAGTGGAAAAGTTCCATAATTCCGGAATAAAGTTCCATATCTGCAAGGAAATTCACTGAAGTATACTCACTAGTTAAGTGTACACACATGCCAATTTGCAGATAATTTGCGCCTGTCGATCAAGACTTAAAAGCAAATTACAGTTGTCGGTTCGGTTTAAAAACACAAACTGTAATTTGTTTTTAAGTCGTGAACGACATGCCCGAACTATCTGCAAATTGGCATGTGTGTACAGTCAACTAGTGAGTATACTTCACTGCTTTGTTTTTTGCAGATATGGAACTTTATTCCGGAATTATGGAACTTTTTGTCTTCTTTTTTTGTTGGCACACGAAACCGTGTAAACGCCGCTTAAAGCTGCGTTTACACAGCGACTTGTGCCGACAATTTTAAAAAATGTGAAAAAGTTCCATAATTTTTTAATTAAGTGCCATATATGCAAGAAAATGCAGTGAAGTATACTCACTAGTAGTGATGGAAAAAGCGCCAGGCTTTTAGCGCCAAGCGCCAAAAGCGCCATGGCGCTTTTCTGACCCCGGCGCCAAGCGCCAATGTCGTAGTCGTCCATTGAACGTTTGCCAGTTCAAAGAAGGAGAACAATGTTTATAAATTGTTTAAATCCCCATAGATATATTTTTCAATCAAGCATTATGACTGGAGAGCTTTCAATAGGGAGTTAGTTGTTCCCCAATCAGCTAAAAGGTGGAATTATTTAAGGGACATATACCCATAAACGGGTGGAAAATAGGTGACAATTCACATGAACGATGGTGGTTTTGAAGGTGAAAAACTATGAAAAAGTATGAAAATCGGCAATTTTTTTTGTTAAAATCGGAGCAAAATATCTATAAAAAGTCACTCTGGATAGATACATACAGTCAAAAATACCTACAGTCTACTGCAGAGTTGTTAAAAATACTGAACTTTTTTCAAAGTAAACGTAAACATAAAGTATTTATTTTTTACTCAACCCTGAGTACAGAAAACATAAAGTATTTACCTATAAAATACTTAAACATAAATACCAGTATTTTTATTCAGGGAAAACGAAAGCTAGTATTTTTTCAATGTTGTACTCGAAAAACATAAAGGTGAGTAGAGCAAACGTGAAAGTCATCGCTTTCCCTACACGTCGCAACTTTTATCATTGCCGCTGCGATTTTCACAGCTACTTCAATTCGTTTGAATAGTTTTTGCTTGTTTTGCACCCCATTAATTTTTTGGAATTATGTTTCCTGTACTCGCGTACTTTCAAAAAGTACGCGACTAAGTGAGTACCGGTATTTTTTCGGGAAGAAACGTAAACGTATTTACGCAGTACTCGAGTATACGTAAAAGTCGAGTAAACGTAAATACGTTTTGACAACTATGGTCTACTGTAATATTAATAATATTTATTCAGTTGTACTCAAATTGATCAACTTGAGTGTGGATTTCATTGCATTATAACAATTTTATATTATCATGGTTGGCGCTTTTTTGGCGCCATTCAAAATGCTGGCGCCAGGCGCCAATAGCGCCACCAGAAAATGGCGCCAAGCGCCAAAAGCGCCATGGCGCTTTCTCAAACCTCAGCGCCAAGCGCCAATGGCGCCAGAGCGTTTTAGCACCAAGCGCCAAAAGCGCCATGGCGCTTTTTGCTTTGGCGCTAGCGCCAGGCGCCAGCGCCATGGCGCTTTTCCATCACTACTCACTAGTTAAGTGCACTCACATGCCAATTTGCAGATAAATTATAAATCATCCATGTCGTTCCAGAGTTATAACTTATAAGCATTTCAAAAATATTTTGCTTGTCGGTTCACTTTATTGGATTGAAAACCGAAATATTTTTGAAATGCTTATAACTCTGGAACGGCATGGACGATTTATCTGCAAATTGGCGTGTGAGTGCAGTTAACTAGTGAGTATGCTTCACTGCATTTTCTTGCTTATATGGAACTTTATGCCAACATTATGGAACTTTTTCACTTTTCGAATTTTCGGCACAAATCACAGTGTAAACGCTGCTTTAATAAATTAAAAATTGAAAATCATGAAAATGTGCATGGAAATTAAAAAATGTGCTTGAAGTTCAGTTCGAAACTGCAAAGAGCAGACAAAAATTTCTAAGTATTCTGACCCATTACATTACAATTGTGGTCAGGTACTATTTTTAAAGGCAACCACCATTCTTTGAATTTATTTGCCTTACCGTATTTCTCCGATCAAAGCACCCCCCCGTTCAAAGCTCCCGGGGTGCTGTGCTGTGCAGAATGTCCCGTATAAAGCACCCGGGTGCTTTACTTCTCATCCGAAAATTTTTTTGTGATCATCTGTTTGTTAGCGTAAAAATTGAAAGGCCATCTGTTGCATAAAAATTTTTTTGCATGGCGCGCGGCGATCTTTTGGCACACATGCCTATTTAATTGCATGCTGCGGCTTTATCAAACGCTTCTGGTGTAATTCACCAGTGCAACTTTAAGTGGCACTTGTGTTCAGAGATTTGTGCGTCATGGGAATCGAGTTCTGAAGCGACATTTAGAAAAGTGAACAAAACATAGTATAGCACCCTGTGATTTGCATTGCACCAGGGTGCTATACACGGCACTTGAAAAGTTGTTTGAAAAGTGCCCCAATTTTGTAAAGCACCAGGGGTGCTTTGATTGGAGAAATACGGTAGTGGTAATCATGTTTATCATAAATTATGGGCCACCCCCCTTGCACAGCACTCAAATGTTCTTTTCATCAGCAAATAAAATTTTATTATTACAGTACAATGAATTTATCTGAAAGGAGAAAAACCTAAATATTATACTCAATTGAATACATTTCGAGGACAGTGCACCAAAATGTGCCCAAAATACACCGATAATTAGATGAATGTAAGGTGTTAATTTGTTCCGTTTTATTTATAAAAGTTTGATAACACATCCATCACTGCTAAGTGTGTGGTGTGTGTACACTTAACACCTACCGTATTTACTTGAATAGTTCGCCCCTTGAATAATTCCCCCCACGAATAATCCCCCTGTAAGGCAAGTGAGGAAACAATGATTCCCCCTTGAATAATTCCCCCTTCAAAGATTTTATTAATTTGTTGTACATCATTTTAACAAAAATGACACGCCATTGTGTTTATAAAGCATATTTCGTGAAATGATTTGATAGAAACATGCTAGAAAATTTTGACGAAATAATAATTCCCCCCCCCTTGAATAATTCCGCCCTCGAATAGTTTCCCCCTCAAAAATGTCTGACGAAATAATAATCCCCCATGGGGATTATTCAAGTAAATATGGTATTTTTGGCTTTTTGGGGTAGTCGTGCTGTATTGAGAAAAAATAAAAAGTTCGGTAAAATTCAGTAGAGACACTATCCATTCCTAAATCAGGCAGTACCAAATCAGTGTACTGAATCATATAAATACAAGCGAAAACAACATTAAATTCAATCGTTTATGGTGGGACCTAGTTGCATGTGACAAAATCACATGGAACTAAACTCATTGCAAACGAAATATTTTTCAACTAAACATCACAAATAGTGAAAATGCATCTATTCTTTGTTGCGACCATAAATGGCATTCAATTTGTTAGAAATGTAATTTGCGATTTCAGTCCGCTCTGCTCCACTCATTTTTGTTGGCACTGAAAACGAATTTTAGAGATATTCATACCGTAATTATTTTAATAGAAAAGCAGATCTGCAATAGAAGGGCGCCTCTAATAGTAGGTACACTTTTGTTAATTTTGGGGGGCTGCCACGAAATAAATAGAAGGACAGTTTCCAATAGAAGGGTGTCCCCAATAGAAGGGCGGGTAAAAAAGTTGACGAAATAAATAACAGGACACCCTTCTATTAGAAGAAATACGGTAGTTGTTTCAGGGTTTTAGGACATCTTTATTGAAAATGTGTTTTTTTATTGACTGGGACATTTATTGATCTTAGCCAATAAGTATAAACTTTCTGCCAACAAGGGGATTTCATGGGGGATTATGATTTTTATAAGCTTTTTGATCATAGCATATCATTGCATATTAGCATTGGACATTCGTTTGGGCGGAGAATTGTAAGCAAAACTTAAAATGACATTTTTTCCTAAATCAGTTTTTTGGACTTATCGACTTATACATATGGAGAAATATACACCTCAATTTTACAATCCAAAAACAGACACAGACCAGCTATGTATGTCGCATTGAAGCCTTTCTTTGCACCACTGTCATTAGTATGTAGCCACACTGACATCATATTCGATGAACTTTTTATGGGTGCAACAGAATTCCACTCAAACGAAAGGTCTACCAATCTGTGAATTTGGACAGTACTGTTCAACTGAAAAAAAAACTTTGTGAAAGTGAAATAAGGAAAATTCAAAATACCGTATAGGTATCCTCGATTAAGTCCCCCCTTGAAACTATCCCACCTTCGAATAACTCCACCCCTGTTAGCTGACTGAATACAAAATATCACCCCCCTCGAAAAACTCCCGCATCTTTGATGGGTGGGAAAGACGTCCACATATAAAAAAAACGTTTTTATGGATGTGTATTATGTTTTATGGGTGAATTTAACCCTATTCGTTAAAAAAATTTACTTCATATTCTGATGAAAAAATAACTCCTCCCCTCAAATAACTCCCACCTTCAAATAACTACCCAGTCAAAAAGTGTGACAAAAAATAATTCCACAGGGGGACATATTTGAGGATATACGGTATAACACCTGGCAAGTGTGTTAGCATTGTTTCTTTGCTCTCGGCCAGTAACTTCCCCATCGAAAACATTGACCTCATCAGCACCATCAAATTCAGTTTTAAAATCGGTGAACATTAAATACACTTGGTGGTTGTCTGGCGCTGTGATAACCTGTAGAAAAAAAGATTATTTCAATTTGTCAATAATTTTTTGTGACATTTGTAAACGCACCCAAAAACAATCCAAATCGTTGCAGTAGTTCCTGGGATAATCGGGGCTGGTGAACCACTTCAACTTGCCCACTTCAGCTGAGAGTGCCTGCTCTCCGCATTGGTGGCACCCTGCCAAATGTTGGGAAATATTTATTTCCCTTTTTAATTCGACAATACTCCGCGGACGCGTTTTTCCGAAGGAAACACTCCATCATGATTAGCATTGAAAAAAATGGCCGATTTTGAGAAAATATAATTAAATATTATCTCAGAAAATCTCTCAAGAAAAAAATATAATTAAATCTCTTGGGTCATTTTCGAAAATATAATTAAATCTCTGAGAAAATCTCTTGCTGTTCAAAAAATCTCATAAAATCTCTCAGCTTAAATTATGATTTAATCGATAGGTATCTCAAGGTGTTTGAACCAGAGGCGTTTGTTTGAGTAGATATTAAGCACCTTATGTGTTGTTTCAGCTTTTACTACCACATACTAGGTGGTACTATCTAAATAATAAACAGAAATATAATTTAGGTACATTTTTCCTCATAATAGAATACATTACTTTCACGTGTGAAGCATAGTTGTTAAAATGTATTTACTTTTACTCGATAAATACGTGTACTCAGTACAGAGTAAATACGTTTACATTTCCTTCGAAAAAAAGTTTCGGTACTCGCTTTGACGTATACTTTTTGAAAGTACTCGAGTACAGAAAACGTATTTCAGATAGTCTTTTATATAGATTTTTAAAGGCATAGAAGGGAAAAAAGGGAGAAAATATGCTGAAAATATGGGAAACTAATCGAAAATGGGTACAGTACCAAATGTACAGTCAAAAATTGCATAAAATAGGCAAAAAGTTCTGAAAATGAGTGATTTTGAGCAAAAATTTTGGCGACATTTCTTAAAAGTACGCACATTTACGTTTTCTGAGAAGAAAATTACGTTTACTTATGATTACTCATGAGTAAAAGTTTAAAAAAATTTCTTTTCATTTTCTGTGCTCAGGGAGTGAGTAAAAAATAAATACTTTACGTTTATGTATACTTTAAACAAGTTTGGTACTTTTAACAACTCTGGTGTGAAGATCGACACCGTATTTATCAGATGACTTTTTCACCAAATTTTGGTAACTGTATTTGCAAAGAATGCAGTCAACTTTATAGTTGTTAAAACATATTTACGTTTACTCAAAAATATTCTAGAGTACTGAGTAAATACATTTACATTTCTTCTAAAAAAGTACCAGTACTCTATCTTATGTATTCTTTTTGATAGTACTCGAGTACAGAGAATGTATTTCAGACTTTTTATAGGCTCTTTCATGCTATAGAACAGAAGAAAGGAGACAAGAAACTTAAAATAGGTGCAAAATAGCCAAAAATGGGTATATTGGCACATATATAGTTTAAATAGCTGAAAATAAGCAAAAAAGCACATGAACTAGTGAATTTGAAGTGGAAATGGACAAATATAGAGAGATTTTCTTGAGAGATCTTCTCAATCAGGAAAAATATAATTAAATCTCTCTGGAAAACCGTGGAAAAAATATAAATCTCAGAAAATCTTATATTTTCTGAGATTTTCTGAGATTTTTTAAATATAAATCTCCCAGAGATTTTTTCAATGCTAATCATGATGTCATCATTAATAAAATAAAAGTTGTTCCAAAAAGAAAAAAAACGTTTCAGGAGAACATAAGTTCAGGAGTTTCAGGAGCTTGACGCGACTGTGACTCCGCCCTGATTTTAAATATTTTTCTTTTGTGAAACTTTGTGCACAAGTATCCTGCTTATGTTTTATCAACTAAGACATAAGTCATTTTTCAGATATAAGTATGAAAGTAATTTTGGATGCATCAGTTTTTGGCAGTCCGCCAAGTATATCTGTTTTCATTCAAAAATAATAGAATAAAACAACAACAACAACAACAGAAAACACACTTTCAAGCCATTGGTAGCTTATGGTGAATCCAGCATTTTCAGGGATAGTGTCCATTTCAGTTGACGCATGGTACTGCAAGGATTGGTGTGAGGGTATTAATTTTACCACCATGGTTCTTTAATTAGAAGAGCACTGTTCTATTTTTTCAGCCAACTTTTCTACACGCCATTTTCATAGTTGTTAAAACGTATTTACTTTTACTCGATAAATACGTATACTGGAGTACAGAGTAAATACGTTTACGTTTCCTCCAAAACAAGTTCCGGTACTCGCTTTTATGTATACTTTTTGAAAGTACTCGAGTACAGAAAACGTATTTCGGATCATCTTTTACATGCATTTTTAAAAGGCTAGAAGGGAAAAAAGGAAGTAAAAAATATGATGAACTAGTCGAAAATGTGTATAAAACCAGATATACAGTCAAAAATTGCATTAAATAGGCAAAAAGTACCAAAAATGAGTGATTTTGAGCAAAAATTCAGGAGACATTTCTTTAAAGTACTCACGTTCACGTTTTCTGAGGGGAAAAGTACGTTTACTCACGTTTACCCATGAGTAAAAGTAAAAAAAATACTTTATGTTTTATGTACTCAGGGGGTGAGTAAAAAATAAATACTTTAGTTTACGTATACTTTGGAAAAATTTCGGTACTTTTAACAACTCTGGCCATTCTGTTGGAGGCCACCATTCAATTTTTCAGCACGTTTTCCAATGAGAATAAATTTTTTAAATGAAACTTGAATACCGTATTACCTCGAATTAACCCCCCCCCCCTTGAATTAACCCCCCCCCCTCGAAATACCCCCCCCTAAAATTCGGCTGAGGCAATAATAAACCCCCCCTCGAAATACCCCCCCGCCTAAAATTGAACGTAAAGAGAACGTACATAACAAATACCGCAGTTTGTGATCTGTACAATGCCGAGCACACGTTAAAACTGAAGATTGAGTGACATTGGGGATGGGTTTATGTGTATATACAGTTATTTATGCCTATAAACATTTATACATCTATATAATTGTTTGATTTTTCTACGTCCGAGTATGGGGAATTTCCGAAAATTTCTGGCGAAATAATAGACCCCCCCCCCCTCGAATAAACCCCCCCTCGAATTATCCCCCCCCCAAATTTTGCTGGCGAAATAATAAACCCCCTGGGGGTATTTCGAGGTAATACGGTATAAACGTATCCTCAGAATCATTAACAATAAAAGGGTTAATCCAACTCAATCAAGTTTCCAAGCTGGCAACAATAAAAACACCACCAATAATAACCATCAACAAAATGAAAAAAATAAACTCACTCGTAAAATAACATGTTTTGAATTTTCATACTTAACACTTTTATCCATAGTCCCTTCAGTCAATTTGTGTGGATCTCTCCAGCGGCCAGTATTGAACCCATAATGAGGATGCAAATCTACTATTTCCAAGAAGCCACCAGGTTCCACTGGATTCACGGTCAGATTCGTGACAAAATCACAGTTGTCTTGGGTCGGAATAAGTTCCAACGCAGAACAAAATTGTGTCGCGCAGTTTCAGCGCGACACAATTTTGTCGCGCAGGTAGTGATGGTATGGCACCGTGGCGCTGGCGCCATTTAAGTGCGCCAGGGTGTTGTACCATTGCACCACTTGTGCACGACACACATTTTGTCGCGCAGTTTTTTGCGCGACAAAAGTTTGTTGTGCAGGAGACAACGCTGGTGATGGAATGCCGCAATAGCCTCCAATGGTGCCAGCACTATGGCGCCATTCCATCACTACCTGCGCAACAAAATTGTGTCGCGCAGAAACTGCGCGACACAATTTTGTTCTGCGTTGGAAATTCCCGTGAGCCAGTTGTGTTGTCTGGTGGGGGAAAATGACTTGGAAACTTGACTTGAAAAGGAAAATAACCATGTCATCAGAGGTGTTAGAATTACTGAACTTTTTTAAAAAGTATCAGTAAATGTAAGCATAATTTTTGTACTCATCACACAGTATAGAAAATTTAAAATACTTTTTTACTCGTACTCATGCGCAGGGTTGGCAAAATCTCAGGAAAAAATAAAAATAAAATAAAAATAAAATGGAAAATTTAAGAATAAAATAAAATAAAATAAAATGGAGATTTTCAAAATAAAAATAAAACTTGTATAAAAATTTGAATTTTTGTAAAATTATTGTAAAATTGAAAAAAATTCAAATTTTTGTAAAATTGTATACAAATTCATAAGTTTTGTAAAAATTTGTACCTTGTTGCTTGAGCATGATCGGTTTATTCACATGTCATATAAGATGTCATGCAGAGTGTCAATTGTCATTAGAATGTAAAGTAAAGTGTCAATTGTCATGACAAATATCAAATTAAAGTGTCAATTGTCAAGCAAATTGTATCCAAATCGTATGTTTTGTGTTAAAATATTATGTTCTGTATCCAAATCTTGTTGTTTTATAATCCAAATGTTATGTGAACATTTGGATACAAAAAATAAGATTTGAATACAAAACATAAGCTTAAGATACAATAACATAAGATTTGGATACACAATTTACATTTGTCATGACTCATGACAATGCAACTTTACTTGACATTTGACGTGACATTTTACAAATGCACCCATTACACTCCAATAGTTCTTCTCCTGGAAATGGAAACCATTGTTATCAATCATTGTAAAGTTTACACTTGCAGCTAGCTAACAATACCTACTGCATGAAGCTTTAGTAAAGTAATGGAAAAATTTGTCACATGTTTTTCATGTAAAGGTATAATTATAACATTTTTCTGGCGGTGCATGTATGATTCTGATTTTTTGTAAAAATTTTGTAAAATTTCTGTAAAATTTTTGTAAAATGATGCTATTTTATTTTATTAACGACTTTTGGGAATAAAATAAAATGAAACAAGACTAAAATAAAAATAAAATATAATTTTACTACAATTTTAATACAATTTGTATACAATTTGTATACAAATAATTTTTATAAAACCAACCCTGCCATGCGTAAATGTGAGCAAAATACTTTTTTCCCAGGAAAAGGTAAAAGCGAGTACTTTCCTCCTGGAAAATGTAATAGCTACTGCTTTTTACATGTGAGAGTGAGTTTTACACTGTACAACGTAAAATATGTCATTTTTTGGTGATTACTTAGTATTTTTCTAAAAAAATGATATGATTTCTTCAAAATTTTCTTATTTTAGATACAGAAAATTGTGATTTAGCAACAAAAATACATGTTGACTGTATGGGTGTACCGAATTTCTCCGTGTAAAGGACCCCCCGCGCACAACACCCGGGGTGTTACACAGCTGCATAGTACCCCGAGGTTCTATGCTAGGTTTCAAAAAGTTCACCCGATTTGAATAGCTTAAATATTGTGCGTGGCGCGCGAAACTCATTTCAATTCCGCAGCATGCATTTTTCCATTGAATTGCTGCACGCTAGGAATAAAAAAAAGCCTAAATATGTAGGGACGTGTTTCATAAATAGAAAACGAAAGCACACATGTACTATCCGCTGAATTTGAAGGTGTTTCCATGTATAACACCCCCTGAACTAACACCTGGGTGTTATACAAGTTTTTAAAAAAGGTTGCTGGAAAGGGTGTCAATTTTGTATAGCACCCGGGTGCTTTACACGGAGAAATGCGGTACTTTTTAAATGTGAATACATTACTTTTTTAATGTATATGTAAATGTATTTACCGCGTACTCGTGCACGCGTATTTTTCGAGTAAATGTAAGTACATTTTAACAACTGTGCAGGTCATTTTCTCCCAGGGATGTCATCATGTCAGGGATAAGATGTCCATAAACGAAAATTTACTTGTCATTAAGTTTTGGTCGGTCCAACATATAAACACAGTCAATGTGCTGGCAACCATTTTGCGGGTGGACAAAATTAATCGTGCCAGATTCCTGGTTGGATGATTGCGGGCTGGGACAGCTGCACTCTGAGTTGGTGTAAAATTTTGGTCCGTTTCAAACTGGTGACAGTCCCAGACCCTGTAAAATACCCTGTAAAATGTTATGTGTCATGTAAAGTACCATGTTAAGTGTCATGTGTATCCTAATCTTATTCCATAGTATCCAAATCGAATGTTTTGTAGCCAAATCTTCCAAATGGCCAGGTTTAAGATTGGGATACAAAAACACAAGAGTTGGACATGGTAGAATAAGATTTGGATACCTATGACACTTGACAGGTTATTTTACATGACACATGACATTTGATTGGGTGTTTTACAGGGTCTGGTCCAGGACATTAAAAGTGGGATGTACTCCTTAACTTGTCTATTGAACATAACGTGAAGTGAACTAATCATGTAAATGTACAGAGTGAGATGCCAGTTGTCAATTCAGCAAGTGAATGGCGCTGCACACTTTACGTTCCCTGGAACTCAGAATCTCTAGATTTTTGTGCCTCACGGTGAATTGGAAGTGTGATTTTTGTAAATGTATACACTATGATATTCTGATTCCCATTGTAAAATGGGCTTTGTAAAAACATGCATCAGCATACCTCTAGGGATGCACTGAGCAGACACATTGAACCCAGTGCCTGTGACACTGCTATCTGTGAAAAAATGCAACGTAGCCCTGGGTCCATTAACTGTGAGGGAGTCACCAGCTTCAACATTCTTTGAGAGTCTGCGAATTTATCAGAATACCGTATTTCTTCAAATAGAAGGGCGGGTCTCCAATACACTTTTTCGACTTGAGTTGGGTCATGAAATAGGTAAATAGAAGGACAGTCTCCAATAGAAGGTACACAAAGTGCTGGAATTGTGCCAAATGCATTTAAAAAATTTAAAAAATATATGCGAACGCTGTGAATTAGTGGCTTTATTCCAATGATTTTGTGCTTTTAGTTTAACAACAAATGTTGAATGACCTCTGTGTATCGTCATTCTATGAACTGTCCGTGACGTTACAGTTATTTGAAAAACTTCAACATAAGTTGAAAACGCTTGGCTGAAAAGATGACGGAAAAAAAGGAGAGCGGTCTAAAATAAAAGAGCGTCTTCAATAAAAGGGCAGGTATACAATTGACGAATAAATAGAAGGGCTCCCTTCTATTAAACACCTTCCCGATCAAGTCCGGCCCCCCCATTTTTTATTTTACTTCTGACGTCCTATCTCCAGTTCTAGTACGCGCCAGAAGCTGAAACTTGGGGTAGATATTGGCGCAACCCCCCTCCACTTCGGTCGCGGCGACCCCCTACAGGGTGGGTCACCCTATGTGCAAAAAATTTTCGTGGCTTTTTAGTGTCCCACACAGGTCCGGCCCCCACTTATTTCTTTCACTGCCGGTGCCGTACCTCCAGCTGTGGGAGGGATATAAATCTAAAATTTTGGGGATGTGTCGCCAACACCCCTCCCCTACTATACACTGGCCAGGCGGTTTTTGCCAACTCACCACAGTGTGGGGTGCAGCATTCAAAGTTTATCAAAGCATTACTGTCCCACACAGATCCAGCACCCAATTGAATTTAAAAAAATACCATATTTCCTCGAAATACCCCCTGGGGGTGATTGTTTCATAGTGGCCCCGAGAGGGGGGGGGGGGTTAAACGAGGGGGGTATTTCGAGGGGGGGGGGTTATTATTTCACAAGAAAATTTTTGAAAACCAAGTACGAAATTGTCGTCTGAAACGTACGCAGACGTCGTAAAATGCAACAAAAACCACCATTTATAAGGTTCTGTAGACTAATATTAGTACACTGTTCTAACGTGACACCGACATTGTTTGAACATGTTTTCTGCAGTACACAGAACACAAACTACACGTATTTTCATGGACGTTCCCTTTACACTCAATTTGGGGGGGGGGTATTTTGAGGGGGGGGGTGATTGTTTTATAGTGGTCCCGAGAGGGGGGGGTCAAACGAGGGGGGGTGTATTTCGAGGGGGGGGGGGGGTATTTCGAGGAAATACGGTAAGCACTTTTGTGTTGTTTCAACACTAATGTGATTGATACTGTCAAATAAGCATTAAATATGCTCTATAAATATAGTATCCCACCAAAAACCGCCTATCACATGAACCCATCCTTCCAGTGGCTGACGAAAAATCACTTTTTACAACTTTATTATTAGACACTTGAACTGCTGGTTTACTATAATTTTTAGGGGAGAGTTCAAGGTTTCAAGTTGTGTAAAAAACCTTACCTCCAAAATGCCTTCATAAGAAATCCTGCTTGGGGTGAATTTCGAATTGCAAAAATGACATCATTGCAGGAACAAAAATAAGTCAAATCTACAATTTTAAATTTACCCCAAGCAAATTTTCTTATGAAGGCTTTTTGGAGCTAAGGTTTTTTACACAACTTAAAACCCTTAACCCTCCTCTATAAAATATTGTAAACCAACAGTTCAAGTGTCTAATAAAAAAGTTGTAAAAAGTGATTTTTTGTCAGCCACTTTAAGGGGATTGGTTCATGTGGTGGGCAGTTTTCGGTGGGATAAGATATTTATAGAGGATATTTAATGCTTATTTGACATTATCAATCACTTTAGTGTTAAAACAACACAAAAGTGTTTATTTTTTTAAATTTGATTGGCTGCTGGACCTGTGTGGGACAGAAATGTTTTGATAAATTTTGAATGCTGCACCCCACACTGTGGGGAGTTGACAAAAACCACCTGCCCAGTGTATAGTAGGGGATGGGTGTTGGCGACACATCCCCAAAATTGTAGATTTTTACCCCTACCACGGCTGGAGGTACGGCACCCGCAGTGCAAGAAATCGGTGGGGGCCGGACCTGTGTGGGACACTAAAAAGCCACGAAATTTTTTGCACTTAGGGTGACCCACCCTGTAGGGGGTCGCCGCGACCCCTCCAATTCATGCGAAGTAGAGGGGGTTGCGCCAATATCTACCCCAAGTTTCAGCTTCTGGCGCGTCCTAGAACTGGAGATAGGACGTCAGAAGTAAAATAAAAAATGGGGGGCCGGACTTGATCGGGAAGGTGTTTAGAAGAAATACGGTAAGCGATATTGAGTAATATGCCAAAGTGAGTGTCTGTACTCGTTTTGTATTATATGGTATACTTTTATAAACGAACATTAGCAGTGGTTGATCAACAGGGGTTCCAGGAATTGAATAATTATTTGAGTCGAAAATTTCCACTCGATCCCCGATATAATCCAAGATTGCATAATTTTGTACAACAAATCTGGCATGTTGGCCTGCTCCGCATTCTAATTTATATTTGCCTGAAAACGGTAGGAATGGAAAATTAAATGTATTTTAGAACGTTTTTAAGTTATTTTTGTGCTAAATTGACAATAAATTATACAGTTTAAATTAAGTTATTTTTCTAAAATGACGTATTGAAAATAGTTTTCAAATTTTCAAATTTTTGAATGCTTTTCGAATTTTAGAATTTTTCACAAACATCGTATTTTCGCATTTATAACATAGTGTATGTCATGTTGTTAAACAGAATGCCGTATTTCCTAGAAATACCCACAAGGGGTTTATTTTTTCAGAGTGAGAATTTTGAGGGGGGGGGGTATTTCGAGGGGGTAATTCAAGGGGAGTTTTTTTTCGCCAGAAATTTTTTTAACTCACAGTACTAATAACGTATGCAGACGTAGAAAAATGCAACAAAAACCACCATGTATAAGAGTAGTGATGGAAAAAGCGCCAGGCGTTTAGCGCCAAGCGCCAAAAGCGCCATGGCGCTTTTCCTACCCACAGCGCCAAGCGCCAATGGCGCCAGAGCAAAATAGCGCCAAGCGCCAAAAGCGCCATGGCGCTTTTCTGGATGTCAGCGCCAAGCGCCAATGGCGCCACAGGGTAATGGCGCCAAGCGCCAATAGCGCCAGCGCCAAATTTTTTTTCAATTCGTTTGTAGAATAATGACTACATAACTGCGACGTACTGCTGATGTTGATGTAGTCGATTTAACTTTGGCAATTAAAGTTCAATCCACCAAGTAAAAAGGGTAACTATTCAGGAAGGGGATTCAGTGATTAGAAAACAAAAATCCCTTTTTGTGAAATCAATCATCTCTTTTTGTCTTAATCATCAACGTTTATAAGTTGAGGCTTAAAATGAATAAAGGTGTATACAATGGATAACTTTTTGAGAAAACAGAAGGCACTTGCTCCACGTCCAAATATGATGACCTTTGAAAAAAAGCACAATTAAACACCTCTACTTGTATTCTATGTAAATAAAATTGTCTCCTAATATAAATCAATACTTAATAAATATGTCCCATAACACCCTTACATAAATTAATATTTATTCATTTGACCTAAAGTTGATCAACTGGAGTTTCGATTTCACAGCATCATGGCAATTATTATGATCAAGGTTGGCGCTTTTTTGGCGCCATTTAAAATGCTGGCGCCAAGCGCCAATAGCGCCACCAGAAAATGGCGCCAAGCGCCAAAAGCGCCATGGCGCTTTTTGAGAGCCCGGCGCCAAGCGCCAATGGCGCCACGCTAAAATAGCGCCAAGCGCCAAAAGCGCCATGGCGCTTTTTGCTTTGGCGCTAGCGCCAGGCGCCAGCGCCATGGCGCTTTTCCATCACTATATAAGAGTCTACAGCCTTATATAAGTACAGTATGTATATGGTATAAACCATGTTCTAACGTAACACAATCATTGTTTTTAACGTGTGTTATGCATTGCCCAGGTCATAAACCGCAGCTTTTGTCATTGACGTTCTCTTCACACTCAATTGGGAGGGGGGCATTTCGAGGGGGGTTTATAAATTCATAGTGCCCATTTTGAGGGGGGGGGGGTATTTCGAGGGGGGTCATTTCGAGGGGGTTTATTAATTCATAGTGCCCATTTTGAGGGCGGTATTTCGAGGGGGGTATTTCGAGGAGGGGTATTCCGAGGAAATACGATATTTTACTTTTAACTTATTTACTAGTGATGAAATGGCGCGATGGGCGCCATTTCGCCATTAGCACCCTTTTAATTTTTCCATCACTATTATTTAGAGACATATTTCTAGGTCTCACATCCTCCAAAATTAAAAATTTGCAAGTGTTTTCAATGAGTATACATTAATCATTATTTGCACATTTGTCAAAAAACTCACAATCCAAATCATTGCAATACTGTTGATCTGGGTAACCGGGTGAAATCATATGTCTCGGTGCTGTGTTCGATTCATCGGGACATTCACATCCTGGACCTGTGAAATTGACACCTGGTGAATGTGACACATGTATGTAAGTTTGTGAAATACCGTTCTGGTTCTGTAACCACGAATTCTGATAGATTTCTTTGATGTACCGTATTTCCTCGAAATACCCCCCTACTCGAAATACCCCCCCCCTCGTTTAACCCCCCCCCCCCCCTCTCGGGACCACTATGAAACAATCACCACCCGGGGGGTATTTCGAGTAATTACGGTAAACTTGATTTTGCTGTTGAAGGCATTTTTGAGCAAGAGCAAATCACTTCAACGCGAATCGAACCAGAAAATGAGTCAAAAAATGTAAAAACAACAAACCTGAGAAATGTGCACATTGCCAGAATAATGGGAGCAAAATTAATATTTTAATCGGAGCAGACATCTGAGTAAATACATCATACAGCAAAAGCAATATATGGAAATTTTGAATTGTACTTTTTTGAAACTTGCATGTAAACGTGATTCATTATGGAAAATTTTGGAATTATGGAAAATATATACCGTATTACCTTGAAATACCCCCATGGGGGTTTATTATTTCGCCAGCAAAATTTGAGGGGGGTTAATCCGAAGGATATTTTTTATATTATTTGTCAGAAATTTTCGTGAGGATCGTAGTAAATAGTAGGCATTTGCGTACCCAAAACGAGTAATAAATGTGTCTAAACAGGATATATTTGGAATAAAAACGTAGATACCTAGCTACACAAACTAGGTAGTCTATATGTAGCTGCAATGCAAATTAGCAGTAATATACATCATGTACATTGCATACATGATGTATTTATTATGTACATGACGTACATCATTCCGAAGGGGGGGGGTATTATTTCCCCAGCCCATTTTGACGGGTGCAACATAGCATAATAAATAAGTGTGCAAGCATCAACAAATGTTCTACTAAATGAGAGACAGCTTTTGCTCTACCAAGCATAAGCTTATTGAATGCTAACAATTACTCATCTTAGAAAGGCACGAAATGCACAAAAGTTTAGCACACCACTAATTGAGTACAATAAATCAGTTACTTTGTTGGAGCCATTTGACTAAAGTGTGAAACAAACTAGAGATGTTAAATGTAAATACTTGCAGTGGTGCAGTGGTGGTTGCCATTTTGCAGGACATTTTCCATGACTTTTGACACTTTGCATGACATTTCACATTTTACAGGGCTTTTTACAGGGTCTGGGATTGCCCCCTAACTTTACACGCGCTTAACGCGCTTCCAAAATTGTGGAAGACTATGTGAAAAAAGTTTTGCATTGTGTTAAGCATGCACTGTGTGCAGCTTCAGCTAAAGCACAGTAGTGCACTGCTGTTTGAAAAGATATTACATTATTTCACTTCAAGCTTTTTTCATTTTTTGAGACTCTCACATGTAAAAAAGTAATGATAATCAACAAAAATTATCAAATCACAACTTTGAGCGGATAAAAAAATGTGGGCTTTACACACCATTTTATGAATTATCGACAACTTTTGATTGACCATGACTACCGTATTTCTTCTAATAGAATGGCATACCTCCAATAGAATGGCACTTCCAATATAACAACAAGTATAAATTACACTGGAAGAGTGCAAAAAAACAAAAATATCAGAAAAATGGGTGGTAAGAAAATCCAAGGTGTTCATGATTATGATTCAGGGTTGTTTTCACAGTTGGTTTTGTTTTTATTTATGCCCTGATATCAAAATTTTGTTGATGTTTCATCAAATATTTACGCTTTCTCAGAGTTGTTAAAAGTACTGAACTTTTTTCAAAGTATACATAAATGTAAAGTATTTAATTTTTTACTCACCCCCACAGTACAGAAAACGTAAAGTAAATATTTGACTTTTTAAGCTATTTTTGGGAAAAAAAAAAATTTTTTCCCTTTTTTCCCATCTACCGTATTACCTCGAAATACCCCCAGGGGGTTTATCATTTCGCCAGCAAAATTTTAGGGGGGATAATTCGAGGGGGGGGGGTTATTCGAGGGGGGTATATTATTTCGCCAGAAAATTTCGGAAATTCCCCATACGCAGACGTAGAAAAAACAAACAATTACATGGATGTATATGTATTTATAGGCATTTATAACTGTATATACACAGTAATACTTCCCTAACGTCATTTAATCATCAGTTTTAACGTGTGTTCTGCATTGTACAGATCACAAACTACGGTATTTGTCATGTACGTTATCTTTACACTCAATTTTAGGGGGGTATTTCGAGGGTGGGTTTATTATTTCCTCAGCCGAATTTTAGGGGGGGTATTTCGAGGGGGGGTTAATTCAAGGGGGGCTAATTCGAGGTAATACGGTATGCGTTGAAAAAGCCTATAAAAAAGCCATCTAAAATACGTTCTCTGTACTCGAGTACTTTCATAAAGTATGCGTAAAAGCGAGTACTGGTACTTTTTTACAGTATATGTAAACGTAAATACTTACGAGTATACGTACTTTTTGAGTAAACGTAAATAGGTTTTAACAACTATGGGCTTTATATGAAACATGCGAGAACATTTTTGGTGAAAAAAATAGAATGGCGATCTCCAACAGAACGGCACCTCTAATAGAACAGCCGGTAAAAAAGTTGATGAAAACAATATAACAGCACTCTTCTATTCGGTAGTTGGGTAGGACACACACTAGTACACCACCGAAATATAGGAAACTCATGAAACTATTTTGAACACATTTGAGTTTACCAGATACAATGATGGCCATCAACAGTAGTTGACAGACTCCTATTTCTGGTAAACTTAAATTCATTCATAACAGTTTCCCAAACTTCAGTAGTGTGCTGGTGTCCGCAGAGCCATTATACCCATCATTTTTTCAGTTCATAAATGTGTGGACTGTGGATCTAAAAAAACTACAAAACTTTGGAAACACAAATTCAAATAACAGACCAAAGTATGTACACATTTTACAAACAATCCATCAAGATCACCGCCACAATCTGTCTGCTCTGAATTTAATTGACAAAAAGAACAAAACTGTGTTTTAAAAATCACCAAAAAAAATCCAAAAAAATCAAGATCCGTCAAACACCTGAATCCGGTTCCCTAACATAAGATTTTCTCCGATGTTTGTTACCCCCAGTTCCAATGTTCCCTTTGCTGTGCCTCTTGGTGTCCTGTGTTTTGTGATGATAAAAATTTGGGACAAACTTTTTTGGATATATTCAGCGGACTGCACGCTATGCATTTTTCGAAGGAAACCACCATGACGTCATCATTTAAAAAATGACATTTGTTCCAGCAAAGAAAGATAAAACGTCTCAGGATAAACATTCATCGCTTGGACACAACTCCGCCTTATTTGTGAAAGTGCATATATACTTAAGTATCCTGCCTGCACATTATCAACAAAGACATAATTGAGGCGTCTAATTCTAAAAGTCGACTAGTCCACAAAATGCGATTTTGAGTAAATTGCATTTTAAGTTTCATTTCCAATTCCAGGTCCGTGGTGCGCGTCCAATGGGGCTCTCTCATGCTCAACATTTTGTTCCAAATGTTAACAATAAAGTGTCCAATTTTCAGCCCCTGCTCTCAACGTATATGTGAAAAATTGGGTGTCTATAAAATTCTACTCAGACAGAACAAAACTGTTTTGGGGAGGGAAATGGACTTGTCGACTTCTTGCACGCGACAAAATTTTTGTTCCCGCCCGCGTTGCCCCTGCCTTATGGGAAATTGGTGGACTTTTCAACTTTTAGGAATCGGTGTCCATGATGGACTTATCACATTTCTTACATTTTTTCCTATAAAAAAGGCTGCGAAAGGTGGACTTGTCGACTTTTAGCCCAAAACTCAGTGGACTTGTCGACTTCTGACACAAATTTTTTGCATTTTTCCCAAAAATGTTAAATTTGTCACTTTGCCATATGGGTATATGAGGTCAAAAAATCTATGGAAAATTATGAAAAATCTGCGGGAGTAGCCCCAGATGACGTTTCCGGGTCTAACTCAAAATTTTCATATTTTGGACTTGTCGACTTTTAGAATTGGACGTCTCAATAAATTTTGGGTGAATACTTTATGGTCCATCGAGTATACTGAGTTTTTTTGTGCAGTTGCAATCTTGTTCAAATTTAAAGAATTGAGAATTACACATAAACAGCCAATTCAGCTTAGATTTTCTGTTAAAGACCTGTTCTGAAAAAGTCTTAAACCAGGAAAAAAGAGTCCAATCTGAAGGGTACTCACTGAAATTCAAAATGTTGCTTAAAATGATAAAAAGACCTCTTTGCAAATGGATTCATTCTGAAAACTAGGGAAATTCTGTGAAACATTGAAATCATATTCAAATCATCTTGCCAATATCTTTATTGAAGTACATACACTTGCCCTCAACAAACCAGTCATTCTTGAAATATACTTGATGGACAGAACACTATACAATGAATTCTACCATATTTTTATGAATAAGGTTACATGAAAGATTTTGCACCAAATACACCCAAAGTGGGAGCAATGTGATCTGATTAGAAAAATGTTTACCGTATTTTCTCGAAATACCCCCAGCCCAGGGGGTTTATTTTTTCAGAGTGAGGATTTTGAGGGGGGTTAAACGAGGGGGGTATTTCGAGGGGGGGTTATTATTTCACCAGAAATTTTTTGAAATCCCAGTACTAAATTGTCATCTGAAACGTATGCAGACGTCGAAAAATGCAACAAAAATCGCCATTTATAAGACTCTAAAGACTTGTATAAGTGTGTAGACATTTATAAACACTGTTCTCACATAACAGAGTCATCGTTTTTAACACATGTTCCGCATTGCCCAGACGATAAACTGCAGCCTTTGTCATTTACGTTCTCTATACACTAAATTTGGGGGGGGGGTATTTCAAGGGGGTTTATCAGTTCGTAGTGTCCATTTTGAGGGGGGTATTTTGAGGGGGGTATTTCGAGGGGGGTATTTCGAGGGGGGTATTACGAGGTGGGGGGTATTTCAAGGAAATACGGTATGTCTATTCATTTATTCAGATGGTATTTCATAGGATAGTAGATTTCATTGTAAAGTGTGCCATCAGTAAACTATATCATAAAACAACAATTTTCACCTGCGTCCGAGCTCTGGGTCGGAAACCATCCTGGCTCTCACTTTCCTGTGGTTCACCAATTTGTGAATGAGACATTTCTCCATGGCCAGCGCTGTTCTTGTGTCTGCGGTAGAATTTTGCTAGAGTGTATGGCTTGATTGGACTTGACACAACTCTAGTTGACATAACTTAACTTGATTGAATCTAGGAACTAGTTAAATATAAATTTAAAAGGTCCAAGAAATTTTTAAAAAATTTTAAGTTTTTCAAATTTTTGTTTGCAATAGTTGCTTATGCCCCCTTCAATAATGCCATAAATTTTACTTTTCAAAATACACTTAATTGTAGTTTTCTAAAATGTTAACAAAGTAACAAATGAGTGTAGACCTGTAACAAACAAATTCAACTCAACACAACCCACCTATTTCTTCCATCAGAACCCTTACTTTTCCTATTACTTCCCCCTTTCTTTATTCCCCCATCCCTGCCAACAGATTTTTTACTCGCAATAGATTTCGTCGATCCATGTTTACTGTCATTTTTATGGTGCTCATATTTCGGGTGCAGGTTATCACTTCGCTTGTTCCGCATTGTTCCGGATTGGGGTTCCTCCTCGATTATTTTGGACAAACTTTCATGGGATATGGGTGTCGAGTTGTGGGTTCCTTTGAGGGGCGATAAGTTTTTGATATGTAAATAAGTTTTGGGTTGTGGGCGTGTGCGTCTGAGCATCTTTCAAATCGGATCTGGGACCGTATATAAACTTGGCTCATGTCCAAACTTTGAGTAGCGTATTGTATGAACACGCTCAAAAGCGTGAAAGCGTGAGTGTGACAGCGCTCAAAGTGTCCAAAATCGTTGAAATTAGCTTCATTTTGCCAATTTTTGCCGCCATAATTTGAATTCTATTTTCGTCTATATACATGGTTATATACCTATTTTTAGCCTATTTTATTTATAGCGATTTCGTAATGAATTTTGGCCCACTGTTTTTGCTGGCTGCCAAGTTTATATTAGCGGTATCCCCGTAAATAATAACCCTCCAAACTCAAAATTGGCAAACGTCCAAAAACAATCATCTCACCATGACTCTTCACTGGCGCGGCGGCGGTTCTCAAATTGTGCTGGGAAATTGCGGCGGACGCGGGCGGACTGAACGCGCTCAATTCGTGCATCGATTGGATAAGTATAGAGGAGACATTCGAACCTTCTGGGAGGAGGGGCGGGAATTTATTTTATTTTATTTCAATTTCAAATTTTTGGGTCGATTGGCGCTACACACGCCGGGTGTCGAAATATTATTTACATTGTCCAGAAGGTGCACCCCTTTGACACATTATGGAATTTTGGCACTGAGCCAAAAAGATGTACGTTAATTGTTCTCTCACACGCTAATTCACTAACACCAGTAAACTCAAAGTTGAGTATTTAATATTTACGTATGCATAAATCAGCTTAGGATGTGTTTTAGTCTTATGTTGAGTTTACCTCTTAATCTCCAGTTGACAGAGATTACCTTCTTTCTATTCTTGTCAGGCCCATTACACATGTAAACCCATTACGCATGTAGACCCATTATAAACACATTATACCCGCAGGAGTAAGAAAGGGGGCGGGTAAACCCACCCCAAACCGCCCAGCTATCTATCTACCCCAGAGGCAAGTTTTTTGGCTATATTCCCCTGAACAACCCTCCCCTCCCTCAAATTGCCTGCCTGGCTATCTAGCTATCTGGAGCGCTTTTGAGCAATTTTACCCTAATTTTTACCCAAATTCGCTAATTTTCATACTTTTCATAGATGTTCACCTTTAAAATCAATAGGTCATGCGTTTTATTGCACATGTTCAGCATGCCAGGTATAGTTAAATGTGTACCGGGTCGACATGCGCAATGGCACAGGGCCTTTCTAATCTCTGTCAACTTGAGATAAGAGGTTCAATCAAAATAAAACTCAAAACTTAAGACATAATTGATTGCACAAAAAGAGTGAATAAGTGGAACAAAATATTATAATTAACAGGTATAAACAACCCCCCCCCCTCAAACAAACGCGTTTTATCCTTTTTACGCCCTTTCGTAGGGCTACTTTGCAAACTCCTAGCGGGGTTTTTTTTGCCGCTTTTTCTATGATGCTTCGCTTTGTCGTCCTGCGATTTGCGCCTGGCTAAAGCTTCCAAAGTGATCGATTCGCTTCGACCTCTGGGACGGAATTTAATTTGCCCGTCATGTTTTTTGTCGGGCGACCCGATTTTTTGGTTGTAAAAATGTTCAATTTGCGAGAATAGTGTGGTTCTGTTTTGGAATTCACTTGCGTATTTAAGTGGTAAAGTGACAGAAAAAGAGTGGTAGGGTTGGCAACCCGACCCGATCCGGCCTGAATCCGATACCCACTAGGGTGTCAACTTTCCGTTTCCGCTTTCCGAAGGCAATTTTTTTTTTCGTTTACGTTTTCCGGCTGCTAATTTCTTTTTTCTGTTTCCGTTTCCGTTTTTCTGTCTAATTTTCCCTTTTCCAGCTAAATTTTCAGTTTTTCCGCCTTTTTTCCATTTTCCGGTTCAATTGTCTGTTTTTCCAATTTTTAATCACTTTCCAGCTCAATTTTTTGTTTTCTGTTTCAGCCAAACTGGTAAACATGCATGCAGGTAGGGTGCAAACGGGATCCCGATCCCGATCCCGGATCCCGTGAAATTCCGGGATTTAGCAGTCCCGATCCCGATCCCGAAACCCCAATCCCGATCCCGATCCCGATCCCGAAATCCAAAAATACCAATCCCGATCCCGATCCCGATCCCGAAAACTTTCAAATCCCAATCCCGATCCCGAGAATCTCCCAAGTCCGGGATCCCGATCCTGGAAAAAATAGTGAAAATTATAAAACGTGAAAAAATGACATTTTTGCGTGCAAAAATGTGAACGCAAACCCCCAGCGGCTATTTTATGTCACTTTTCTGGCATCCAACAGTGTTTTGAGACCTTTATGAACAACTGTGAATGCCAGAACAGTGACGAAAATCTCTATCCCTAGACCCCAATCCCGATCCCGAAAAAATGCCAATCCCGATCCCGATCCCGATCCCGTGACCCCAATCCCGGCCAATCCCGATCCCGATGCCGAAATCTCAAAATGCTAATCCCGATCCCGATCCCAAAACCCCAATCCCGATCCCGATCCCGAAATCTCAAAAAGTGAATCCCGATCCCGATCCCGAAAAGTCAATCCCGTTTGAACCCTACATGCAGGCTCTCAATTATGTTAATTTTTCCCATTTTTATCAAAATTTCTGCAAATTTTGTTATTTCTGGATAAATTTCTGCAAATTTTTTCCATTTCCGGCAAAATTTCAGCAATTTTTTTCCGTTTCCGGCACATATTCGGCAAATTTTTCCGTTTCCGTTTTCCGGCCTTTCATTTTTCTGTTTTCCGTTTTCTGGCAAGTGCAAAAAAATTTCCGTTTCCGTTTTCTGGCAAGTGCAAAAATATTTCCGTTACCGTTTCCGTTTTCAGCCAAAAAGTTTTTGTTCACACCCTAATACCCACACACTTTTTTTGAGCCGAAACCCGATACCCGAACCCGATACTACTACCCAAACCCGAACCCGATACTACTACCCGAACCCGAACCGGATACCCGACCTCAATACTCGAGCCCGATACCCGGCAAATTTTTTGGAAACTATGCCTGATACCCGACCCGAAATTTTTAGGACCCGATACCCGAACCCGAAAATATTGACATTCCTAACACTAATGAGTGGTAAATGATGTAAATAACAAGTAAATCTACTATGTCTAATGACTGCAGTGTCTGTGTTTAATGACTGCAGTGACTCAACTCTGAAATGTACCATATACCACCTGAATAACAGATTGAAAAAACATTCAAAAGTTTAACGTTGAGAAATGAAAAACATTTTGGAAAGTGGGAAGCGTTAATCGGGCTGCCCGAAAAAGGTGTTTATCGGGCTAATTAAATCCCGTGCCTGTTTCGTTTCGACAACGGCGGGCCGCTTTGTTGCGTACTGGAGTGTGAACTGTGCATCTGGATGTTTGCGAATATTGGTTAATTTTAGTGGTACCGTGTTCACTCGAATAATTCCCCCCACTTGAATAATCCCCCCCCCCCCAATGATGAAGGAAAGATTATGCATACAAACGGCATTTTAAGTTGTTTTTTTTTTCATTCCTCTGTCAGTGATGCGTGTCCAATGAGCTCACTCAGTTTCTAAGTTCCAAATGCTGATAAAAAGTGTTAAATTTTGTGGATTTAGGTTGTTAAATCACTAAAAAAACGTAAGTGATTTTGGCGGCTGGTCCAGAATCTTAACTCCTTTTACATAACAAGGTATTTACGTATTTAGGTACTCTTGTCGTTTCACAAAAAATACCTACCGTATATCCTTGAATAAGACCCCAGGGGCGTTATTATTTCGTCAGAGGTTTTGGAGGGGGGAGTTATTCAAGGGGGGGTACTATTCAAGGGGGGGAGTTATTTTTTCCTCAGAACTTCCAGGAAAACTTTCATGTTATTCATTGTTTGTATGCATTCCGTCAACACATCTAATGCAGAAAATGACCAGTTCAATAAGAACAAAAACAACGTATCCATCCTAAAATTCGTGTTCATCGGCGTCTGAATCATTCAAATACACATTGTCGTTTTACCCAGAGGGGGGACTTATTCAAGAGGGGGGAGTTATTCAAGGGGGGGGGGCGTTATTTTTTCCTCACCTGGCCAACAGGGGGGTGTTATTCAAGGGGGGGTCTTATTCAAGGGGGGGGGGTCTTATTCAAGGATATACGGTATCTAATTTTTTATCAAAAAAATAATGAAAAATAATCTACCGCGGTTGAATCTGGTGATGTCGGGGATTGCAAACCACTGTATAATCCATCTGAAATTGGGTTTTTATTTGTGACATAATGGCGGTTTTGGCGCTTGGCACCAGTTTGCTCTGGCGCCATTGGCGCTTGACGCTTAGCGCCATAGTTTTGGCTGGCGCTTTTCACATCACTAGGTTTGATAGTGAAATACTTTTTTCGATTGAAACATACTTTTCAGCTTAACGTTTAGAAAAATATCAATGTAATTATCATTGTTCATATTTGTTGGGCTAAAATGTCTCAAGTAGATGTGCTAAAGAATGTCTTTATCTCGATTTTATTTTACCTATATTTTTAGCGGAGTTGGTTCAGTGAGTACGAAAATGAAAGGCTGAAAAATGTAAGAGTTAATGCAACATCAAACATGAAAAAATACCAATTAAAATTTGAGTTGAAAGAAAACTATTCACCATAATCCGAAAAAATAACAAAGCATAAAATAAACTCACTTCCAAATGTCGCCTTAACATTCAATTTTCTCTTCCTAGCCTTCAATTTCTCAACCAAAATTGAAAAACCACTGCCCAAGGCTGCTATCAAAATTAATGCGGCCAAAATGCTCAGAATTATGTACACCATTATTCTGCCAAAATAATTTGCATCTGTATCTTCATCACTTTCTTCTATTGACTCATCTGATGTAGCTGAAAAAATATTCGCTTTTTAATGATGATTTATAATAATTCCGCAATCCGCACAGACACACTTGTTTACTACCGAGATTTCTACAACTCATAAATAGCCTTGAATTCAATTGAATTTCAATTTGGTCAGTTGAATTCATTTATCGAATTGATATAAAAATTGTGATGAATCCACATGTATTGAAGAAACCCGTTTTTTCAAGTACACAAATGTATCTCTCTCTTTAGAACATGACAGAAAAAGAAAATACCGTATTTCCTCGAAATACCCCCCCCCCGCCCAGATTGAGTGTAAACAGAACGTAAATAACAAAAACTGCGGTTTGTGATCCGCGCAATGCAGAACACACGTTAAAACAATGACAGTGTTACAATAGAACAGGGTTTATATTTAGGTACCATCTATTTACATACCCTCATAAGTCTGCAAACTCTAACATAGTTGTTATTGGCGCTACGCACACTGAAGCCGAAATATTCGGCATACGCACGTTTTCATCTGCCGAATCCGAATTGAAAAATTGCCGTTCGGACGTTTTAAGTTCGGCATTTAAGGGGCTGCCATATTGAATTTTGAAAAAGTGCACACGATATTCGGACAAATTCGGACGAATTTGAGCGTTAATTTTTAGACGCTGAAGTATGTCGAAAGCAACATACTTCGGCATTTTCTATGATAAGGACGATAGCTGAATGTGTGTATTTACCGTATTGGCTTGCGTACCGTACCGTACTCACAATTTCGACTTCGCAGTTCAGCATTCAATATTTCATCTGATTTTGCCGAATGGTTTCCGCATGTAAAAGTGTACGCATCTTTTGAATGCTGAAATACATGCTGAATTGACAAACAGCCTAATTTTGAAGAGTACGGACGATTTAAGTTCAGCAAGTTTTTTTCTATTCAGCATTTAATTCGGCATTTGTCAAAAACGTGCGTATGCCGAATATATCGGCTTCAGTGTGCGCAGCGCCATTGTTGCATTTCTCTATTTATGTCTGCGTACGGTACACACAACAAATTACCTAGTACCGCGAGTTCCAAAAATTTCTGGCGAAATAATACGTTTAACCCCTACGTTTAACCCCTACGTTTAACCCCTACGTTTAATCCCCTACGTTTAACCCCCCTCAAAAAAAACCCTGGGGGTAATTCGAGGAAATACGGTAAAGCCCATCCCATACAACTACAATCTAACTTGACGTAGCATTAATCTGTTCCCTATACAGATTAAATTTTTCTCCGCTCCTTGGATATAATTGTTTTGCAGCCAAAACTTTCGATGAAATGGCATATGAATACTCTTCAGGAACATGATGTGCATATCCGTGGATTATTTCTGGATACCTTAGGACAGTCCCAGACCCTGTAAAATGTCCTGTAAAATGTCATGCAAAGTGTCAAAAGTCACGTAAAACACCCTGCAAAATGGCAAAATGTCTCAAATTTTACCTGACTTTTGACATTACATTTTACCTGCATGACATTTTACATTTCACAGGGTCTTTTTCAGGGTTTGGGACTGGCACCAGGGGCCTGTTAATGCATTTGATCTACCTTCGGAGCCACAGCACAGCCAAAAACTGCAATGGATAGCACACAAATGAATGTGTAATTTGTGGTAAAGCATCATGAGATGTTTCCTGTTTTCACATTTCTGTTTTTCTTTCTCAGGGCAAAATTTTTATCTCTCCGTTTTCCAGGAACCTGCACTTTTCTATTTTCCATCAGTCAAGCAAATAAGACATGTCAATACACAAATTCCCTTATCCTCAAAAACATATCAATGAAAAAGCCTACAAACTCAGCATGCACAGCACAGTGCAATTCAAGATCTTTTTGAAACGTGTGTGCCACTTTATCTGCCACTTGCCACTTTAAAGTTGCAATCCTCACCCCCAACAAACCTTAACATTTTCTCCATATCATCACTCTTTGGCAGTATGGAGCACATCACAGTAAAATTGTCTCCATTAACTTTCCTTAACTGCACAGTGTACAAACTGCCCCCATTGGTTCTTTTTGCCTGTTTTGAGGCTTTTTGACAGATTCCCTTCATGCCATTTTTGTCACAGCCCCATTCAAAGGAAGAGGGGGCATGTCTGAAGGGATTTTTTTTTTTTTGGGGGGGGTTGACAAATTTTGTGACATTTTATGATTTTGCATGGTGGATGACAGACACTCTACAATAATAAATCTTCGAAGCAGTGGCATATTTTGTACAATATGGTAGAAAAATTCAACTGTTTTTTTGATGAACAATACAATATAAATACCTATATCGTAAATCTTTGCGAATTGTGCAGTAAATACAGTGTGCTAAATAATGAAAGTTGTGGTAAATGGTATGGTAAGTTGTCCAATCATGTTGTATGGTTTTTACCTACCATAAAGTTTGCCACATATTTTTGTGAGTGCAGGGGTTCAGCGTGGGTTACCTAGGGGGTTACTCACTTCAAATTAGTAGGTAACAGAACTCTACTATAACATCTTCCATATTCACATTTCACATTTTTGTCTGCTTTTGTAACTGCCCATGATCCAGTTTCAATTGAGCACTCTGTATCTCTGCCCAAAATATCACCTTGACATGCAGGAAAAATTAAATGTGATAATATGAACAAAAGATAAAATGGTCCCATTTTTGGCTGTTAAAAAAAAATTAATTTTGATGAATTAGAATTATGGTATATACATTGAAGTTCTTAAATAGTTGCTTTTTTATTGGGATGCATATTGCATGTTTAGTTTAAGAAATGAAATCTCCAAATCTGACAAAATAATTTTATGCAACCAGTAGCAAACAATCTTTGCAACCTGCAAAAGTAACTGTTGTTTATTTGAAGACAAAATATAAAAATTCACTTCCATCCACAAGAAAATGCACAGATTCAGAAGTGAACAAGTGACAAGATAACTGGTAAGTGATAAGTAAAGTGAAAAGTGCTAAGTCAAGTGACCAAAAAATTTTTTTACTAAAAATACTGGTTACTTGACTGAAATACATCTGCATGACTTAACTTACACCTTCAGACTTTTTTTTTCTCAATTGACCACGTGCACAACTGGCACCAGAATCTCGATTTACATCCATTTATGAATTTTAAATGTCCTTCCTTCCAAGTGACCTATTCTGGCTGCAAAATCGACTATAATTCTTGGGTCAAGTGCACTAGCAAAGACTTTGGTCCTACATGCACACAGCTCATATACAATGCATGGAATCTTGTGAAGTTTGCACCAAAGCACCTTCTCACGATTAACATCCTTGTTTGTGGTGGCAAGGCGCTGTGGCATTTTGGCACTCGCACATTGGCACACATTCAATTAGAATCTACCGTATTACCTCCAATTGTAGGCATACCTCCAATAAAAGATACCCTCCAAATGAAGGTGCAGTTTTTAGCGAAACGTGGAGTCTGGAGTTCTTTTGAACGTGGCGAAATAAATAAAAGGCCAACTTGCAATAGAAGGTATACCTTGTATACGAGGTACAGCTGGCAGTGTGCCAAAACGCGTAAAACCGTGACACATGGCAGACAACGATGAAAATTGTGTCAAAGAGCAACAAAACAACTCTGTGTCAACTTGTATTAGGCCAGGGGCCAGTTCCGCAAAATGAGAAGTGAGAAGTGAAATGGCAAAGGCGAAGTAAATGCGCAAAGGCGAAGTGAAATGGCAGGTGAATTGAGAAGGAAATTGGCAAAAGCGAAAGGAAATTTATTTTTATTTTTATTTTTTACTTCGCTTTTGCCAATCCACTTGCCATTTCACTTCGCCTTTGCCATTTCACTTCTCATTTTGCGGAACTGGCACCTGGTTCACCATTATGTTGCATTCCAGTTAAATAAATTGAATTGTGTGGTTGTTCACTGTTGGTAAAACGTTTGCAAAATCTGACGAAAACGATAGAAGGTACCCTCTAATTGAAGGTACATAAAAGGTGTACCTTCAATTCCAGGTAATACGGTAAGTCGCTTGTAGGGTGTTCAGCAGACAAACCCATGCGCTTATTCACGCATTGGGCGTCTTACCTTCTCAATAGTTAATTAACTAAATTACACAAGTGCATTATTTTAACCAAAATATTGGTTGACTGGCAGTATACTAGACTTAAGTTTGCACAGCGCCAATCTTGTGCAAAGTGTGAAACGTCATGTAAAATTCCCATAAAATGTAAAATGACCAGCAAAAAAAAACAACAAAATTTGAAATTTTACAGGCTATTTTACATGACCTTTCACAGTAGATGTTATTTGACATTTTACAGGCTATGGGAGCTGCCACCTGGAGGCGCAACAGTGAATACTTCATACGTCAATGACATGTCCGCGTGAAGTCACTTAATAACACTTCACAACACTTCACTGCACATCACACACCCATTTTACTGCTCCACTACACTTACAATCTATTTTCGCTGCAGCGTAAAGCCACTGAATCATTACTGTGCCGACTAGTGATGGAAAAGCGCCATGACGCTGGAGCCTGGCGCCTGGCGCTAGCGCCAAACGGAAAAGCGCCATGGCGCTTTTGGCGCTTGGCGCCATTTTGCTGTGGCGCCATGCCCATGAAAGGTGCTTTTGGCGCTCGGCGCTATTTTTGACCGGCGCCAGGAACAACATACCTGGCGCTGGCGCTTGGCGCTAGCGCCAAAGCAAAAAGCGCCATGGTGCTTCTGGCGCATAGCGCCAGATTGCTCTGGCGCCATTGGCGCTGAGTTCGGAAATCCGCCATGGCGCTTGGCGCCAAAATCCTGGCGCCTTTTCCATCACTAGTGTGGACTGACAAACATATCCTTTGACACTGTTTCATGCTGCCATGCATTCCGATGAAGTCTGACGGCATAGGCTCATTTGGCATGTAAACCGCTTGGCATATAGACCCGTTGCGGGGGTCCCATGGGTGGGCTGCTCAGCTAGCTAGCTATCTATCCCAATGCTATTGCCCCTGAGCTCCGCCCCCAAATCTCTTAACTATCTACTATCTAACTGGCAAGACCGTATCTAGGGGGACAGGGGGGGGGGGGCGTTAAGCCGGAATTACAGCTCAGCGGCGTTTGACGTGAAATGATTACGTCGTAAAATTGATTACATCAAAATGGACAAAGGTACAGCATTGAAATTTCAGAATTAGATAGTCATAGTAATTGTGTGTAATGTCCCAAACAAATTTTATCAAAAAATCGTTATTTAAGTAGTTATTAATTTACCGTCGAAATTTACACATTCTACGTCAACATTTCACGTCAAACATTTTACATCATCAAAAAATTTTGACGGTAAATTAATAACTACTTAAATAATGATTATTTGATAAATTTTTTTTGGGACATTACACCCAATTACTAGAACTATCTAATTCTGAAATTTCAATGCTGTACCTTTGTCCATTTTGATGTAATCAATTTTACGACGTAATCATTTCACGTCAAACGCTGCTGAGCTGTAATTCCGGCTTTACTGGCTGAGACAAGAAAAACTCAAGGAAAATGCAGGTTTCTAGGATTGATGCAAAAAAATTGCGCGCAAGGGCCAATGCCAGTGGCGCCATCGCGTGGCGCCGACGAATGGCGTCAGCACCATGGTGCCATTTTGTCACCATTTATGTAAAAAAATTTAGGTGGGGGCCTGAGCCCCCCCCCATTCGCTGGCCTCTGTAAACAAGCAGCCCCCAAAAATCCTGGATACGTCCCTGCTAAGTGGAGCAAACTTTAAGCGATTTTTGAGCCAATTGAGTCCCCAGTAGTGATGTAAAAGCGCCATGGCGCTGGCGCCTGGCGCTAGCGCCAAAGCAAAAAGCGCCATGGCGCTTTTGGCGCTTGGAGCCTTTTTGCTGTGGCGCCATTGGCGCTTGGCGCTGTGCTACGGAAAAGCGCCATGGCGCTTTTGGCGCTTGGCGCTATGATGCCGTGGCGCCATTGGCGCTTGGCGCTAGCGTTTTAAAAAGCGCCAAAAAAGCGCCAAGTGGTTCAAAAAAATATATCATTTTTTATGTAAAAATACCTTGTGTGCATAATTTACATGAGTAAATGTGTAAAAGCGTATTCCAGGAAGAACAAATCTACGTACTTGTATATCTTGTAAACCATTTCCGTGCAAGGATATCCAAAACTTTTCCGGAATAATGGGCCTAATGATTCCCATCCCAATTCAAAGATTGCTCACGAGCCGACGAACGACGTTCAAATGCACGTTCGACATATCTATAAAAATCTAAGCACTTTTTCGAGATGGCTTGCCATTGTTACCGTATTTCTTCGAATAGAAAAGCGTCATTCTATTTTTTTCACAACTTTTTTACCTGGCATTCTATTGGAGGTGCCTTTTTATTGGAGGCTGCCATTCTATTTATTCACCAATATTTTTCGCACATTCTTCATTTGAACATAGTGTTTTTATGAAACATAAACAACATTCCATATCACAGAATCAATTCAAACAAAACCAAATGTGAAAACAACCATGAATCTTCCAACGTAATGTCTACCTGCCGTTATATTGGGGGGGGGTGCCATTTTATTGTTTTCGTGGGCACGCAAACGTGCTAAAAGCTGCCGTTCTATTGTAGGTGTAGTTCTATTGGAGGCAGGGTTGGTTTTAGTAAAATCCTTTTTACTAAAATTGTAGTAAAATTGTATAAAAATTGTATTTTATTTTTATTTTATTCTTCAATTTTCCATTTTATTTTTATTTTATTCTTCAATTTTCCATTTTATTTTAATTTTATTTTTATTCTTTTATTTAGATTGTGACCAGAATAGGTTTTTGTAAAATTCTTTTTACTAAAATTGTAGTAAAACTGTATAAAAATTGTATTTTATTTTTATTTTATTCTTCAATATTCCATTTTATTTTTATTTTATTCTACAAATTTCCATTTTATTTTTATTTTTATTTTTTTCTGAGATTTTGCCAACCCTGATTGGAGGTATGCGATTCTATTAGAAGAAATACCCAACTCTCAGGTGTAGAATAACATCAGATAAAGAAAAGTTAACTAGATTTGACTTATTTATATCTTGCTTCTCACACAAATATGTAACTAACACTGCATTAGCATGGTTGCACTTTATGAGCAGCAAAAATTTTTGGCGCTGGCGCTATTGGCGCTTGGCGCCGACATCCTCTGGCGCCATTGACGCTTGGCGCCATGGTCCAGAAAAGCGCCATGGCGCTTTTGGCGCTTGGCGCTATTTTGCTGTGGCGCCATTGGCGCTTGGCGCTCGCATGCCAAAAGCGCCATGGCGCTTCTGGCGCTTGGCGCCAAAAGTCTGGCGCTTTTTACATCACTAGTCCCCAGAATAATTTTCAGGTATCTACCCCTTCCGGAGGAGAGATTTGCTATTTTACCTATGATGCTGCAGCGGTCAAAACCTTGGAAACCCCTGATCCACTGTCTACATGCCGAACGGGTTACATGCCAAGCGGCACACGCCTCAGTCTGACACTTTTCAAACAACACATATGCACAAAGGATGGTAAAGACATGGAAACTTTTTCAATTTTTTTTTTATTACAAAATCCCATAACAGAGCTCCTAAACATTCAGAAAATCAAAATAACTTAAATGAATTTTTAAAAATTTTTTTTGTATTATTTTTCTTCAGAAATTTGCCATCACGTAGGAATCATCATCCATGTATCCATCCATCTCATTGATAAATAAATGTTCATTGCTTTTTTCTCATGTCTCAATGTCAGCGCTTTATGTTGATTGAATGGTGCCACTGTGCGTGTCATTTCATTTGAGTGTGCCAGTACGTGCCGCGCCATGGCGCCATTGGCGTTTACGCCATTT
>OZ038453.1:7985890-7996029 GCA_964036195.1 Sphaerolaimus hirsutus | reverse complement strand
AACAACAACACCACAGAAACTGGATGCAATCAAGGCGCTGAAACAGAAACGAGATAATGGGGAAGATTTGGAAGAGAATCAGGTTTTTAAAATATTTTTTGTTTTATAAATTAAAAGGTAATTTTGTGCATTGACGCGGCATCAATTAATTTCAGTTGTCAATTGAATTACCGTATTACCTCGAAATACCCCCATGGGGGTTTATTATTTCGCCAGCAAAATTTGAGGGGGGTTAATTCGAGGGGGGTTTATTATTTCGTCAGAAATTTTCGTGAAATTCGTAGTAGAGAATACGCTTTTTCACACACAAAAATGGTAATAAACGCGATAAAATAGGTAGTATGGGGCTATAGATGTACATCTGTACACAAATGAGCGTATAAGTGTATCTGCAATGCAAATTAGTAGTAATAAGTACATCATGTACATCGCATACATGATGTACATCATTCTGGAGGGGGGGTATTTCGAGGGGGGTTTATTATTTCCCCAGCCCATTTTGAGGGGGGTTAATTCGAGGGGGGGGGGTAATTCAGGGGGGGGGGATAATTCGAGGTAATACGGTATGATATGAAATTGTCACCTCTATTGTGTAGGCATTGGCAAATTTTTGACAATATTTTTCCCAAAATTTCCAGTTGGATAAAATCGAAAAGGAGCGGAGCTTATGCGACAAATGGAAGAATTTACCATATCTGCCTGATTTTTGCCTGGGTTCGTTTTTCCCCTTTTTTGTTGAGTTTGAATCCTTTTTGGGTGAAAATTGTGATGTCATAAATCATAATGAATATATAGGATTTTTGTGTCAAATATTCAAATTGATATTCGTTCCGGTGCCAATTTCATTAGCGGTCAAGCGACAAGAAAAGTGGCAACTAATAAGCCATATTGTAAGTGACAAATAACCTACAATTGACAAGTAAATTTATAAATGAAAAAAATCCTTTTCTCAAAGTACTACTTTTTTGTCACTTGTCCACACGCTGAATTGACCACTGGTTTGGGTTTCCCGCTTGAAAACTGTGTGATTGAAAAGTCTTTTTTCGTCTGTAATCTCGAAAAAATTTCCAATTTTTGAAATTGGGTTCCATTAGAGTAGTAAATTTTTTGTTGCATGCCAAAAAAATGCAACGTAACATTTAAAATGACAAATAACAGACATTTTATGATTAAAAGGATGTTTCAGTTTGTTCTGAATTCTTAAATTTTGTTCGTGTCAATACCGTTCTACATGTGCAAATGTCAGATAATTTGACTTGATCAATACGAACACAAGTTTCAAAAATTCATTATTTTTATTTAAAAAATCGTCGTATTCGAAGTGAATCACACAAAGTGAATCACACGTATTTTAAACTTTTGAAATACAAAACTATTTATGCGCTAATTTGCATTCCTATTAAAGTCATTATTGATGGTGTTATGTGGATATCAGAAAACTTCAATACTGTAATTTCATATGGAATTTTTCTCCGATTTATGTCTCCTAAATAACTACCTACCGTATTTCCTCGAAATACCCCCCTTGAATTAACCCCCCCTCGAAATACCCCCAGGTGTTTTCGAGCTGGGGAAAAAATCAACCCCCCTCGAAATACCCCCCGTCTGGAAAAAGGTACATGATGTATTTATTGATGTAAATTTGCATCGCAGCGACACATAAACTAGTGTATGTGTACCTATACACGTTGATATGTATGGAAATATATTGTGGGTTCACCTTTATCACTGTTTTGGGTACGTCAAAGCCCATTCTTTACTACTACCTTTTACGAAAATTTCTGGCGAAAAAATACCCCCCTTGAATAAGCCCCCCTCGAAATACCCCCCTCAAAATTTCCACTCTGAACAAATAAACCCCCTGGGGGTATTTCGGGGAAATACGGTAATTAATTATTAGTACTTAAGTTCCGAATAAAAGTGTAAAAATAAAAGTTGGAAAAATACAATCACTGTGGAAGAAGTACTGGAATAGGCACAAGAGCGTTCATTTTTAACCCTGTTCAAATTCACAAAATGCAAAATATTGCTTCCATTGGAAGAGACAACATCCAAGCGTATCAGTATTTCCACTATATGCCTAAGTTTGTTAATTTTGCTTTGCCTGCACGCTGTGGTATTATTTGAGGGGGTGTATAATTTTTACATCTGAATTTTTGATGGGTTTTTCCTCAATTTGATAACAATTAAAAATTGCCAAAAAATTCACAATTACCATATTTCCTCGAAATACCCCCCCCCCCTTCGAAGTACCCCGTCTCGAAATACCCCCTCAAATGGGCACCATGAACTTATAACCCTCCCCCCTCGAAATACGGTATACACCCTCATAATGATAATTCAAACACCATTCAAAGTTTCGACATTTCACTCGTAGAATGGAGCCATATGTCGCTTGAACAATCGCCCCCTGGATAGCGCATTTCGTGTGCATAAGTGGGCCCCAAATTGTCTGGCATGTTGCCAAAATCGATCAAAAAGTTTTTGTTCAAAGTCATGCCGCCATTTTTCGTGTCGTTTATGTCAACTAGCATCAGACTGGACCCGGTGCTGCGAATGTTGGGATGGTTTAAAAATGTTTTTTTAATAATTTTTTTAATTTTCGAAAAATGATGGTGCTTATTATGGTTCCATGGGAAGAGGCATTTAAATTTTGATTTGCTGTAAATAAAAATTTAAAATTTGAATATTTGAAAAAAGTGAAAATTACACCCCCACTGTCTAAATTGGTGTATTTTAACCTGGAAAACTTTTCATATGATACAGTGTTATTATTAGAGCTTGTAAAAATTTCCGGTACAATGGAATATTTCCTGTGCAGATTTTTGTGTTCTAGTGCACCTCAGCACTAGAAAATAGCACTTCACCCACATTAGTGCATGTGAAATTGTCGTGGGCCATTAATAGGCACCCAATTATGGGTTCAATGCCCATTTCCCATATACCGTATTGGCTTGTTTTGAGTGCCATGTTTGAATTGAGTGCCATGCTCGAATACAGTGCCAGGGTAACTGCCTTATGAAACAATACAGTGCCATGTTTGAATTGAGTGCCCCCCACACCTAACTAATAGAAGCAAACATGACGCGGGAAACGCAGTACGTTTAAAAACGTTACTGCATGCGAGTGGCTTCTGTTCTGTCGCTTCTGTTGTTAAAAAATGTCCAGTCGTTGTTGTATCTAATTGACGCAGCTGTTGCAATTACATCATAATTACGCAGCTGGAATCGATATACATACCAAAATATGTATATCGATGTCTATAATGGAACTGAAATTCCTTACCAAATAATACAGTACCATGCTTGAATTGAGTGCCATGCTCGAATTGAGTGCCACTGTTAGGACGTTGTGAAAAAATACAGTGCCCGGGGTTCAAAACAAGCCAATACGGTAAATCATCTATTAAAATGTCCACAAAAATTTCGAGTGTGCGCGGCTGGAAAAAGAAAAAAAACCCACTTTCTCATTTTCGGATAAAACTGGTTGTCCCAAGCCGAGTAAAGCGAAGTGGTCACGTACAGCCTTTTGCCATCCAAACTAAGTTGCAACATTTGCGGGCCACCCTCTATCGTCTTGCCATTGATCACGGTTTTGCGCCAATTTGGCTGTGAGGGGTGGGTCAGGTTTTTTTGGGTAGAGTCAATTGCGCAAGCATTTTTAGGGAAGGCCGCTGTTCCTAGATATGTTGAGAGCGGAGGCGGACAATTTTGCACTTTGAAGTCTACATTTGCTACTTTACGATAGTCAGCGAGCGCGCCCATTCGACATGCATAACCAGCGGAGAATTGAAGTAGCATCTTATATAAATTTTTGTAAATTCTTTGGTTTTGGGGGTTATCACCTTATAGAGTGAAAAGTGGACGCTTCACAAATGTCAATTATGTATGTAGGTAATTAATATTTAATTTATCATTTGATTAAAAATTCAATATTAAAGAAGCTCACCCCATTTGCCGGTTCCAGTTCACCCTCAACACACATTCCACTGATCTTCACCTGTTTTTAGAAAAATACCATTGTTTTTAAAAACTTTATTAAAAAAAACATTTTAAATAAAAAAGAAAGTGTTTTTACCTTATCAACGAGAACTGGTTTCGATGGCTGGGTGACATCGTACTGGTGAATTTCCCCATGCAGCCACAGGGAAATGTACAGGAATCTATGATGTGAAATGTTTTGGAATTTGAAAAATATTGTGGAAAGATGACGAAGTGACTGGCTACAAACTAATTCATCTTCATTTTTTACTTCTTTTATGTTTTCGTCTCGTATGGGAATTGAAATCCACTTGTGTCATGGATTACCACCTATCAGTTTTTTAAATGTCATTTTACTTTTCACTTGTCTCTTCACATGACATTTCTTAAATTGCTCATCACTCATCAAATCAGCACATCGCTTTTTTACTTCTCCACCTGTGGGATTAATCCCATGTGAAAAACTATTTTAAAAATTTGCTCAAATGCCATTGCAGTCATTTGCCGAATTTCAATTTGCACAAGCACCCTGCATACCCACAAACCTGTCATCGAGTGACAAAATTATGTCAGTAATCAGCGCTGGCAATTTGTCAGAAATTGGCCAATTTTTCACCAGCATTGGTGGCAACTCAACCACTGGCTTAGCATTCCATTTACCAATGCAATTTGGTCCAGTGCTGGGCGATTCCTGACAAAAAATTCAATGATTTTAATTTTAATTCTTGAAAATTCATAATGACAAATTAATTTCACCTGATAAATGTGATAAATGCATGAGCCCAGTGCGGAACCACAGAAGGCATCCTTTGATAGTGGGTCGTGCTTGAATCTCACCTGGAATATTTAATGTTTGAAATATAATATATTGTTGTTGTTTTTAAGTTGGTTTAGTATGTGTATTTTTGTGTATTTGTCAATATGTAGGTACACCCATGTTCATTTGGGTTCGGACACATGCACATTTTTTATAAAAAGCTTTATTCTGCCGGAACTATATCAATTTGAAAATTTTTGCTGGTACCCCAAAAAAGCCCTAACATTTGTCTACAAAACCCATGGGACACCCCCCAGTATAACGCCATGTGGGCCGCGAAAGCGGCCCACACATTTTTTTAGACAAAATTTCATTGCTTACTTGGGTTCGGACGCGTTGGTTATACAGCTAATATTCTGTATTTCAAGGCTGAATTTTGGCTTTGAAGCCAGAAATAAACTATGGCTAGTTGCCAGAGTCTAATGCCTTTAAAAATCAGATTAGGATAGACTTTTATCACTTCATGCCTTTTGATACTGATTGGGAGGGTAGACAATCATTTTCCCCAGTTCCCCACAAATGTGCATCACTCAAGCACAATTGGCATGCGATTTTGGGCATTCAGCAGTGTGTAAGGCACTGGAAACAACCAGGCCAGCTAGAGAAGGTTGTGGGGAATCTTTTATACACACCCCCATTTGAGGAAACCTCCCAAACTCAAGTCGCTTAAGAGCAAAAATGCCAAAATTCAAAAAATGGAAAATTTAGTAGTAAAAAGGTAAGATACAAACAATATTTTTTTGCACTTAAGCGTCTTGAGTTTGGGCGGTTTCCTCGAATAGGGGTGTGTTTAAAAGATTCCCCACAACCTTCTCTAGCTGGCCTGGTTGTTTCCAGTGCCCTACACACTGCTGAATGCCCAAAATTGCATGCTAACTGTGCTTGAGTGATGCACATTTGTAGGAACTAGGGAAAATGATTGTCAACTCACCCAATCAGTATCAAGAACCATGAAGCAATAAAAGTCTATCTTAATCTGATTTTTAAAGGAATTGGGCTCTGGCAACTAGCCAGAGTTTATTTCTGTCTTCAAAGCCAAAATCCAGCCTTGAAAGACAGAATATTAGCTGTATAAACAATGCGTCCGAACCCAAGTGACCAATGAAATTTTGTATATAAAAATGTGTGGGCTGCTTACGCGGCCCACATGGCGTTATACTGGGGGTGTCCCATGGGTTTTGTAGACAAATGTTAGGGCTTTGATGGGTACCAGCCAAAATGTTCAAAGTGATTTAGTTCTGGCAAAATAAAGCTTTTTATAAAAAATGTGCATGTGTCTGAACCCAAATGAACACGGGTGTATCATATTTTTCAGTGGTATATCATTTTGTTTTTAAGATTTAGTCCTAATTGCAACTTCCAAATTACAAGGAACCATTGCTTAAATAAGAGTTTGGATTGTAATTGAGGTAACTACAGTCGTTAAAGGGTTTTATTTGTGAACTTATGGTACATATTTTCATTTGATTACCTACATGTTTATGACAAAACAAACTACCTATAAATACAACACAATGTTTATGGTAACACTATTTATATATCAGATAAATATTGCTACCAAGAATGTTGTATTACTTCACCTCCAATGGCATGCAGCCTTTCACAGGATCCAATTCAATACTCTGCACCAATTTGTGACTTTGCCAATTCCACACATTGATTGAGTGGCCATATTTTCCATTCATCACATCATTCAGATTGAACCCTTTCCTGATCAAATTCGGCACACCCCATTCAGTGGACAACATCACCTTGTGGTATGGCTGATACCTGCAGAAATTGAATTTTTCAGTTTTTTGGAATTTTCTCAAATTCAAAAAATTCAATTTACCAATAATCATAGCCATAGGCAACTGGGGCACAATTGGGCCAGGTGCCTTTCAGTTCAAATGTTTTTGCATCAGCCAGCACAAAACTCCCTGCAATGTGATGACATTTGTAATTCATGCTAGAAACAGACCATTTCAGTAAAAGCAATTTTCCATATTTTATGTAACAAAAGAATGGGTGTGTGATGCACTGTGAAGCATCATGAAATGCCCCTATGCAGACACGGCCCACCATTATGAAGACATTTCACTTTGCTTCTGGACACTTCACATTACTTCATGAGCCATAAAAATAATGCCAGAATGGTTTGTGAAGTGTGCTTAAACAATTGTGATCATCATGATCACATGTGAGGCATGTTGGACACTCTTGGAAAATCTGAAAACTCATGAAACATGTGGAGTGTCTGCACTAGTATACTCTCATAAGCTGTAAAATTTAAAATGTCATGCATGTGTCAATAGTCATTTAAATGATCCTGTAAAATGTCATAATTTTATGTTGTTACTGGTCATTTGACATCTTTCATGACACTTTGCATACTTTTGACAATTTGCATGACTTTTTAGATTTTACACAGCCTGGGAGCTTCCCAAGAGTACAGAGACTGCTTCACATGCATCCAATGTCCTTCCACATTCTCTCAAACCCATTTAGCATCGCACCAGTCATTTTCCAGCCAACTTGAGTACAAAAGAGGTGCAAACCTTTGTTATTGCCATCCTTATCACCCAAGGTGCTTATCATAATGTTGCCATCGGCCAGACAGTGGGTGGTGTGCGGAAATGACACATTGTGTGCCAATAACTGATCGGGCTCTATTGTCTGTGTGGTTTTGTGGAAATGGGAGACATTGAAATTGTGAGAATGCCATTCAGTTTGAGTATTTTGCCATTTGGATTGCATTTGGGGAAATGTGTAAAACTGTGCGGACCACACGCTGTGCAGTCTTCTGAGTGAAACACTATCATGATATCAGATCAGCATTTACATTTTGAAATAGTGTTCAAAAACTTTTTTTTAAACGTTTTATGCATAAAAATGAGGGGGTTTTTCAAAGTGGGCGCATATCCATCAGCAGAAACCCCCAAAACCCAACAAAAAAAACTCCCCAAAACTCACTGTAAAAACTTTGGGCGCCCGTCCACCAGGGGTCGCATTCACGTCGACCACGTAAACTCGTGACGAATTGAGACAGGGCAAAATGAGATGGGACCTACATGCACTGGGATTGCCGAAACAGGAACTGCACGCGTTCCAGCCGGAATGGTGCACTTCGTGCCCGGATTTCAGGGGGAGGGCGGATATTACCTGACGAGGGGTTTTAGTTGTTTTTTAAGTAGACTACCGTCCCCCTGGCATGGGTAATTATTATTTCGTCATAGATTTTTGGGTGGGAACTAATCAAGGGGGGAATTATTCAAGGAGGGAATTATCATTTCCTCAAAATTTTCAATCATGTTTCTATCAACTCATTTCACTCATTATGCTCAATTGTGGCTGCACACACTAGTTTACTAACACAAGTAAACTCAATTTGGGTGCCCATAAATCAGCTTTGAACGTATTTGAATTTACCAGATTACGTTTTTTACATCCTCGTCAACTGTAGTTTACAAATACCTCATTTTTGTAAACTCAAATGCGTTCAAAGCTGATTTATGAGCACCCAAAATGAGTTTACTTCTGTTAGTAAACTAGTGTGTGCAGCGCCATAACCAAAACAACAGGTTTTTTGTCCAAAATTGGACACAAACAAGCCTAAATATGCCTTAAGAGGGGGGGGGTATTCGAGGGGGGTTATGTTTTGATCGCCCATTTTACAATGGGATTATTTCGAGGAGAAATTATTTTTTCCTCACTCATCTAACAGGGAGGGATTTTTTAAGCAAATATTGTGCGTTACTCTACACCTAATGAAGAAAACACAAAAACAACCAAATAACATGTGCTCATTTGACAACCTTGCAATAGGTAGCTGAATTTGGATCCACATCCACAGTAGCCAATAAATCAGTTTCTGCCGCAGAGCGGTTGGCTTGTTTCGTTCTGGCGCAGGTCACATACAGCAGGCTTTCCCGCTGGCCAAGTCTCTGTATTGCAGTTGTGAAATTGTATGTTAAGTGTGCAGATTGTAAGATGGTATTTATGATTGTGAAAAGTGTTAAATGTCATGAAAATGCCTTGGAAAAAGTAAAATGTCATGCAAAGTGTCAAAAGTTATGTCAAATGCCCGGCTATTTACACAGGTCCCGGCCGGGGACCGGGACCCGGCAAAAAATATTTTTTTTCAAAAGTGAATAATTGATGTGTATTGGTTGTTTGCATGTTAATTAGGTGAATTATCACCAAATTAGCATGCACAAAATTTTTGCAAGACAATTACACACGCTGATGCATATTTTTTGGGCAGGTGTGTAAAATTATTCTGATTCATCTCAAATTTGGCATGTGTGTACTCCTTTGTTTAGGGAGTACGCATGCCAAATTTGAGACGAATCAGAATAATATTACACACCCGCCCAAAAAATATGCATCGGCGTGTGTAACCGTCTTGCAAAAATTTTGTGCATGCTAATTTGGTGATAATTCACCTAATTAACATGCAAACAACCAATACACGCCAATTATAGACTTTTGAAAAATTTTATTTTTTTGCCGGGGACCGGTCCCCGGCCGGGATCTGTGTAAATAGACCAAATGCCCTGTAAACTGTGAAATTTTCCTATAATTTTTTACTTGACATTTTACAGGGTGAGTGTGGCACCTTGATGTCTGCTATGACCAAATCTTAAGATTGACAACAAACTTGGACAATACCAAAAATCGAAATTTGGCAATTGACAGTAATTTGTCATTTATATTTGTTGTTTGAACTCTCCAAAACAAAAATAAAATGAAAAATGATGGCCAGTGGTCACTTAAGTATAATTTTTTATTGGCATGGTATTATTTGAAAGAATACTCAACCATTACACCAATAGGCATCTGCAGGTTAATGATTGGAAAGTGATCTGCCATTTACCATTTAGCAAAAGTCAGGTGAAAAATAAAAAAAATCTAAATATTTACATTATCCCTTTCCTATTCTCACAACAAGTATAGTTGTGTGAAAAGTGTAAGCTGAGATAAATAGATGCAACATGGTTACATGCTGTCTAGCTTGTAAAATGACACGTTTGTCAAATGAGACATACCATTGCATCCAAGGGAGTAGCAAAACCTGGTCCTTTGCCATTGCAACATGCCATGGTGATTTTTGATTGGCAATATAATAGGGGGTTTTAAATGTGTATTTTGATCTATGGAGTTTGGGTTTATGTTCTATTTATTCTAGAAATAAATGTGTATATTTTGCTATATTTCCAAATACCTGTGAATAGAAAAACGTATATTACAATAAAAAATGGGAAATGAAATTTGTGTGAAAATCAATATCTCTAGTTTGTCATGTTCAAAATGAGCCATATCTGTGCAGTGAATGGGGAGATCTTATTTGCAGTGAAAAAAAT
>OZ038453.1:7947690-7985690 GCA_964036195.1 Sphaerolaimus hirsutus | reverse complement strand
CATTGTCCTCCAAGGGACATTCTAATGTAATTTTTATTTTTGCTGTCCAGTGCCAAACCTGGACAGCGAATTCTCAATAATATTCATATTATTTTCCAGCGGTCCACTCTCAGGGGGGTCGCCAGGGGGCTCAACCTTCTGTGAAAAAATAGTGGGGGGTGTCGTGTACACCCCCCCTCAAAATTTCGATCAATTCCCCCCAACAGTTTTTAGTTTGGCGGCCCCGTTATATCAAAAAAACAACGGGTGGGCGGACCTCGCGTGGACCAGCGATTTTTTTCAAAAAAAAACTATTCATTTATACGGCGACCCACACTCAGGTGGGTCGCCGACCTTCCCCAGCCCGTATATAGTAGTGGGTGGGTTTCGAGTATATGCCCTCAAAATTTAGAATAAATCCCCCCACTGACAACTGGAGATATGGCGTCCGGCACCGACTCAGAATTTGGGTGGCGGACCTGGCGTGCACCCTGTTTAATATACTTTTTTCTATTCACAGGTATTTGGAAATATAGCAAAATATACACCATTTATTTCTAGAATCAATAGAACATAAACCCAAACTACATAGATCAAAAATACACATTTAAAACCCCCTATTATAACCCAATCAGAAAACACCATGGCATGTTTGCAATGGCAAAGGACCGGGTTTTGCTACTCCCCTTGGATGCAATGGTATGTCTCATTTGACAAACCGTGTCATTTTACAAGCTAGACAGCATGTAACCAAGTTGCATCTATTTATCTCAGCTTACACTTTTCACACAACTATACTTGTTGTGAGAATAGGAAAGGGATAATGTAAATATTTAGAATTTTTTTATTTTTCACCTGACTTTTGCTAGATGGTAAATGGCAGACCACTTTCCAATCATTAAACCTGCATATTGCTATTGGTTGTAATGGTTGAGTATTCTTTCAAATAATACCATGCCAATAAAAACTTAAAGTATAAGAAATTAAAATTAAGTGACCACTGGCCATCATTTTTTCATTTTATTTTTGTTTTGGAGAGTTCAAAACAACAAATATAATTGACAAATTACTGTCAATTGCCAAATTCGATTTTTTGGTATTGCCCAAGTTTGTTGTCAATCTTAAGATTTGGTCATAGCAGACATCAAGGTGCCACACTCACCCTGTAAAATGTCAAGTAAAAAAATTCTAGGAAAATTTCACAGTTTACAGGGCATTTGACATAACTTTTTGACACTTTGCATGACATTTTACTTTTTTCCAAGGCATTTTCATGACTTTTAACACTTTTCACAATCATAAATACCATCTTACAAGCTGCACACTTAACATACAATAACACTTAAACATACAATTTCACAACTGCAATACAGAGACTTGGCCAGCGGGAAAGCCTGCTGTATGTGACCTGCGCCAGAACGAAACAAGCCAACCGCTCTGCGGCAGAAACTGATTTATTGGCTACTGTGGATGTGGATCCAAATTCAGCTACCTATTGCAAGGTTGGCAAATGAGCACATGTTATTTGGTTGTTTTTTGTGTGTTCTACATTAGGTGTAGGAGTAACGCACAATATTTGCTTGAATAATCCATCCCTGTTAGATGAGTGAGTAAAAAAATAATTTTCTCCTCGAAATAATCCCATTGTAAAATGGGGCGATCAAAACATAACCCCCCTCGAATACCCCCCCCCCCCTCTTAAGGCATATTTAGGCTTGTTTGTGTCCAATTTTGGACAAAAAACCTGTTGTTTTGTTAATGGCGCTGAACACACTAGTTTTACTAACAGAAGTAAACTCATTTTGGGTGCTCATAAATCAGCTTTGAACACATTTGAGTTTGTAATGTAAAATGAGGTATTTGTAAACTACAGTTGACGAGGATGTAAAAAAACGTAATCTGGTAAATTCAAATACGTTCAAAGCTGATTTATGGGCACCCAAATTGAGTTTACTTGTGTTAGTAAACTAGTGTGCAGCCACAATTGAGCATAATGAGTGAAATGAGTTGATAGAAACATGATTCAAAATTTTGAGGAAATGATAATTCCCTCCTTGAATAATTCCCCCCTTGATTAGTTCCCACCCAAAAATCTATGACGAAATAATAATGACCCCTGCCAGGGGGACGGTAGTCTACTTAAAAAACAACTAAAACCCCTCGTCAGGTAATATCCGCCCTCCCCCTGAAATCCGGGGACGAAGTGCACCATTTCCGGCTGGAACGCGTGCAGTTCCTGTTTCGGCAATCCCAGTGCATGTAGGTTCCCATCTCATTTTGCCCTGTCTCAATTCGTCACGGGTTTACGTGGTCGATGTGAATGCGGCCCCTGGTGGACGGGCACCAAAGGTTTTTACAGTGAGTTTTGGGGAGTTTTATGTTGGGTTTTTGGGGGTTTCTGCTGATGGATATGCGCCCCCACTTTGAAAAAAAACCCTCATTTTTATGCATAAAACGTTTTAAAAAAAAGTTTTTTGAACAGTATTTCAAAAATGTAAATGCTGATCTGATATCATGATAGTGTTTTCACTCAGAAGACTGCACAGCGTGTGGTCCGCACAGTTTTTACACATTTCCCAAAATGCAATCCAAATGGCAAAAAACTCAAACTGAATGGCATTCTCACAATTTCAATGTCTCCCATTTCCACAAAACCACCCAAAAAACCACACAGACAATAGAGCCCGATCAGCTATTGGCACACGACGTGTCCATTTCCGCACACCACCCCACTGTCTGGCCGATGGCAACATTATGATAAGCACCTTGGGTGATAAGGATGGCAATAACAAAGGTTTGTACCTCTTTTGTACTTAACTTGGCCGGAAAATGACTGGTACTGCACTGAAAAAGTTTGGTGGAAGCGCATTGGATCATGGATGCATGTGAAGCAGTCTCAGCATTCTGGGAGTCACTTCCAGGCTGTGCAAGATCTAAAAAGTGATGCAAAATTTAACATTTTACAGTTCATGGGAATGGCACCAGTGAACACACTTCCACATTCTTCATGAAATGGTAGGTCGTCTATATGTCATGAACATGCTTCACATGTGATCATGATGATCATAATAGTTTTAACACACTTCAACATACCATTCTGGCACAATTTTCATGGCCCATGAAGTAATGTGAAGTGGCCAGGAACATAATGAAACCAATAAAAAATGGCTAAAGCCAACAAAAAGTGGACGCTGCAGCCAAACATCTGTATGCTTTTGAATGCACAAAAGTGATATATTATATACCATGCCATTTTTCTAATTGAGCTATCAAAAGATGTATATCAAGGGAAATGTATACAAATCTAATAATATAGGCTATCAACACAGCAAACTGCATCACAAGAAACAGTTTCACCAAACTTTTTTTGCATGGCAGTGTGAGCTGTGTCAAAGTGCTGCAAACATTAAAGATACGAAAAGCTCACGCTGCCATGCAAAAGTTTGGTGAAACTGTTTCTTGTGATGCAGTTTGCTGTGTTGATAGCCTATATTATTAGATTTGTATACATTTCCCTTGATATACATCTTTTAATAGCTCAATTAGAAAATGGCCATGGTATATGATATATCACTTTTGTGCATTCAAAAAAGCATACAGATGTTTGGCTGCAGCGTCCCACTTTTTTGTTGGGCTTTAGCCATTTTTTTATTGGATGTACTTCTTTTCGGGGGCCACAGGCCCAAAAAAACTTATAAGTTATTGCAAATCAAGCAAAAATGCCAAATTTGGCACTGAGAAAGACAATCTATAGTCAAGAAGAAGCCAAATACTAATATTCAAAATATTTTTCAACTTGAATGTCACAAATTTCTGGTTTGTATTAGTATAATTACTTGATTTTTATCTGAAATTGTTCACCTGAAAGGTTGCCACTTGACATTTGAACTGACATTAAGAACTTGACATTTAGAACCAAAAGTTATCACTTGACAATTCTGACTTGACATTACCCACTTGACAATGACTTGACATGAACCACCTGCCATATTTTCACCTGATAGTTTTCACTTGACATTTATGACTTGACACCTGAAAATAATCACCTGAAAATTATCAGTTGACACCAAAAACTTGACATTTGAATTGAACTATCACTTGACACCAAAAATGACTTTTACTTGTCATTTGACTGGAATTTCACTTGAATGTTGGTATCTCCACTTCATCTCCACTATCACTATCTCCCTGTTAATAGTGCTTTTTTATGCTGTTTTTATCGAGTGGCACCATGGAGTCCAATATGGCACCATTTTTATGGAGTGGTGCCATAGACTCCAAAGTGGCGCCATCTTATGTATATTTTTATTTTTTATTTCAAAATAATTTTTCAAATTTTTTTATTTTATTTTTTTATTATTTTTTTTTCAAATTTTTTCTTCAAATTTTTTCTTCAAATGTTTCATTCAAATTTATTCAAAGTTTTTTATAAATAATTTATAATTTTTTTAAATTTTTTTTTTTAATTTAAAAAAGGTAGAAATAAAAAAAATTAAAAAATATAAAAATAAAAAAAACTTTAAAAAAACTTTAAATTTTTTTGTTTAATTTAAAAAAATTGAAAAAAATTTGAAAAAAAATAAATAAAAATAAAATAAAAATTTAATAAAATTTTTGAAAAAATTGAACAAATTTGAAAAATTAGATGCTAGAATTAGATGCCTCAAATCAGAACTAGGTGCCTCAATTGCCTCAATTTTTTTTAAACTTAAAAAAAAATTTAATCAATTTTTTTTATTTGTAACAAAACAAAAAAATAAAAAGAATAAATAAATAAATTAAAAAAAAACTTAAAAAAATTTTAATTTAAAAAATGTATTTTTTTTGAAAAAATTAAAAACATTTTTTTTAATTTAATAAAAAATATAAAAAAAATTGAACAAATTTGAAAAAATAGATGCTAGAACTAGATGCCTCAATTCGGAACAAAATAGGCGCCTCAATCGCCATTTCTGACTTTGTATTACCGCTTGTCATTTATGAGTTGACAGACAACTTGACATTTGACTTGATTTTACACTTGACATTCGACTTGACATTAACCACTACAACTTTATGACTGAAAGTAATCACTGACTCCAAGGTCACATGCTCAATATCACATCAAGCAGTACTTCAGGCATGTGTGTGCATTTTACACAAAACAAGCAAACTTGAATAACTTTTGTAAATCTCAACCAAAATCGCCAAAAATTGGCTCATTTGAAAGCTCTAGTCATGGCGCACATCAACAAATTTTTTTTATTGCCGCATTTGTATTCAAATTTTAAATTTATTGAGGTTTGAAAATTTCAAACAGATACCATCCCAAAGTGGGCGGAGCCTGTGAAAAAAATTCCCGAAAATAAGAAATGGCATCATATGCTCTTTCATATGAGCCATCAACCATGAAAATCGGTCGTGTTTCAAGGAATTTATTGCAGTTTGAAGATTGTCGGGAGAACAAGAAGAACAAGAACAACAAGAACAAGAACAACGACAACACTGTCTAGAAAAGAAAATGTGCAATAACTTCCTCCCAACTCGACCATTTGATCTGAAAATTTGCATGGGGGTACTTTTCGACACGGGCTATTCAATGGTATAATTTGTTTTGCCGTAGCTTGTCGCGCTCCGAAGTTATTGCGATTTTAATTTTGCGATTTCCGCATTTTGGTGTGTCGGACCATATTATGGGTGGGTCGCTTGCGCCCTCCCTCGGCAGCGAGGGATGGCGCTGGCGCGCCCACCCGATATCTTCATAATGATTGGCTTGTGCCTGCATAAAGGCACTTCACTGTGCATCACAAACCCATTCTTTTGCTGTGTCAAAAATGTGGGAAGTATTTAGCTGATGGTCTTCTTCTAAAATGAATAACAGTAGTTATCACATTGCAGGGAGTTTTGTGCTGGCTGATGCAAAAACATTTGAACTGAAAGGCACCTGGCCCAATTGTGCCCCAGTCGCCTATGGCTATGATTATTGGTTAATTGAATTTTTTTTAAATTTTTTGGCAATGTTCCATAAGACTGAAAAAAATCAATTTCTACAGGTATCAACCATACCACAAGGTGATGTTGTCCACTGAATGGGGTGTGCCGAATTTGATCAGGGAAGGTTTCAGTCTGAATGATGTGATGAATGGAAAATATGGCCATTCAATTAATGTGTGGAATTGGGAAAGTCACAAATTGGTGCAGAGTATTGAATTGGATCCTGTGAAAGGCTGCATGCCACTGGAGGCGAGTTGATAACATTTTGGCATCAATATTTACTCATTCCTATTATGACTTTACTATATAAATATTCAAATGTTGTATAATTAGTTTTTTTTTCATAATCATGTAGTAATCAAATGACAATATATTGTACCAAAAACACACAAATACCGTAAAACAAAATCCCCACTAAAAATGTAATGAAGTGTGAAATTACAAGCCCGTTTCTCATTTAAACAATAGTTCCTTGGATTTTGCCATTGGGACCAAATCATACAACATAAAAAAAATGCCACTGAAAAATGTGATAGCAACTTATTGATACCAAAAATACATATACTGGGACAACTTTCAAAAAACAACAAAAATCATTGCAAAACATTCAACATTCCAGGTGAGATTCAAGCACGACCCACTATCAAAGGATGCCTTTTGTGGCTCTGCACTGGGCTCATGCATTTACCACATTTATCAGGTGAAATTAATTTGTAATTCTGAATTTTCAAGAATTAAAATTAAAATCATTGAATTTTTTGTCAGGAATCGCCCAGCACTGGACCAAATTGCATTGGTAAATGGAATGCTAAGCCAGTGGTTGAGTTGCCACCAATGCTGGTGAAAAATTGGCCAGTTTCTGACAAATTGCCAGCACTGATTACTGACATAATTTTGTCACTCGATGACAGGTTTGTGGGTATGCAGGGTGCTTGTGCAAATTGAAATTCGGCAAATGACTGCAATGGCATTTGAGCAAATTTTTAAAATAGTTTTTCAAATGGGATCAATCCCACAGGTGGAGAAGTAAAAAAGCGATGTGCTGATTTGATGAGTGATGAGCAATTTTATAAATGTCATGTGAAGAGACAAGTGAAAAGTAAAATGACATTTAAAAACCAGTGATAGGTGGTAATCTAAGACACAAGTGGCAAACGAGCCGAAAACACTAAAGAAGTAAAAAATGAAGATGAATTAATTTGTAGCCAGTCACTTCGTCATTTATCTATAAATATTTTTCAAATTCCAAAACATTTCACATCATAGATTCCTGTACATTTCCCTGTGGCTGCATGGGGAAATTCACCAGTACGATGTCACCCGGCCATCGAAACCAGTTCTAGTTGATAAGGTAAAAAACTTTCTTTTTTATTGTAAATGTTTTTTTTTAATAAATTTTTTTTAAACAATGGTATTTTTCTAACACCAGGTGAAGATCAGTGGAATGTGTGTCGAGGGTGAACTGGAACCGGCAAATGGGGTGAGCTTCTTTAATATTCAATTTTTAATCAAATGTTAAATTAAATATGAGTTTACCTACATACATAATTGACATTTGTGAAGCGTCCACTTTTCACTCTAGAAAATCGTGACTAATGATGGAAAAGCGCCAGAACAAATGGCGCCAGGCGCCAATGGCGCCATGGCGCCATCTGGAAAAATGGCGCCGGGCGCCAAAGGGCGCCAGAAACAATGGCGCCAGGCGCCAAAATGGCGCCAACAATAAAATTCACTATTTCAGCATATATATCACCACAAAAGCATTTTTAGGATGCAAAGTGTTATACCTTCTTTTCTGAGTGTTAAAAACCACAAAAACTCATTTTATCATGAATAAAATGTACCAAATTTCCTGGAAATAACCCTAGTGGGTTTAGTATTTCATCAGCAAATTTTGAGGGGGTCAATTCAACGGGCTTATTCGAGGGGGATCTATAATTTCGCCTGGTAAATTTTTAATTTCGCCAGGTATTTGCGCCCCGATGGCCATACCTGGGTCTGAGCGAGCTAGGCAAACCCGCCTTGAAATACCTCTCTGTGCCATATTTGTTATAATGTGTTAACATTTACTCGAAAAAGCCATACACCGTACTGAAGTACTGAGTAAATACATTAATCAAAATTTCCTCTGAAAAAAGTACCTGTACTCACCTGTACTCATACTTTTTAAAATTACCCGAGTACAGAAAATGTATTTCACGAATTTAGAAATGGGACATAAAAGGTGACTTCACTGTTGTAAATTTTCAAAAGTGCCCAAATTTTATATCAAAGATATATTTGTTTTGTACTTTTGTTTTTCTTCTGTTTGAAGATTTGCAGTTTCTGGTATAAAACAATCAACATGAACCCAAACTTGAAATGATAGCAAATAATTTCAACGGTAAATGTGTTTCATTCCACCTAAACGCTATCATTTAGCAGATAAGGTATCTGAATATGGAAAAATATTACCTCTCGTCCCGACATCTTGGCGCAATTTCTGGCGCCATCCAAAACAATGGCGCCAGGCGTCAAATTGGCGCCATGGCGCCATTCAAAATAATAGCGCCAGGCGCCGCCATGGCGCTGGCGCCCTTTGGCGCCATTGAAGGGCGCCAGCGCCATGGCGCCATTCCATCACTAGTCGTAACCCCCAAATCCAAAGAATTTATATAAGATGCTACTTCAATTCTCCGCTGGTTATGCATGTCAAATGGGCGCGCTCGCTGACTATCGTAAAGTAGAAAATGTAGACTTTAAAGTACAAAAGTCCGCCTCGGCTCTCAACATATCTAGGAACAGCGACCTTCCCTAAATGCTTGCGCAATTGACTCTTCCCAAAAAGACCCCCAAAAAAACCTGACCCACCCCTCACAGCCAAATTGGCGCAAAACAGTAATCAATGGCAAGACGATAGAGGGTGGCCCACAAATGTTGCAACTTAGTTTGGATGGCAAAAGGTTGTACGTGACTACGTCGCTCTACTCGGCCTGGGACAACCAGTTTTATCCGAAAATGAGAAAGTGAGTTTTTCTCTTTATTACCAGCCACGCACATTCGAAATTTCTGTGGACATTTTAATATATGATTTATATGGGAAATGGGCATTGAACCCATAATTGGGTGCCTATTAATGGCCCACCACAATTTCACATGCACTAAAAGTGGTGAAGTGCCATTTTCTAGTGCTGAGGTGCACCACCAGAACACTAAAAATCTGCACTGAAAATATTCTAGTCTACGGGAAATTGGCCATGCGCACACTAGTTTTAACACGAAATTTCAAAAGCTCACAAATGAGCTTTGAACATGTTTGAGTTTTCCACAATGAGTCATTTTTAATATCCGTCAACTGTAGTTGACGGCCACCTATTGTAGAAAACTCAAATGCGTTCTAAGTTGATTTGTGTATTTGAAATTATTAGTTTTGTGTGAAAACTAGTGTGCCCAGGAACATTGTGACAAGCTGTAATAAACACCAAGATTTTTCAAAAATTAAAAAACAACAACTTTTTAAAAACCACCCCAAAATTCGCAGCACCGGGTCCAGTCTGATGCTAGTGGACATAAACGACACGAAAAATGGCGGCATGACTTTGAACAAAAACTTTTTGATCGATTTTGGCAACATGCCAGACAATTTGGGGCCCACTTATGCACACGAAATGCGCTATCCAGGGGGCGATTGTTCAAGCGACATTTGGCTCCATTCTACGAGTGAAATGTCGAAACTTTGAATGGTGTTTGAATTATCATTATGAGGGTGTATACCGTATTTCCTCGAATTACCCCCCGCGGGGTTTATTTTTTCAGAGTGGTAATATTGAGGGGAAGTTAGACGAGGGGGGGGTATTTCGAGGGGGGTTATTATTTCGCCAGCAATTTTTCGAAATCCCAGTACTAAATTGTTGTTTGAAACGTACACAAACGTCGAAAAATGCAACCAAAACCGCCATTTATAACACTCTATGGACTTGTATATGTACGTAGACAGTACATAAATATATACCGTATTTCCTCGAAATACCCCCCCCCCCCCTCGTTTGACCCCCCCCTCTCGGGACCACTATGAAACAATCACCCCCCCTCGAAATACCCCCCCCCAAATTGAGTGTAAAGGGAACGTACATGACAATAACTGTAGTTTGTGTTCTGTGTACTGCAGAACACACGTGAAAACAATGTCGGTGTCACGTTAGAACAGTGTACATACCATCTACATACTAATATTAGTCTACAGAACCTTATAAATGGCAGTTTTTGTTGCATTTTTCGACGTCTGCGTACGTTTCAGACGACAATTTTGTACTTGGTTTTCAAAAATTTTCTTGTGAAATAATACCCCCCCCCCCTCGAAGTACCCCCCTCGTTTAACCCCCCCCCCCGTCACGGGACCACTATGAAACAATCACCCCCCGGCGGGTATTTCGAGGAAATACGGTAACCGGTTCTAACATTGTTCCGGTTCTAAATGTATAACCGGTTCTAACCGGTTCTAACACCGGTCATTGTTTTTAACATGTTCTGCGTGTTCTGCGTTTCCCGGATCACAAACCGCATCACGTTCTCTATACACTAAATTGGGGGGGTATTTCGAGGGGGAAGGGTTATAGGTTCATGGTGCCCATTGTGAGGTGGTATGTCGAGACTGGGGGTATTTTCGAGGGGGGGGGGGTATTTCGAGGAAATACGGTAATTGTGAATTTTTTGGCAATTTCGCATTGTTATCAAATTGAGGAAAAACCCCATCAAAAATTCAGATGTAAAAATTATACACCCCCTCAAATAATACCACAGCGTGCAGGCAAAGCAAAATTGGCAAACTTAGGCATATAGTGGAAATACTGATACGCTTGGATTTTGTCTCTTCCAATGGAAGCAATATTTTGCATTTTGTGAATTTGAACAGGGTTAAAAATGAAAGTTTTTGTGCCTATTCCAGTAATTCTTCCACAGTGATTGTATTTTTCCAACTTTTATTTTTACACTTTTATTCGGAACTTTAGTACTAATAATTAATTACCGTATTTCCTCAAAATACCCCCAGGGAGTTTATTTGTTCAGAGTGGAAATTTTGAGGGGGGGGGCTATTATTTCGCCAGAAATTTTCGTAAAAGGTGGTAGTAAAGAATGGGCTTTGACGTACCCAAAACAGTGATAAAGGTGAACCCACAATATATTTCCATACATATCAACGTATATAGGTACACATACACTAGTCTATGTGTCGCTGCGATGCAAATTTACATCAATAAATACATCATGTACCTTTTTCCAGACGGGGGGTATTTCGAGGGGGGGGGGGTTAATTCAAGGGGGGTATTTCGAGGAAATACGGTAGGTAGTTATTAAGGAGACATAAATCGGAGAAAAATTCCATATGAAATTACAGTATTGAAGTTTTCTGATATCCATATAACACCATCAATAATGACTTTAATAGGAATGCAAATTAGCGCATCAATAGTTTTGTATTTCAAAAGTTTAAATAACGTGTGATTCACTTTGTTCGATTTTTCGAATACGACGATTTTTTAAATAAAAATAATGAATTTTTGAAACTTGTGTTCGTATTGATCAAGTCAAATTATCTGACATTTGCACATGTAGAACGGTAATGACACGAACAAAATTTAAGAATTCAGAACAAACTGAAATATCTTTTTAATCATAAAGTGTCTGTTATTTATCATTTTAAATGTTACGTTGCATTTTTTTGGCATGCAACAAAAAAGTTACTCCTCTAATGGAACCCAATTTGAAAAATTGTGCCTACACACACTAGTTTTCACCGTGACTTCGTGTGAAAACTGAATTTTTTTCAAATGCAAATTAATGAACACGGTTGAATGATTTAATTATAATTAAATTTGAATTTCAATAAATGAAAGTTAAAGTTTGAAAATTTGAAAACTAAAACACATACAGCATACAACAAGAGTAGGCTGAATGTCGCCATGTGGCCATTTCAGTTTTCACACGTGTCACGGTGAAAACTAGTGTGTCCAGGGCCATTGGAAAAAATTTCGAGATTACAAACGAAAAAGACTTTTCAATCACACAGTTTTCAAGCGGGAAACCCAAACCAGTGGTCAATTCAGCGTGTGGACAAGTGACAAAAAGGTAGTATTTTGAGAAAAGGAATTTTTTATAAATATTTATAAATTTATAAATTTACTTGTCAATTGTAGGTTATTTGTCACTTACAATATGGCTTATTAGTTGCCACTTTTCTTGTCGCTTGACCGCTAATGAAATTGTCACCGGAACGAATATCAATTTGAATATTTGACACAAAAATCCTATATATTCATTATGATTTATGACATCACAATTTTCACCCAAAAAGGATTCAAACTCAACAAAAAGGGAAAAACGAAACCAGACAAAAATCAGGCAGATATGGTCAATTCTTCCATTTGTTGCATAAGCTCCGCCTCCTTTTTGATTTTATCCAACTGGAAATTTGGAAAAACTTGTAGAAAAAATTGTAAATAACTAACAAAAGAAGTGACAATTTCATATCATAATTCAATTGACAACTGAAATTAATTGACACACAATATTACCTTTTAATTTTTTAAACACAAGAATATTTTACCTGATTTTCTTCCAATATTTCTCCATTATCCCGTTTCTGTTTCAGCGCCGTGATTGCATCCAGTTTCTGTGTTGTTGTTTTTAAAATATAATTTTGCAAAATTGAAATTTTATCAAAACCCCCACCTTTTGCAAAGCTTTCCGCTTTTTCTCAGTCTCGGGCATTTTGTTGGCATTTGACGCATCTTTTTGCAGGGCACCCGAACCGCCGCCAACTATAAAAATAGTTAATTAGTGTTGGAAATAGTGTGGGAACCGAACCCGACAATTTTTTTTGACTCGAAACCATACACACAAAACCCTGAATTCAAAAATACACAACACTATTTGAAAGTAGGGCTGGAAAAGTTACGATAGCGTAGCGAAATTTACTGGTTAACTGGCGCTACGCACACTGGGTGTCAACTGGTTTCCAAGTTTATCCAAGATTTTATATGGCGGGGCACAGGACAATTTTCAAAGTGCGCAAGCGGCAATGTGAAAAAAGGATTAATTGTGTATGTACATTTGAACATGGTTCGGCGACGCGTCATAAAAAATGTGAATGAAAACATCATCATTTCACTTCACACCTCTCAAATGTTTTTGTTTACTTCTATCTCCACTTGCAAAATTCCCAAGATTAAATTTACAAAGATATTCTCCCCCTACAGAAACCCCCCCCCCCAAACACCGAAAAAACAAACTTTTATTTCTCAGCGCAGGGGGTACATAAGCGCCAGTTGTACTAACTCCGCCCGCTTGTTGCATTCTATCCACTGGATGCATACTTTGAGAAGTTTTTGCACTTGATTGTTGTTGCGACGCTTTTTTATTTGAACCGGCCGCTGCACCCCAGCCCGTTTCTTCATCGATCTGAAGGGGGTGTTTTCTTTGGCACCGTGCCAGTTGTTGTTTTTTTTGGGGGGGGGGGGAATTCATGAGCATTCAAGTCTTTACTGAAGATTTTGGCTTAGATAAGAATTAGCAATGATTTTTCACTTTTTTTACAAAAATAAGCAAGCTTTATCATAATTGGCACGCTTCCAACGTGAGGACATAAATAAGCGCGCGAGCAGAGTGTCAAGTGCGCCGAGTAATGTGAAAAAATCACTTATTATCTCATATGTGATATTTTCGAGTCGATAAAAAATCCCAAAATTTTTTCCCGCCAATTTACCTTGAAATTCTGGGCCTCCCCAGGGCGCCATTGCACTTCCCACATTTCCTCCCCTTGCGGCACCGCGCCTCCGTTTTGCATTTGCTGGAAATTTTTTTATACATCTATAATTAAACGTTGAAAAGTGACGTCAAGTGACGAAACAGGTCCATGGCGCTGGCGCCAAAATCACTTCAGAATATTTACCGGGGCCAAAATTCAATTTTTCAATCGTTCAAATCCAAATTGCAAAGGACTTGTATATAAAGGCGAAATACCCATAACAGTAAGTGCTCAGTCAAGGGAGTAGTAAACTGGACAAGTGCAATATTGTCATTTACCTAATTTACTTGTCACTTGTACTTGACTTTAATTGTCACAACTTAAATATCATTTATAATCTAGCCTACCACTTATTACTTCACTTCTATTTTCACCAATGCACTTGCGCCATAAACCAGTGCAATTTTTACCAGGTATTTTTCACTTCACTCCCACTCTATTTTTACTCTTTTCCGTCACTAATAAAAAAAAATAATAAAAAATACCTTTTTCAATTCCTCACTGGCTTTTTCGCAGAAATATTCCACAATCATTTCGCCAGTATATTTCCATATTTTGTATCCATTGTCTATTCTCAGTCTCGGCGCACAAGTGGCAGTGACCAAAAATTGACCGCAATGTGAAAATGAACATTGCGTAGTGTTTGGAAATGACACCTGCGAAATCGGGGGGGGGGGGATAATTTGAGGACTATGTGTTTGACGTTTTCGCAACGTACGTAAAATGGGGGCGGAGTTTACCACCAAACGCTCCAGCTATCCCAGAGCCCACTCACTTATTATATTATATTCAGAGTTATATCTATGCTATTCTATATATATTGTCTTCTAGTTACCGTTTTTACTCGAATAATTCCCCGGGGGTATATTTCTCGTCAGACTTTTTGAGGGGGAACTATTCGAGTGGGAATTAATCAAGGGGAGGAATTAAACAGGAAGGTGTTAAAAAGATAGTATCCAAAAACTTTGCTTCCGAGATAGGTAGTAAGCTGGGCGATTGGGGTGAACCCTCCGCCCAACCCCCTCCCCATTGGGGGGTCAAGCCTATTACGCATGTAAACCCATCACGCAGGGACGTATCCAGGATTTTTGAGCGGGGGGGGGGGCTGCTTGTTTACGGAGGCCGGCGAGGGGGGGGGGGCTCAGCCCCCCCCCCTAAAATTTAAGCTACATAGTGGCGGAATGGCGCCATGGCGCTGGCGCCATTAGTAGGCGCCACGCCATGGCGCCATTAGCGTTGGCGCCAGCGCCATGGAACGCTGTATATGTATGTAAATATACATACAAAACAGCAAAAAGCACAAGATTGAGTGTATTTATACCGATTTGCGGCCACATGGGGCAAATCTGATGATAATATCTTATGTCCGGTGAAGAATGCGCGCTTGCGCGCAAAATTTTTTACGCTGACGTTGAAAAAGCTGCAAAATCCGGTCACTTTCTGGTCTCACCCCGGGAAGGGGGGGGGGCTGCAGCCCCCCCCCGCCCCCCCCCCCCTGGATACGGCCCTGCCATCACGCATGTAGACCCATTATAGACACATTATACCCGCAGCGGTAAGAAAGGGGGGCGGGTAACCCCACCCCAAACCGCCCAGCAACCTATCTCTCCCTGGGCCAATTTTTTGCTTACTTTCCCCTGAACACCCCCCCCCCCCCCACAAATTGCCTAGCTATCTAGCCATCTTGATCGCTTTTGAGCAATTTTACCCTAATTGTCACCCAAAATCGCTAATTTTCATACTTCTTATAGATTTTCACCTTCAAAATAACTAGGTCATGTGCTTTATTGCCTATTTTCATCATGCCGGGTATAATAAAATGTGTTCCGGGTCAACATGCGGGATGGGTTTCCATGCGGAATAGTGTAGGCCCCCCATTGGGGACCCCTGTCTCTGCCCCGAGCGAACCTTTTTCAACAATTTCATCTGTTCCGGGGACCAAAATTCCATATTACCACTGAGATTGCCGAAACCGCACAATAGCAACAAATTTCCGCAGCCGTTGTACCTGAAAAGAGTTCATATTGCTTAAAAAATGTACAAAAAGTAGCAAAAAACACACAATGAAACGAGACAAACCTGACTTCATTTCTGGGGCCCTCACCCAAATCGAAAACTTTGTCCCCTTTGAGATTGTAAACTGCCGCGTGGGCGGGCATAACTGCGACAAAAGAACGTAGTTTTTATAAAAAAGTTAAAAAAACGCATGCGACACCTGTTTTTTAAATAAGAAAAAGTTGTTTTTAAACAAGGACGTAGCCAGGGGGGGGCGGGGGGGGCGGCCGCCCCCCCCCCCCTTCCCGGGCCGGACCAAAAAATGTGCCAGAAATGGCACTTTCAGAACACGATTTTGTTGACAGTTTCAAAAAATTTTGCGCGCAAGCGCGCATTTTCCCTTTGCAACAGATATTTTCGGCTGGGCCGTCTCCGCGGCCTCATCGCCAGTGAAAATGGACTTATTCCTGTCCATGTCGCTGTATACGCCCGTAAAAGACAGACGTATACTGCTGTTTTGGCGCCAATGCCAACGCCATTTGCGCCATGGCGTGGCGCTTACGAATGGCGCCAGCGCCATAGCGCCATTCCCTTACTACAGCGGGTCAAATTTTAGGGGGGGGGGCGCCGCCCCCCCCCCCGTTCGCCGGGCTCCGTATACAATCCGCCCCCCCCGCTCAAAAATCCTGGCTACGTCCCTGTTTATAAACTTACATCCATGGACGACGCAATACTGCAGTCCGTTTGGATTCCAATCAAATGCGTATACTGGCCCTTTTTTATCTGCGTGTACACGGAATTTGCGTAAAAGTTGCAGCGGTAAATATTGATGTAATGGCTTCACACAAGTAAATAGGTCTGAAAAAACGTTTTTTCAACGACTTTTTAAAAACGTTGTTTTTTAAATACATGTTTTTGTTCAAAACCTCCGGAATATGGTTATTTACAGCTACAGTTTACTTTGTGATGTATAGCATAGCCATAGATTTGCTGTGGACACATTATGGGATAGCATTATAAGTGGTGATTTCTGACAAAAAAAGTTTTGTCGACTCGTTATTTATATAGATTTCATCCAACGTTTGTTACGGGTACTATTAGACACTAGTGTTCCGTAATGCTAGTGCCATGTTAACTTTGAAATCAAAATTCCCCACAAAAACAATAGAAACCAAACCCCAGTGTTTTGCTGAGTGTGTATACTCGGCGGACATCACACTTAGTATGAAAACCTACCATAACCCATCTGAATAATGAACCAAAAATTATACAGTTTTTCATCATAATATTTCATTTATACTATGGAATAATTAATTACGATATTTATCACAATATTTTATTCAGAAAATTATGGTAGGTTTTAATACTAGGTGATCTGTCCGCCGAGTATATGAAACTGCGCGCTTTCACAAGCAAAGTTGCGAGAAACACAGTGAAGGAGTACGAAAAATTTCAGCAGTTGTTTTTTTTATCTAAAAATCGTTTTGATGCTTCCGCTCTTTCTTAGAACAAAAACGGTAAAAAAATCCGACCATTTTTGAAAAACGCCATAGCGCGCTCCGCGCTTCAATAACGTCTCCTTTATAAAATCGCGCTATTCCATCCCGTTTCTTGCTTTTTTACAAAAATATTTTAAAAAATCGAACATAATACAACAATAAAAACTCACCCAATTGCACAGTGTACGTATTTCCAGTCATTTCAGCAAAGTACAAATTCTGCTCTCCATAATACGATTTCCCTGTGCTATCAACATCTGTCATGGCCAAAGCTAAAAGGGCATTGCCTGGAAATTTGAATGTTTGAATTTAAAAGTTGTCATTGTTAATGCACAATCAAATCTTAAGAAATTGCAAAGTGCAAAACAATAATTAGAACTATAAATTGGGGGGGGGGGAGGGATAAATCAAGGGGTAGTCCCGCAGCCTGCAAAGTGTAGAGTTAAGTGTCAAATGTTATGTCAAAATCAATCAAAATATGAGACATTAATACTGAAGTTGCATGACACTTTGCATGACAATTGACAAATTTACATGACATTTTGCACTTCAACTTCAGCACGACATAGTTTATCACCATATAAACGTAAAAGCAAAGTGCACTTGACTTCTCTGCCACAACTTTTCTTGCCTCTTGTCAACTTTCGGAAGTGACCCGAGCTAAAAACTAGACTTAACAATCTTCAGTCATATTTTGACCCCCCCCCCCAAGATAAAAAAAAGAAAAGAAAAAATACACCTTTACTATTCCATTTCAGCTGCATTTTATCAGCTTTCATAACAGTTCTTTGGGCCAATGGGGTCGCATTTTGGTCCGCTCCCAGACGCAAAACTCGCAGACAGCCATTGGCACCCTGGAAAAATTGATTTTTTATATTGATTTTTTTTGCGGTTTGACAAAACAATTAAAATGATATAAATTGTGTTTTCTGTGTGTGTACGGTTCGGAAAAGGTTTTCTTTCAACGACCACGGTTTTTTCAAAAAGTGGTTTTTTAAACGACGTTTTTTAAAAATTACCCGGATATAGTTTTGAGTGAACATATACAGGTAAATCAGTCATTTTTAGCGATTTTACCTCTTTTTTGTCTGCGACACTTTGAAAAAGCCCAAAAAGAAACCACCACAACCCCCAATAAAAATTCAGCTAGGTATTTATCCTCCGCAGAAGCGATTTGCTATCAATCCAACCCCCAGAGGGTCAAAATCTGCAATACCCCTGCCCGGGAAAGATATTTAGCTGGGGGTAATCCCAGCCCCCCCCCCTAGACCCCTGGTTTAGCCTTGATGCTAAATACCCCCCCCCAAAAAAAAAAATAAAAAAAAATTCCACACGACAAACCAACTTTTATTGGAGGCACAAAAACAGCTAAGTGACTCGACGCGCCGGGGGACACGCTGTAATCGCTCACGCCCTTGTAAACGTATTTGTATATTCGTTTGCCTGGGGGGATTGTTTTTGCACGATTGATTTTGCATTGGAAGATTTTTGCAAAATGATAAAAATTTGTCAAATGCGTAGATGTGCTTTTTATTGATATTGACTGATGGCAGTGAAGTGACGTTAGAAACATTTTAAACATTTTTGTCATTTGTGAATGATTTGAAAAATGATCGAATGTTTCAACTAGGGTGTAAAAAATTTTTTTTACGGAAAACGGAAAACGGAAAAGTAAAATGTTTTAACTTTACGGAAAACGGAAAACGGAAAGGTAAAAACAAAATTTCTGCCGGAAAACGGAAAACAGAAAGGTAAAAAATTTCACTCAGCGGAAAACGGAAAACGGAAAGGTAAAAAAATTTATCAGCCGGAAAACGGAAAAATGAAATGCCGGAAAACGGAAAGCGAAATTTTCACGGAAACGGAAAAAATAAAGTGAAATTTGCACGGAAATGGACAAATTTGCATGCAGGTTTGCCTGTTTGGCTTTGATTGTGGTAGCTGTACATTCTGCAACTATGGATCATGCCAGTAACTTCCTTGTAGTTCAAGCTTAACTAAACCAACAAAAAATCATAAAAATGTAGCAAAAATACACTACAACAACAATAAGAATACAGCAAAAGTGAACTGTGATGTGACTGAACAGTAAAAAGTATACTCAGCGGACTGCAAAGTATGTGTCCAAAATTACTTTGTGTTTTTTACAGATTTAGATACATATAAAAATTATGAACGGCACAAGAACCTGGTAGAAAAAACACCATAGTGGAAAAACGTAAATACAGATTGGAAAAATAATGGAAAAATGCCAAAAAAAACTGAAAATCGAGCCAGAAAATGGAAAAATGGCCTGGAAAAATGGAAACGGAAAGGTAAAAATTTTTCAGGCGGAAAAACGGAAACGTAAAAAATTTTCGGCTGCCGGAAAACGGAAAACGGAAAGGTAAAATTTTTTCGGCTGCCGGAAAACGGAAAGGTAAAAAAATTTCAGCTGCCGGAAAACGGAAAGGTTAAAAATTTTCCTGCGGAAAGGCGGAAACGGAAAACGGAAACGGAAATTTGACACCCTAGTTTCAACATTCTGTCTTATGAACACCAAACTAAAAATTTTTGATACAAATTTTTGAAATGAAAAATAAGTTTCGGAGCGTTTTCACTAAAAAATAACTGGAGAATGGTAGATTTCATTATACAGTACGTTTTTGGTTGTAAACCCCGCCTTAAATAGCAACCAAATGTAACATACTAAAATCTCTGGGCGAAAAGAACACAATTTCAGAGCCGATCAGTCTGGCGCAATACGATTCATCACCAGTCCATTGGGGTTTCCAATCTGAAAATATATAGAAAAAAAATTGATTCCACTGAGTTGTATTCCGCATAAATTTTTGAATTTCGCGGTTTCGCGCCTTGGGTAAGAGAATTTGGTTCACGGCCCCAACGTAAACTAAACTAAGAATAACTAAGCATTTGGTAAACACATTTTTGGCTTCTGAGTTTACCGGTAGGGTTCAAACGATATATCGTATCGAATATCGGATATCGACCATATTTTCATATCGAATATCGAATATCGATATCGAAAATTTTGAAAAAATATCGAATATCGATATCGAAAATTTTGAAAAAATATCGATATCGAATATCGACCATTTTTTTCGATATATCGAACCTGTATTGTGTCCCTAAATTAAGTTTTCATTTTCATTTTGAGATATTTATGATTGATCTGATTTGCTTATAGTATTGTATTTGATGAGTAAAAGTACAGTATTTATAATGTCATTTTTGTTGAAGTGCTAAAATTGAAGCTAGAAAATGATGATATGCTATTTTTTGCAACATGCCCTTAAGCAATTAGCTTATAAGTATAAACTGTAATATCCACCATTTTTTTATTTGTCTGATACACTTTGATTCATCATGTTTCTCTGCCATGTTCTTCTTTTGAGATCTAAACCTTGTTAAAATCACGTGTACCATTCACATTTCAGTAAAGAGATGATTAACCACATGAAAATACAATATGCCACTTGAAATATGCCTTGCTATACCAAAAGCAAATCGCAATATCGAATATCGAAAATATCGAAATATCGAATATCGACCATTTTTCAATATCGATATCGAGGTTCCATATCGTATCGATATCGAATATCGAGTTTCAGATAAAAATATCGAATATCGAATATCGATATCGAAAAGTCGTATCGTTTGAACCCTATTTACCGGTGGTTATTTTAACCTCCGTCAACTGTAGTTGACGAACAGCTCATTCCGGTAAACTCAGATGCGCTCAGAAGCTAAAAATGAGTTGTCAGTTTGTCAGTTTACCATTAGTAAGTAGTGCGCGCAGCGCCAAACCCGTCAAATTGAATACGTAAATGGGCCAAAAAAATTGTATCGCACAATCGCTAAAACGGGGTCGCTTTTTTATGCTTAAGCTATGCACAAATAAGCTTTTTTTAAATAGGGTCGTTAAAACGTTGTTTATGCCTGATACGCACACGTGCCCGATACGCACATATGCCCGTTTTTTTAACTTAACACTTTTTCAAGTGATTTTCAGATATGAGTAAAGTGAAAAAAGTTTACTAATGTCATTGCGCAACTTTTTTTCACTTTACTCATATCTGAAAATCACTTGAAAAAGTGTCAAGTGAAAAAAACGGGCATATGTGCGTATCGGGCACGTGTGCGTATCAGTGCACCCCCTTTTTCGTTTCCCCAGTCGGAATTGGAATAGAGACAGGTAAATTCCGACATTTGTTGGAATAACTGTATTCCGGGTAATTTTATTCCTAATAATCAAAATCTAATTTTAAAAAGAACAACAACCAATAAAACAAACCAGTAGCTTTCTTATGAGCAAAAATAGTCATACGTTCGCCGGTGGCAATTTCATAAATTTGAACGTTCGGATCGGGATCTTTGTTGTCTGGATTTGCACCGTAAACTGAAATTTTGTAAATGAATTGAAAATGTCAAGTGCATTTTATTTTATGACAGGTAAATTTTTGGGTCCTGCATAGATTGGGTGTTAAATAATTTTTTTTTACATAAATGCCTATTTTTCAACCGTCAAATAATGATTTCACTGTTTAAATGGTTTACAGGCGTCTGCCACGTTTACAGACGGTTTACACACGTTAAATGGTTTAGGTAACTGCTAATACTGCATGAGAACAAGTGACAGGAAAAGTGGTAAGTGGACAAGAAATTTTTCGAACTTATCACTTGTCCATTTGCAGAATTATCTCCAACATTGATTCTGACACAAATCGATTTTACACTGGAAATTAAAAAAAACATTACAGGATTCTTACATAAAAGCGCAAATGAAAAACGTAAAGCGCTTACACGCAAGTTAGGCGCCTTAAGTTCTAATCGAATCCACCCTGAATTCTCACAGAAAATACCAAACTGACCCACGTACGGCTGCCAAAAGCACACAAAATTCCCTCTAGGTGAGAAATCAATCAACGCAGTTCTGGGTAGTCCCAAAGTCATCAAAATTTGGCACTTTCCCAAGTTGTCAACTGATGTCAAATCGAGTATATAAGTGGCCCTGGAGCGAAATTTAATTGGCCACTGATGTTTTTAGAAAAAAACCCTTTTTTACAGTTTGGAACCCTTTTTCTCGACCCTGACTGCCTGCCTTACGTGTTACTACCCGCCTCCATAGCCTAGTAACCACGTCTGGCACAGTAAATGACCTTTACCCCGCCAATGCTGCGACCTAGCATTCGGTACAGTTTAACGTTTGATATGTGTTACCAGGTGGTCGTCCAGGGTGGGGCGGGGGGTTGTGAAGCTTTTTACAGCTTACATTTATCATGCCGATTTTCTAAAAATATCCAAAATACATTTCAATGTAAATATTTACTTTTAGACTTTGCTTACAAATTGTGATAAATTTATTTCTTTGGGCAGCGTATCTTATTTATTTTATAGTAGCATCGATAATATCTTCATATTATCGATAATATTTTGTCGATAATTTAGTTTTGCTCGGAGTCGGAAATTCTTGGTCGGAAAATGATTGAAAATGGATGCGAGTGTTTCAAAAACAAAAAATTCGATAGAAACGAAATCTAATTTAAAACAGTTTTATAATAACGTGCCATCCCAAATTAGGAATACAAACAATCCCGAATTTACGCAGCTTTCGAAATCACATTCATTTCTAATGCAACAAACTATGCAGCCAAAAACCGAAAAAACTTCGGGCTAATTAAATCGCGCCCCTGGTGTCGCAATAAGCGAAATATCTGCCGCAGGGACTGAAAGACATAACTCGACACGCTGGCGCCCTAGTTTCCCCATCGTAGGGTCTGGAAAATGATTTTTTGACAATTAGAAAATGTAGATTTAAGTTGCGGGGGTTTGGGCCCACACACACTAGTTGACATCGACACCAAATGTCAACTGGTTCCCATCCCAATCTAAAGCTTGCTCACGAGCCGGCGAACGACGTTTGAATGCAAGATTTGAATTGGGATGGGAACCAGTTGACATTTGGTGTCGATGTCAACTAGTGTGTGTGGGTCCTTTGGTAGGGGGGGGGGGGGTTGCAGGGGTTTCCACGTGTCGCAGAGCGATCTCCAAATGCACATGCGACAATGTTGAAAATTAATATTGCGGCAAGTGCATTTGGACGATCGCTGTGCGACACGTGAAGCCGAAATCTGAGTTGACACACATAAATACTTTTGTCAACTACTGTGGGCCGCCAATAATCTACACAAACTTGACAATTATCAAAAAGGTATACCCCAAAAACCACCTGGTATTTGGTTCGAAAATTCGCTCTTGCATAGAACCACTTTCCGGGGGTTTCCTTCCATCCTTCACTATATAAAAACCGGCCGAACCTCGTACTGAAATTTGAGAAAAACGGCTAAAATAATCAATTAAAAAAACTAATTTTTTTTAAACAAAATAAAATAAAAAAATAAACAATTAATAACTGACCGGCTAACATGATGTGACGCTGGATAAAAACTGCGAAAATAAATAAAACGAAAGAGAAGTATATTACTATTGGCCCTGCGCACACTAGTTTTCACACGAAAATTCGAAAATTCATAAAATAGCTTTGAACGTGTTTGAGTTTTCCACAATGAGTCATTTTCAACTGTAGTTGACGGCTAACTCATTGTAGAAAACTCAAATGCGTTCTAAGCTGATTTGTGAGTTTTCGAACTATCGTGTGAAAACTAGTGTGCGCAGGCACATTATTCGATTGTGTCATTTTTCTGCAAAAAATCTTTTGTACATCATGTATTTGTTCAGTGATTTATTTCTAATCACTTTTGTAACCTGTAACAAAAAATCACTTTTTAAACGTATTTATATTAAATCCAATTTTTCCGTCTTCAAAAATACTAATTTATTCAATTTCCGACCAATTAACGACAAAAAAATATATACACAACGCGGACAAATACAACCATAAACACCAAATCAGTGTAAAGAATCAGTTTAGATATTTCTCCTAATAAACCGCCACGGCGTCCTAATAGCGTCAAGGGCCATTCTACACTTGGACTGTCAAAAGAAAAGTGTCATGTCAGGTCAAAAGTAAACTTGGAAATGACAAGTGTTTTAGCTAACAAATTTACTTGTCACCTTGTAGTTTTCAAGTGTCAAGTGTCAAAATTAAAATGTTATACTTTTTTCCGAAATTTTGGTAGAAAACTAGTTTGTGTAAGCAAAATCATTGGATTATGGACCAATTCTGCAGTTTATCAAATGATATGCATAAATTTTACGTGACAAGCAAAATTATCAAATATTTACCAGTTCACTTTTCACATGTAAGTTTCAAATTGACACCGGGGTACTATTCTAAAATTTGACAAAAGTAATGACAAGTTGCATTTCAATCAAGTCCGGGCCATAAAATTTCACTGCGTAGCGCCAAAATTAATACGGGGCACAAAAAAAGTAGTATTTTGATTATTTTTAGTGCGAAAAATGGGGTAAATACATATGACTGATAAAAATAATTAATTAAATGAGGGGAAAATGAACTTAAATGTTCCTAAATCCAGTTGTAAAGTGCTCACGTAAGTTCACTGATGAAAAAATTGCGAAGCAAAAACTAATAAAGCCACAATATTCATTATAAACAACAGAGAGCATTCGTATGCAATATTTTTGTCTCATATTGTGTATAATATTCATCATTATACAACACATCGTATTTACTCGAATAATTCCCCCATTTACGCATAGATCAATTTGTTGTGTGCAATTTGCACAAAAATTGCACGTTATTTTCTTAATAAAGCATATTCTGTCAAATTAGTTGACAAATGCTTGACAATTTGCTGAATTAATAAGAAGCCCCTCTAAAAAGTCCCCCTCGAAATGTCTGACGTAAAAATAATTTACCAGGGGAATTATTCGAGCAGATACGGTAAATACATAACGTTTGGTACCCCGAACATAACACTACATATCACTAAAAATATATTTGGTAACATTTGAAACATTTTTTAAAATAAACGAAAGTATACGGTATAGTAGAATCAGGTAGGGTTCAAACGATATATCGTATCGAATATCGAATATCGGATATCGATAGGGTGTCAAAAAAAATTTTCTACGGAAAACGGAAACGGAAAAAATTTTTCAGCGGCCGGAAAACGGAACGGAAAACGGAAAAAAATTTGCACTTGGCGGAAAACGGAAACGGAAATTTTTTTTCAGTGGCTGGAAAACAGAAAAAGAGGCCGGAAAAACGGAAACGGAAAAATCAAATTAGCACAGAAATGGAAAAACTTGCTGAAATTTTGCCGGAAAATGGATAAAATTTGCTGAAATTTTGCTGGAAGTGGAAAAAATTTGCAGTAATTTTGCTGGAAACAGAAAATTTTTCACATCATTGACAATCTGCATGAATTTTTACCAGTTTGGCTGATCAGAAAACAGAAAGTTGGGCCAGAAAAAGGTAAAATGAGGCGGAAAAATGGAGAATTGAGGCGGAAAATGGAAAAAAAGCGGAAAAACTGGAAATTGAGGCGGAAAACGGAAAAAAGGCGGAAAAACTGAAAATTTAGCCGGAAAACGGAAAATGAGCCGGAAAAACGGAAACGGAAAAAAATTTGCGGAAAACGGAAAAAAAATTTCAGCAGCCGGAAAACGGAACGGAAAACGGAAAACATTTGCCTGCGGAAAACGGAAACGGAAAACGGAAATTTGACACCCTAGATATCGACCATTTTTTAATATCGAATATCGAATATCGATATCGAAAATTTTGAAAAAATATCGAATATCGATATCGAAAATTTTGAAAAATGATCAAATATCGATATCGAATATCAACCATTTTTTCGATATATCGAACCTGTATTGTGTCCCCAAATTTACTTTTCATTTTCATTCTGAGATGTTTATGGTTGATCTGATGTGCTTATAGTATTGTATTTGATGAGTAAAAGTACAGTATTTATAATGTCATTGTTGTTGGAGTGCTAAATTTGAAGCCAGAAAATGCTGATATACTTTTTTTGCAACATGCCCTTAAGCAATAGGTTAGGATGAACTGTAATATCTACCAATTGTTGTTTGTCTGACACACTTCGATTCATCATGTTTTTCTTCTATTTTCTACCATTGAGTGATGTAAAGCTTGTTAAAATCACTTGTACCATTCAAATTTCACTAAAGAGATGATTAAACATGTGTGCAACCACATGAAAATACAATATGCCACTTGAAATATGCCTTGCTATACCAAAAGCATATCGCAATATCGAATATCGAAAATATCAAAATATCGAATATCGAATATTGACCATTTTTCAATATCGAATATCGATATCGAGGTTCCATATCGTATCGATATCGAATATCGAGTTTCAGAAAAAAATATCGAATATCGAATATCGTTATCGAAAATTTTGAAAAAATATCGAATATCGAATATCGAAAAGTCATATCGTTTGAACCCTAGAATCAGGGATTGGTTTATACAGAAAAAATTCAGGGGGAAAAGTTGCATGAAATATTGATGGTATATTCAGTGATGGGAAAGTGCCAAAAACGCCAATGAAAAATAAACATATCGCAGGTGCCAATTTCACATTATGTCAAGTAGTAGGACAGAAAAGAAAACTGAAAAAAACTGACATAAAATAATTTCCCAGTCACTTTCAGAATATACCATCAGAGTCCAATACACATTACATATACATAATTATGTACACATCAAAGCAAGCGACATCACTTATGACGTAAATCTTTTTTAAGGGCTGAAAATTGATGTCTGTATCAATTTTTTTGTCAAATCCGCCACAAGTCATGTCGCCAAATTTGACAAAATGTAATCAGAAACGACGAAAAACAGTGACAACTTTACCTTTCCAACGAGTTTCGAATATTCATTTAATCAGCACAAGTGAGCCACCCACCACCAATACATAGTTGAAATTGATAAATCGACCAAATCAATTCATCTGAAAAAAATAAGTCGATAAATATCGATCGATAATCGATCAGTAATACCGCTGGCCAACCGCTGCATCTACTCCGGCATAGACGGAAAATTTATTTTCATCCAAAGAACCTTGTCCCGGATTGTGTGAACCCATCCCGCCGTATGTCCTGTTAAAAAAGGGCGGTTGAAATCTCCCGGTAAACCAGATTCTACCGTAAACCCCAACTCTCCGGTACGGTGCACGGTAAACTACGGTAAACCCCTCCTATGGGGGGGGAGCTGGGGGGTCTGCCCCCCCCAAATCCGCCAGCTATCTATCTATCTATCCCGGAGGCAAATTTTTTGGCGATCTATCCCCAAATCGGCCAGCTATCTACCTATCTAGAGCGATTTTTGAGAAATTTTGCCCCAACTTTCACTCAAAATCGTTTATTTTCACACCTTTTTATAGTTTTTCGCCTTCAAAATCGCGGCTTTCGCCTATAAACATGTTTATATACATATTTTTAGCTACTTAACCTGTTTTTAGCGATTTTTCCCCTTTCTGCCTTCTGTGCATTGAAAAAGCTTATATATTTTGCCCGCGCGAGCCCCCCCCCCCTTGAAAAATTTTCAGCTATCTATCCGAGGAGCGATTTGCTATTCATCCAACCCCCGCGAGGGCCAAAATCTTGGAGACCTCTGGTCTACCGTAAAACCCAAACTCTCCGGTACGGTACGGTGCACAAAACTCCGGTAAACCCCGCCCACCTCTTGAGCTCCGTAAAATCGTACACGTCACTAGCACAGCGTCCCTTCGCTTCGGCCGCAGCGGCCAGCGCTTTTTGCTGCTGTTGACCGCTGGCCACGCTGATCGATCGGTGGGTTTCGGGGGGCCCGCCCTGAATGGGATTGGGGGGTATTTGGGGGGGTATTGGGGGTATTTGGAGGGAGTGGGTATTTGGTGGGGTATTTTGGGGGGCAGAGGCCAGAGTAGAATGAGGGCCCCGCACGCCGTAATGTAAAATTCTCTTTCGGTGTTGGGGGTAAAATGAATATATATAGTTTTGCAAGGTATAGAAACAGAAAGGGAAAAATAACTCAAAATGCATGAAAAGTACCTCTATGTAACTACGCAAAAGTACACATAACGCAAAATAGTGATTTCGAAGGTTTAGTGACAAAAAAATTCCCAAAGATTGTTCACCTGGCTAGGCTGGCTGTACTGCTGTTAAGAATTATATTTTATTTAAAAAGCGTTTTTTAAAGTGGGGGCATTGAAAAAGCGCTTTTTTCCATCCCTAATTCAAAGTTTCACAAAGAACACTAACAGATCTATGCGCTTCCGGGTATGCTTTCTGTTCTACCGTTGGGCCAGCGGGTGCCTGAGAATACAAGGGATTTAAAAAAAAATTCTTTGAATATTTCAAAAGTTTGTTGAAAAGGAGAGAAATTATTTTAAAAAACTTCAAAAAAGGTAAATAACAACAACTGGTATTTGAAAAAAACGTAATTGTGTAATCTGCTGACTGCGCATTTCCCCTAAAATATACCACACCAATCTGAATACTGAAACAAAAATTTCTTAAAATACATTACTTTGGCTATGATAATCAAGCAGAAAACTTTGTTATTTAGCAAAATTTTCACCAGATCACGGTATTATTCTGTGCAAAAAACTCGCTCTACTAATTATAGCGACATCAAAAAATTTGAAACAATATCGACATGGGACAATCATATCGACACTTTTTCAAATACCAGAAAATATAAAATACGGGATCGACATCAGTCACTTTTCGATTTTTTTAAAAAAAAAACACCCTTTAAAAACCGACCTGCGGCGCGGTGAATGAACGGTGTAGACGGGGTGAGAAAACTTGCAAAAGTTTCGATGTGAATGTCTGTTCCGGTTCTGGAAAGTGATGGAAATTTATATTTTTTTAAAGTTGTATAGTTCATCGTTTCCATTCATATTTCAATTGTCATGCATTTATGACTTAACGCATATGAATTTCCATACGCAAATTTACCGATTTCAGAAAGCGAATAAATAGCATGCATCAAAGCATATTCAATGCTAGCGTTGAAAATATTCAGCGATGGAAATATAGGGAATATGGTACCAAGTGTAGGGTTCAAACGGGATTGACTTTTCGGGATCGGGGTTAACTTTTTGAGATTTCGGGATCGGGATCGGGATTGGGGTTTCGGGATCGTGATCGGTATTTTGAGATTTCGGGATCGGGATTGGGGTCACGGGATCGGGATTGGCATTTTTTCGGGATCCGGATCGGGGTCTAGGGATAGAGATTTTCGTCAATGTTCTGGCATTCACAGTTGTTCATAAAGGTCTCAAAACACTGTTGGATGCCAGAAAAGTGACATAAAATGGACGCTGGGGGTCTGCGTTCACATTTTTGCACGCAAAAATGTCATTTTTTCACTTTTTTATAATTTCCACTATTTTTTCCGGGATCGGGATCCCGGACTTGGGAGATTCTCGGGATCGGGATTTGAAAGTTTTCGGGATAGGGATTGGTATTTTTGGATTTCGGGATCGGGATCGGGATTGGGGTTTCGGGATCGGGTTCGGGACTGCTAAATCCCGGAATTTCACGGGATCCGGGATCGGGATCCCGTTTGAACCCTAACCAAGTGATATGAGATTTTTCTATCAACATTGAAAGCCGTAGTATTTAACATTCGGCATTTGATGTTATGCAGATTTTTACAACATTAACCGAACTTTACGTATGGCGGCGACAGCGGCTTATCGTTTTGATTGCGAATTTAATAAATTTTACAATTTTAATTTACTTTACACAAATGTTAGTGTCGCTTATGAAATGCGAAACTATTCAAAGCTACATTCATTATTTAAAACTTTATCTGCTTTTATGAAATTAACCAAGCCCAGTCTACAAAAAGTTGACAAAAACTTGTGCAAAATGGATACAATGATTGTATTGTCGATATTGACCGCACTTATAGGTTTGTTTGAGCCAGGGGCTTAGTAAGGGGGTAGAGGTACCCCACCCCAAATCCGCCAGCTATCTATCTATCCCGGAGGCCGCTCATCTAAATATCTATCTATCTATCCCGGAAGCAAATTTTTTGGCTATCTATCCCCACCTACCAGGAGCGATGTCTGAAAAATTTTGCCCCAATTTTCGCTCATAAGCGTTATTTTCATACCGTTTTAGTATTTCACCTTCAAAATCGCTATTTTCAGCTATTTTGTGTACTATACATGCTTATATACCTATTTTTGGCTATTTTTCACCTACTTTTAGAGATTTTTTTCATTTTTATTCCTTCTTTACCATAGAAAATGCTATATATTGAATCTCCGCGAACACCCCCAAAAATATTTTTGTTAACTATCTATCCCTCCGGAGGAGCGATTTACTATCTATATGAATGAACCCCCGCGGTGGTTTAAATCTACAAAACCCCTGGTTTGAGAGGGAAATATCCCCCGTTAAAACAATGATTTATCCACGTTTTTTCAAAAAAGTGAACAAAAATACTCGTGGGTTGAAACTTGAAACAGTCAACCAATCAATGGGAACTTATTTTACAATTTTGAAGGAGAAAACAGCCAACCATGCAAGCTGAGTGTAAATCAATTTACACATTTTTCAGAATAAAATAAATATTTACATGCTTCAACTGAATATATGTAAAAAATGTAAATACATGTGTATGTTGAACTTGCACATTCACATTGAACCATTTTGAAGAAAATATTTCAGTTCCTTCAGTTAACAAAATGTGTGAAACATTCTTGCAAACTCAGGCACCTCACTAGCAGACTGTGACACAGACCTCACAGCAAAAGCAAGACTTCTGAGTGGTGGCCACAAGACAATGTCCAATGGTGACTGTCTAGTGTCTCTGAAAAAATTGGTCTTTGCAAAAGACACTGTTGATGAGTGCAAACTGATTGGTGGAATTCCCGCCATTTTGCATGATGAAGATTATAGGCAAGAGGCTATAGATTTTGTGGTAGGTTTGGCTGTATTATACTTCCACAAAGTGTGTGGATGTGAGGATTCAACTAGTTCTGATTCAGTTCTACCAGGATAAGAATGATCATCAAAACATCATGATTTTCCATCCCAATCACATTTTGGGGGGATTGTATATGCAGCCTCATGAATGGGGGGCAGCCAGCTCCCTACCCTCACTGACTACACCACAGCACACTACTCAAAAACACACCTACTTCACAGAAATCAAAATTGTTCAGCTGGCATCACTGGGTAGGTCTACGAAGGCTTGAATCTGGGGGACCATGGTACTGGTGCAATGGTATCGAAGAGACTGAGGGGTCCGATGTCTGGAACACCCCCATACCTGCAGTAATGGTGCAAGAGCCGAAGTATGTGAACATACCCGATGCCAATTGTGGTATGTTATAAATTTTGAATATTTGGAATTTTGAATATTTGAAAGTCACTCAAAATCAAGGATGTATACAATGGTGCTGAAATGGATGTAAATGTAAATACAGAGTAAGATGCTTTTTAAATGGTCGTGTGTATTCATGTATGTAAAAAATCTATTCATGGTATGTGAATATTTTGACTATATGCTTAGTGTATGCTTCTATCTGTCAACAAAATTGCTAGGGTAGATACACACAATAATTCCACCAACAAGGTAACCATTAAAATGGTTATTTTACAGGTGTAATTTGGCCTGTGGCTGGCTCAGGCATCGCAAATGATTATTGCAGCCATAGCTTAGCAGTGAAACCACTGTGTGTTATCCCAGCAGACAAATCAGGTTTGAACTGTCTGTGTAACCATGTGAGTCATAATTATAATTACAAATCATCACAGGTAATAAGAACACCTGTGAGTTCAAGGTGCACACATCTCATTCAACAGATGCAGGTTGGTAAAAAGCAGGAATCTTCAACTTTCACATTTCTCATGTGTTAAGTGAATCCCCAAAAGGATGGAAAACAAGTGCAGAAAGCATATTGAACAATGCGAACACAGGCACTGATCACACTCATGAACACGGCACTGGTCATTCACATGAACATGGCACTGGTCATTCACATGAACATGGCACTGGTCATTCACATGAACATGGTACTGGTCATTCCCATGAACATGGCACTGGTCACTCACATGAACATGGCACTGGTCATTCACATGAACATGGCACTGGTAACACTCATGGAACAGGGTCCAGTTCTGCATCAGCACATGGCAGTGGAAGTGCATCAGCTAGTGGCAATGGACAATCAAGTGCAAGTGCAAGTGCCAGTGCAAGTGCTAATGCCAATGCTTGGGGGTGAAAGTGTGGTTTCATGTGACTTTTGGGTGTTACAGTGTGGTCACACTGATGATCTTGTTACACTCATAAAGCAGTTGACAAATGTGTTTGAATTTAGATGTAAACTGAGTTCAGTTTTCAGTAACAAGCAGTTATTATGTTACCTATAACACCCCTGCCTCCCCTAATGTCATTTAAATAGATGGCCAATAAAATTTTTGAGCAATACTTCGAATGCCCTGGGCAAAAACTAAATATAAACTTGTGACAACTATGATCAAAATATTGTGCCAATGCCATTAAAAACACAATGATGAAAATACATGTAAATAAATGTTTTGTTAACTATATTGTATTCACTTTGTACAAAGCAGGAGTCTGGTAGGGGGATTGGGGGGGTGGGGGTTACCCCCCAAACGCTCCAGCTATCTATCTATCCCGGAGGCCGCTCAGCTATCTATCTATCCTGAGGCGAAATTTTTGGCTACTATCCCCTGAACCCCCCTCAAAAAAAAAATCGCCAGCTATCTATCTATCCTGGTGCGATTTTTGAGAAATTTGCCCTAATTTTCACTCATAATCGCTACTTTTCATACCTATTTATATATTTTCACTGTCAAAATCATTAATGTGTGTATCATATTGCACATTTTCAGCTATTTTTGGCTATTTATGTGCTTATGTACCTACTCTTAACCTATTTTTACCTATGTTTCATCTATTTTTAGCGATTTTTTCCCTCTTTTTAGCTTCTAAACCTCAAAATAGCCTATATATTGACCCCCCCAATTTTTTTCAGCTATCTATCCCTCTGGAGGAGCGATTTACTATCTATCTGAACTCCCGCGGTGGTCCAAATCTACAAGACCCCTGGTACAAAGTGACATTTATTCATTTTACAATATGGACATAAACCTACAAATCAACAAAAATCTAAACCCAATTAAATGTGTTCCTATAAATCTGTACTTTACATCATACGTCTATCAAAATGTGCATAACATACAAATAATCAAAGAATTTCAATCTAAAAACTCAACATTTTGAAAAACACGTTTTAAAAACCAAACACACCAATAACAGTTTCCTTCCTTCGCGGCAACGGGCTAGAATCCGGATCCACAAACTTTTGTCCCGCTTTGCCGAGATTCAAATCTGAATCAGTTGATACGGGTTCGCGTTGACGTTTCACCTGAAAATTTTGCATTTTTCAGTTTTTATTTTGGTATTTTTATGTTTTATAATCGCTGATGGGCTAAATTCAGAACCTATTTTTTTGTTTTGGTTTTTATTTGCAATTGCAATGACATTTTTTCATGATTCTCTTCTACTGATGATTGTTGAAAGTCATAAAATGGTCAATTTAAAATGTTATGTACTTATTATATGAAAATACAAAACTCCAAAAACTACAAAATCCACGCACTAATACACATATGCACACATATATACGATCTGGGGCAGTTCCGCAAATTGAGAAGCGAGAAGTGAAATGGCAAAAGCTAAGTAAATTGGCAAAAGCGAAGTGAAATGGCAAGAAAATTGGCAGATGAGAAGTAAAATATAAAAAATATTTCTCTTCACTTTGCCATTTTACTTCTCAATTCACATCGCTTTTGCCATTTCACTTCTCACTTCTCTATTTGCGGAACTGACACCTGGTCGCATCTATTATCGATGTTGGGTATGTGAAAGCGCATCATTTCTCTACGACTTTCACGCAAATGTTTGGCGAAATAGTACACCCTCTAAATACCCCCTCAAAACTTTCAATCTGAAAAAATAAGCCCCTGTAGGTATTTCGAGGAAATACGGTTATTAAAACAGCAGAAAAGACATCAAACCTGTTCATGGGCGAACTCCCTGACATGCCTGCCGCTGAACACTGGAATACTTGCCATTTTAATTAAAAATCACTGATAATTAATTATTCAAATGGCAATTAATAATAATGGGCGGGGGTTCAAAATTTGACAGTTTTTGATCCCAAAAAGTTGAGCGTATGCAGTGATAAGCGATTTCAAAGGGGTGTAAAGCCTCTGTTTTGACGGGGGTGTAGATAGCGGGAAAAATGAAAGTTTTAGGCAAACTTGTGAACTTTTGCACCACGAATTGCGAATCTTCAAAATACAAAGGATTAAATGTCCAAATTAATAAATCGATTAATTTGTTACAGTAAACAATAGACAGTCAAAATAAATTGCTAGGCGATAAATGTTTGTTTTTTAGAAATTCGGCAGCTGGCCAAAAACGTCGCCTCGCAAAAATTTGTGCCGCACAGATAACTCGCACACTCCGAAGCAGATCACGCTTTGGCTTGACCTGCGAAAAATTAAAATGAAATATATTGATCAAATATTGAAAAAGACGTCTTGAAGGGAGCAGGGATAGGAAAATGGGGTTGGGGAGGGGGGTAACCCAACCAATTATCTATTTATTCCGGAGGCACATTTTTTGGCTGCTATCACCTGAACCCCCCACACCCCCGAATCGCCCAGCTAACTGGACCGATTTTTTGAGATATTTTGCACTAATTTTCACCCAAAATCGCTAATTTCTATACTTTTTATGGATTTTGACCTTACAAATGGATTAGACCCCCGCCAACCCCCCTCAAAAAATTATTCAGCTATCTATCCCGCCTGAGGAGCGATTTGCTATTTATCCAACCCCATTGGGGTCAAAATGTACGATACCCTTGGTAACCCCCCCCCCCAATCGCAGGGGGGTCGGGTACCCCCAAAATCCCAATATATCGCAGGTGTCGCTCAGTGGGAGCGTTCGCCCCCCCCCCCAAAAAAAAAAAAAACAAGAAAAAAACGCACCAAGGCGTGCAGCAAAAGTCCGAGGGGACTTCACAATTCGAAAAATCCGCGACTAAAATCGCTTGGCAAAGCATGTGCTTGCGGCCATGCGGCGAAAATCAAATAAATAGAATAGAGGGTACTTTTTTTCGACACTTTGCGTAGATTTTGTGCGATTCTCTGGTTTGGTTTGAGTAGATTTTCTGCGTTTCAAGGAGGGCTGAATTTATATTGGGGGGGGGGGGGTGATTGAGGTGATTTAACGAGCTGTGTAAATGAAAAGTTTCAAGTGCCGATTCCGCAAGATAAAAGGTGGCAAGTAAAGTTGAACGTAGTGGGTTAAGGTAATTTCTTTACCAAAACAATCGCATTCAAAGTAATCCAAATTACTTATCACTTGACTTGACTGTTTTAACATCACTTCGATCTAGAAAAAATCTTCTTTTTTTTCATATATCTCGATTTTTTGAAAATTGTTAGATTTATTTGATTTTTTTAGAAACTTCACTTTTTTTCTTCAAAATCGTCCAAATGAAATTGCATGCTTAGCTGTTTACCATAAATTTTGCCGTTTGATTTTTAAAATAAAAATCCGTTGATAAAAATCAGTTTCCACCCTGTTTTTTTAAACAGTTTTTTGCCCTGTTATACAGATTTTTTAAATAAAATTCAGTTGAAAAAAATCAAGTGCGATTTATTACTTTTCTTGCCACTCGCGAATATCGTACCAGGGTGTGCTGCGAAATTAAGCTCAAAAGTCACAAAAAGTTATTTATTTTTAACTCTGTGAGCTATTCAGAACAGAATAAACAGAGAAATGGCGCTAAAAGTAGAGTTGCCAACTGTCAATGTCTGTCAATGTTTTTGTGCGGAAAAATGGAAAACTTTTCACGTGAGAAGATTGTGTTTGTTACAGGGTGTTCTATTTAAAATGACAAATTTATTGAAATTTGGAAGACATTATTTTTGGACATTTTTTCACGAAAACTGTTTTTACAATGCGATTTATCCGCCGATCTTTGCAAATCAAAGCTAGGAAAATTTTGTCTGAAATTTAACCAAAATATTTTGCAACGTAAACCTAAATATTTAAAATAATGTACATCAAATGAATAGCCCGATAAAAAGCTTGTTTTTCAGCGTAATATATATTTGCAGTCTAATTTCTCGAAATTGTTCGAACAAAATTCCAAAAAGAAACACACTGTAATTTCTTTATAAAAAAAAGAAGAAAAAAGGGGAAAAAGCCCTTCAAAATAACTTGTGTCGTGTGGACACTTTCAACATAATAATGAATTTTGACAAAACTTTGTTCACTCGACATTTTAACGACAAAAAGAAGCGACTTATAAAAGGAAACGTGTGGTGCACTTTCCGCGATTTATAAAAAGAACAAGACATCATCAATTTTCCGTGTTTGAACACGCTAAAATGCACGTACGCACGCACATAAATTTTTGCAAGAAAGGTATAAAAACGGATCTGATCAGACTGTGAACACTATACAAAGAGTGTTACCGTATTTTTATGAATAGTCACATGGAAAATAAACCCATAAAGTTTGAGCAATGTACCTAATCATGCATTAGCAATAAAATGTAATGATAGGGATGAAAAAAGTCTTTTAATGATCGCGTTTTCTAAATGTTGTATTTTCAGTGAAAAAAGTTTTTTTAATCCTTCAAACTATGGTTATCATCAGATGTATATTATTGATCACACTAGAGTTGGAAATAATCTATTTCATTAAAAAATAAAAAACAGCTAAAAACTTCTAAGATGAGATAATTCTTTTAGTTCTTGTTATTCAGATGGAATATGGTAGATATTATTGCAAAGTGTTCATTTAGTAGACACTAACAACAAAAGCCAGGGATTTTTGAGCGGGGGGGGGCTGCGAGCGGGGGGGCTCAGCCCCCCCCCAAATTTTTTCCCCAAATAGTGACGGAAAGGTGTTTTGGCGCTTGCACCATACCAAGGCGCCACGCCATGGCGCTATTGGCGTTGGCGCCAGCGCCAGGAACCGCTTTATATAGATGTAAATATGCATACATATGCAGCGAAAGTCGCAAAAATGTGTTCATTTTCAAGGATATTTGTTTACGGGGACCGATCCGGAAAAAATACAATGTATGGGGAAGAAATTGCGCGCTTGCGCGCAAATGTTTTAAGGAACCTCGAAAAATGTATAGGAAAAAAAAGCATTTTCCGGGACTTTTTAGGTCTCACCCCGGGCGGGGGGGTTGCAGCCACCCCCCCGCCCCCCTGGATACGGCCCTGACAAAAGCGACCTTTTCACGACTTCAATAAACGAGAAGGCCTCGCGAAAAATTTGCTTTATTTGAACAAAAGAAGTGATAAAAAAGATATTTTAAGCAAAAATGCAGCGAAATAATGATAAGTCTTATCAGTAAATTATAAAAGAAGACTTTCGGAGGTTACGCAAACATAAAAAATTGCACGGGGCGAGATTTTCGCCCCGGGTTTTAGCACGTGAATAAAACGTGAGAATTTACATTTTTCTTTTAGGTGACGTACACAGTTGTATCAGAATGATATAATACGTTTATTGGACATAAGTTACGTTTCGCAGTTTTAGATTGGTGGAAAATCGTTGTTCCTTCATATTATTGTGTATGAAAACGTGAACATAAATTCAATTGTATGTCAATTTTGGCATCAAATCTTTTATTCTGTATTTCTGTTGATATCTGAAGGAACTGATCGATTGCGACGTTAACTTTCGGAACGAAATACAACCTGACGCTTTATATGGAAAAGTCCCCGTATGATAATTGGCC
>OZ038453.1:7860315-7947490 GCA_964036195.1 Sphaerolaimus hirsutus | reverse complement strand
GTGAAAAATTTCTAAAAAATTTGCTTATTCTCTAAAAAAACACCACTCCCCAATAGATGGATGACAAAAATCAACCTTTTTGGAACTTTTTTATTAGACACTTGAAGAGATGGTTTACAATACTTTAAAGGGAAGGTTTGATGTTAAAGTTATGTAAAGAACCATACCTCTAAAATGCCTGCATTGCAAAATTTACTTAGGGCAAATTTCAAAGTGTAAATTTTGTAAATTTGTTCCTGAAATGATGTCATTATGATGTCATAAAATTCCGCCCTAAGTAAATTTTGCAATGCAGGCATTTTAGAGGTATGGTTCTTTACATAAACTTTAAACATCAAACCTTCCTTTTAAAGTATCGTAAACCAGCTCTTCAAGTGTCTAATTAAAAAGTTCCAAAAAGTGAATTTTTTGTCATCAATCTATTGGGGAGTGATGTTTTTAGAGAATAAGCAAATTTTAGAGAAATTTTTCACATTAATCTCACATTATTGAATAGTGTATAGTAAGGGAGTGGTGTTGGTAAACACATCCACAAAATTTTAGATTTATACCCCTCCCCACAGCTCAGAAATCAGCGGGTGCCGGACCTGCTGTGGGACACCAAAAAGGCCAAAACAAATTTGCACTTAGGGCAACCCACCCTGGGAGGGGTTGCCGCGACCCCCCCCAATCATGCGAAGTAGAGGGGTGTTGCGCCAATATCTCCCCCAAGTTTCAACCTCTGGGGCGCCCTAGAACTGGAGATAGGATGGAGGAAGTAAAACTAAAAAATGGCTGCCGGACGTGACCGAGAAGGTGTTTATAATCCCCTGGGGGATTAATATTTCGTCGGATTTTTTTGTGGTGGGACTATTCGAGGGGGAGGGTATTCGAGGGGGGAATTATTCGAGGGGGGAATTATTCGAGGGAGGAACTATTCAAACAAATACGGTACATAGTTATGGCAGAACGTAAATATGTGAAGCCTGGAAACTACATCCGAAAATTTAAAAACCACTTTTTGGAGACAGAAATTGACGTTTTTTGCTGTTATGGAGCGATTACAGCTCGGACGTAAAATACCAGCGTAAAATTCCATCGCAAAATTGATTACATGAAAGTGGATGATGATACAGGTCTGCAATTTTTCAGGGACAATATGTTTATCAATACCTTCATGGTGACCAAGGGTCATCGTCCACGGTCACTTCTATTTGATTCTGACAATTCAAAAATTTCGATTTTACGCTGCAATTTTACGCTGGCTGAAGAAAAATCGTTTCTACGCTATGTCATTGCATGCAATCACCTGGCGTAGCTGATTTATCGATTGATTTTTCTTCAGCTGGCGTAAAAATGCAGCGTAAAACCGAAATTTTTGAATTTTCAGAATCAAATAGAAGCGACCGTGGACGATGACCCTTGGTCCACAGTAAAGGTATTGATAAACATATTGTCCCATGAAAAATTGCAGACCTGAATCATCATCCACTTTAATGTAATCAATTTTGCGATGGAATTTTACACTGGAATTTTACGTCCGAGCTGTAATCGCAGCATTACTGAAATGCTGCTTTTTAAGCTATTTTTGTGTGGCGCCAGGAACAAAGCGCTTCGGACGTTTGGCACTTGGCTTTTGGCCCAAAATTCCAGGCGTTTTTTCCATCACCAGCGTCAGCGTGAACACATTTGAGTGTACTGGAATGAGTTTTTTTACTCTTCATCAACTGCAGTTGACGAACACCCTATTACAGTCAACTCAAATGCCGATCAAAATCGAATTATGAGTTGACTCATATTTCAGTTCACTGGCAGTAAACAAGTTGGCGAGGAGCCAATGACTGACCGGTGCCTGCAGGCGGAGCCAAGGGTGGCTGGGTGGGTTCATCAGATGTCTGAAAATTACATTACGTTTGAAATTGCAATTGGTGTCGTGAAATATAATTAATTAAGTGCCTAAGTGATTTTAACTCAATTTCCATTTGCGGTTGATTCACTTTTTTTCATTGCAATAAATAACGCGAAAAAAAATTTCCTTGAAACCCCAACATGGGATTCGTTTTTTGATAGCAACATTTTAGGGGGTAAACTATTATGATTCGTCAAACGAGTGATAAAATTTTTTGTATAACAAAGTGGAAAAGTAGCATTTAAATACTCAACAATTGTCCAGTCAAGTGAAAAAAACATAAATATATCGATTTAACCGAAAGAAACATGAAAAATATCAATTTAACTGAAAATAGCTACTCAATCCAGTCAGTAAGGCAGCTAGTATATGTATATTTTTCCCACATCATTTCTCGTCAATATTTTTTGACTGCCCCCACATTTCCCCACTTGGCACACTGCCAAGTACATACCTTCTGTTCTTCCACTTTGCCAGGTTCCGGTGTTTTTGGCGGGGTGCTTTCTGTTCCCGATGATTTTCCTGGTGCCGACCCTAGAAGCTCCTCCTGTGAGAAGATTGACGCGTGAATTTGTTGTTGTTTTTTTGGAACTTTGCCATGGTTTTATACAAATTTTGAGTTTGTTCAGTGAACATTGTGAATGCTCTGGATGGTCCAGTTGGTTATTTCCACTAAGTGTCCAAAGTGCAATGACTTTGCAAGTGCAAAAAATCTTGGCCCACTTCCAACAACCCCCCAAAACCCCCCCAAAACCCCCACAAATAACCATCTGGGGCGGGGGGGCTGGCGGCGGCCGCTTCAGCTGCATTTGCGGGCGCTTTGGATGGATCTTTTGCAGTTTTCAGTTGGTCCGCATCTGGTGAGGGCTGGCCGAATTCAGCTTTTTGTGGGGCCTGAGATTTTCGCGGTGATATGTTTTGAGTACCGTATTTCCTCGAAATACCCCCCCCCCACAAAATACACCCCAGGGATTATTTGGATACACAAACAGAAGATTTGGATACACCACTGACACTTTGGGATTGGGACACATTTAATTGCATTTTTGGAGGGATTATTCGACATTACCTTCAATCACATCCCTCAAAATGACCCCCCTCCACTACCTAAATAGCAACCATACAACAGTCCACCCTACAAACCTGCCCAGTTGCCATCTCGGGTATCTGTTCGCCACTTCCACCCTGGTCCGCGGGCACTGCGCGCGTTTCCAGCGGCCATGGAGTCTTTGCCGTTTTCAAATTTGTCCGCGTCGGGGCTGGGGCCGATTTCCTGTAAGGAGGTCTGATTTTTTGCCCGATTTGGATTGTCGGGCGGCCCGATTTAGTGGGGGAAATGAAGCGTTAGGGAGGGAACTTTTAACTGTTTTCGTGGGAACTGAAAATGTGTTTTGGGAACGTTTTTGACGCCATTTTTACTGTGGCGCTGTTGGCGCCTTGCGCGCCGTGCCCAGGAATACTGCCGCGCCCCTTTTACCTATTTTTTCATGGCGCCGGGAACAAAATGTCTGGCGCTGTCGTTTGCCACTTTCAACACAATTCTCAAACACAAAATGTCAATTTTTTGATAATGTGAACTGTGAATTACACTTTTAGAAAATTTGTCTAACATTTCGCATAACATTTCCATTTCTTTCAAAACTGATTTGCCATCCAATGCGTGGATAATCATAGAAGCTTGAATCTAAAAATCAAGATCACCCATAATTGGCAATTATCCAACCAGCAAAACGCATGAAATTGGGCTCCTCGCCAAAATTGGGCAACCCGACAATTCGGGCAAACGAACCTGCGCGTGGTCATCTTCGGCCGTTTTCATTAGGTCCGCGTCAGGACTGGGGCCAATTTCTTGTCTGGGGGCCTGTGATTTTTTTTGCATTTATTTTTTCATTTTGCTAGATTTATTGACAGGATTGATTGATTGATTTTTTTAAATTTTTGATTTTTTTTGAATGCTTGTGGTTGTGAAGTTGTGAAGGCGCAATTTGCGAACTATTTTTTTCAGAAATAGTTTTTGAATGAATGGTGTCATTTTATATGTACATCCAATAAAAAATGGCTAAAGCCAACAAAAAGTGGACGCTGCAGCCAAACATCTGTATGCTTTTGAATGCACAAAAGTGATATATCATATACCATGCCATTTTCTAATTGAGCTATCAAAAGATGTATATCAAGGAAATGTATACAAATCTAATAATATAGGCTATCAACACAGCAAACTGCATCACAAGAAACAGTTTCACCAAACTTTTGCATGGCAGTGTGAGCTGTGTCAAAGTGCTGCAAACATTAAAGATACGAAAAGCTCACGCTGCCATGCAAAAGTTTGGTGAAACTGTTTCTTGTGATGCAGTTTGCTGTGTTGATAGCCTATATTATTAGATTTGTATACATTTCCCTTGATATACATCTTTTGATAGCTCAATTAGAAAATGGCATGGTATATGATATATCACTTTTGTGCATTCAAAAGCATACAGATGTTTGGCTGCAGCGTCCACTTTTTGTTGGCTTTAGCCATTTTTTATTGGATGTACTTCTTTTTGGGGGCCACAGGCACAAAAAATTTATAAGTTATTGCAAATCAAGCAAATGCCAAATTTGGCACTGAGAAAGACAATCTATAGTCAAGAAGAAGCCAAATACTAATATTCAAAATATTTTCAACTTGAATGTCACAAATTTCTTGTTTGTATTAGTATAATTACTTGATTTTTATCTGAAATTGTTCACCTGAAAGTTGCCACTTGACATTTGAACTGACATTAAGAACTTGACATTTAGAACCTATAGTTATCACTTGACATTACCCACTTGACAATGACTTGACATGAACCACCTGCTATATTTTCACCTGATAGTTTTCACTTGACATTTATGACTTGACACCTGAAAATTATCACCTGAAAATTATCAGTTGACACCAAAAATTTGACATTTGAATTGAACTATCACTTGACACCAAAAATGACTTTTACTTGTCATTTGACTGGATTTTCACTTAAATGTTGGTATCTCCACTTCGTCTCCACTATCACTATCTCCCTGTTAATAGTGCTTTTTTATGCTGTTTTTATCGAGTGGCACCATGGAGTCCAATATGGCACCATTTTTATGAGTGGTGCCATAGACTCCAAAGTGGCACCATCTTATGTATATTTTTATTTTTTATTTCAAAATAGTTTTTCAAATTTTTTTAACAAATTTTTTAATTATTTTTTTCAAATTTTTTTCTTCAAATGTTTCATTCAAATTTATTCAAAGTTTTTTTTATAAATAATTTATAATTTTTTTCATTAATTTAAAAAAAGTAAAAATAAAAAAAAATTAAAAAATAAAAAAATAAAAAAAACTTTAAAAAAACTTAAAAAATGTTTGTTTAATTTAAAAAATTTAAAAAAAATTTGAAAAAATAAATAAATAAAAAATAAATAAAAATTTAATAAATTTTTTGAAAAAATTGAACAAATTTGAAAAAATAGATGCTAGAATTAGATGCCTCAATTCAGAACTAGGTGCCTCAATTGCCTCAATTTTTTTAATCTTAAAAGAAAAATTTAATCACTTTTTTTATTTTTTTAAAAATAAAAAATATATATAAAAAAATTTATAAAAAAAACTTTTAAAAAAATTTTAATTTAAAAAATGTATTTTTTTTGAAAAAATTAAAAAAAAATTTTAATTTAATAAAAAATTTAAAAAAATTGAACAAATTTAAAAAAATAGATGCTAGAACTAGATGCCTCAATTCGGAACAAAATAGGTGCCTCAATCGCCATTTCTGACTTTGTATTACCGCTTGTCATTTATGAGTTGACAGACAACTTGACATTTGACTTGATTTTTCACTTGACATTTGACTTGATTTTTCACTTGACATTTGACTTGACATTAACCACTACAACTTTATGACTGAAAGTAATCAGCATGCAAGGTCACATGCTCAGTATCACATCAAGCAGTAGTTCAGGCATGTTTGCGCATTTTACACAAAATAAGCAAACTTGAATAACTTTTGTAAATCTGTACCAAAATTGCCAAAAATTGGCTCATTTGAAAGCTCTAGTCATGGCACACATCAACAAATTTTTTTTATTGCCCCATTTGTATTCAAATTTTAAATTTATTGAGGTTTGAAAATTTCAAACAGATACCGTACCAAAGTGGGCGGAGCCTGTGAAAAAAATTTCCGAAAATAAGAAATGGCATCATATGCTCTTTCATATGAGCCATCAACCATGAAAATCGGTCGTGTTTCAAGGAAGTTATTGCAGTTTGAAGATTGTCGGGAGAACAAGAAGAACAAGAACAACAAGAACAACAAGAACAACGACAACAACACTGTCTAGAAAAGAAAATGTGCAATAACTTCCTCCCAACTCGACCATTTGATCTGAAAATTAGCATGGGGGTACTTTTCGACACGGGCTATTCAATGGTATAATTTGTTTTGCCGTAGCTTGTCGCGCTCCGAAGTTATTGCGATTTCAATTTTGCGATTTCCGCATTTTGGTGTGTCGGACCATATTATGGGTGGGTCGCTTGCGCCCTCCCTCGGCAGCGAGGGATGGCGCTGGCGCGCCCACCCGATTTCTTGTTTTGTATAAATACGCTCGCATTTGATAAACAAGGAGGAATTCCATACTATACAATCATTTTATTAAGAACACTCACTAAATTTCCAGCACTTTCAAACACTCGTTCCATAATTAAAGTCTCAATATTGATTTTTAATTGTGTCGATTTTTTCGTATTTTTATAAGTGCCCTCGCTTGCCGTGTACATGCCATTCCATCCAGTGTCACACCGAACTTTGTCGGGCAGGGCACCCTAGATACCCGACAAATATGTCGGGTCAATCAACCTTGTCGGGCGAGCGAACCTGCGCATCATCAGCCATATTATCCTTGGCAGTTTTCAACTGCTCCGCGTCGGGACTGGGGCCGATTTCGTGCGCGGCCGCCGCCGCGGCTACTACTGGTTCTGCAGCGCCGGCGGCTGATTTACGCTGTCTGTGGTGACCCTTGCTGCCCCTGGGTTGGGGGGGTTGGAGGGGTGAAAGGGGTATGGCGCTATGTTGCTCTGGCGGCAGGAAATTCTATTTTCATAAGTTTAATTTCACCTATAATTACCGTATTGAATCGAAATACCCCCACGCTCGATTACCACCCTCAGAATTTGCACTTTGAAAAAATAAACCCCTGGGGGTATTTCGAGGAAATCCGGTATTTTATTGTTTGATTTTACTAATGGTCATCTCTAAGTGCTCAAAAATACGAGCGTCACTCAAAATGCGATCAGGTTATAGTTATTGATTTTACACTACGAAAACACGAAAAATAAAACTTTTTTCAGAAAGCTTATCCAGTGTGAAAACTTCCCAAAAATACCCCCCAAATTTTCACACCCAAAAATCAAACCCAATCACCCCCAACCCCCCAGCCATCAAAATTGAACCTTTTCTTTCTCCTTCCAGCCGACCCCTTGCCCTTGGATCCGCGCGAATGGTCGCTCCTTTTTGAGTGGCGCCGACCGGCCGACTTCTTGCGGCTGACGCGCTTTTTCTTGGCCGGTGCCGCTGGTGCCGGTGCCGGTACTGGTGTTTCTGGTGCCATGGCTGGTGCCTCTGGTGCTGGGGGCGGTGCGGCCGCCTGTGCGGAGTGAGTGTGAAGTGTGAATTAATTGTGAAGTGGTGTGAAGTATGAACTGAGGCCACATTTACTTTTTTGTTGTACACTGAGAAATGAAAAGTCCAAAAAATATAAAATGAGTTTCCTTTTGGAGGACATAACAGTGCAAAAACACAGAGAAAAAAAACAGAACAGGGTTTCACAAAAGAAATTTAAAAAAATAACACATACCCCCTTATAAAGCGGGAATTAGAGCTCAGCGTCGATTCGACGTGAAATGACGACGTGAAATGATGTCGTGAAATTAATTACACGAGTCTGGATCATGCTACGGGTCTACAATTTTCTAAGGAATTAATATATGAATCAATATATGATATATGAATCAATATATGATATATGAATCAATACCTTAATCGTGTCCAATACTGAGTGTTATCAGCCACAACTAGAGCGAATTGAAAAATTTAATTTTTATCATTCCACGTCATCATTTTACGTCAGGGAACAACTTGACATTTCACGTCAGACTACTTGCTTGCAATACCTCTATAATATAAGTACCTCTGGTGGTTTCTCCTCAGCTGGAGCTTCAGGTGCTGGCACTACGGCAGGTGCTGAATCAGCCTTAAAAATGTTAGGTTCAATTTTAGGTGAAATCAACATGGTACTGGGTAGGTTGAGGTTGCAAATTTGGAGGTTAAGACTTAGGTAGTCACTTTGAGTGTGTCACTTAACTGCCTGTAAACTAAAAATTTGGTAACTCATAAATCACCTTTGAATGGCATTTGAGTTTACCGGAATGAGGTATTTGTCAACTATGGTTAACATACCTGGAGTATAATTTACTCAACATAGTGAGTTTTACAAATTTTTAAAATTTCACCCTTGTACCCACCCTTCCAACAACCCACTGTTCAAAAAGTGTCAATTTATAAAGTGATCCTCCTACCCTGCACACACACTTTACAACTTTACAACACTTTAAGTGATCAGTTCCAAAACCGACCTGCATTTCCTCCATCAACGACGGTGGGGGCTTCGCATTTTGCGCCTTGTTTTCATCTGACAGAATTTCAGGCGGCGTCTGTGTGGTATGGGTTCTGATTAAAGGCGCCAAGGAATGTTAAAGGCGCCAAAAAAGCCATGGCGTTTTTGCAAACTCAAACGCCAAAAGGGAATGGCGCCCAGCGCAGACAGTGCCACGGCGATTTTTGCTTTGGCGCTAGTTTTGGCGTTTTGGCGCTTGCGCCATTTTGCCCTGGCGCTATTGGGCTTGGCGCTAGGGTTTGGAAAATCGCTTTGGCGCTTTTGGCGCTAGGTGGAACAAAACGCTTGGCGATAGCGCCAAAGCAAAAAGCTTGGCGTTATTTTCTCTGGGGCCATTGACGCTTGGCGCTGGAGGTTGAAAAAGCGTCATGGCGCTTTTGGCGCTTGGCGCCAAAGTACTGGCGTTTCTACCAACCGCGCCACACCTGAAACCAACCTCCACTGGCAGTCTATCTGCCGGATGTGGTGTGGACCCCGGCGCTCCCAGCACAATCTCATGTGGCGCGCTAGAGTCCGGCTCCACGGCCGTGTCCAGTTCCACCGGCTCTGGCGTTGGCGCTGGCGCCAGTGGCGCCGGCTCTGGCGCTGCGACTGGCGTTGGTTCCAATGCGGGCGCCGCCTGTTCAAGTTGTTCTTCGGAGACCTGTGGGTTGAGGCGGTGCGTGCGTTGTTGTTTGTGTCTTTTGGGCCAAAAAACTGTGGACATTTGCACCCAGTGGACATCTGCAGTCAGTGCACATTACCACTGGACATCATTCCAACTGAGTAACAGTTCACCCTCCCACGTAAAAAGTGGCAATCTCCCATAAACTATCTGCACACGTAATGTCTAAAGACCCATGCAAAAACATATCCCCCACGCAAAATAAACCCCCCAACCCAACCGCTTTGCCGGCGGCAGCCTCAATAGCCCCGACCGGAACCGGCGGCACCGGTTGCGGTGTCGGTTCCGGTTCCGGTTCGGCCGCGGCGACCGCTGGCGCTGTTTGGGAGCCGCTCTTGGAGCGCCGACGGGCGCCGCGTCCACTGCGCTGGCTTCCCTGGCGCTTCTTGGCGCTGCTCGATTTTCTGGTGGGGGGGGGGGGGGTTGTTTGAGGATTTTTTGGTTGTTGGGTTGATTTTGAATATTTTGAAAGTGTAAAATCTCCAAAAGGTGTTTTTGGATGTTTCTTTTATTGTTCAATGATGAGACCTGAGAATTGCGATTTGAGTTTTTTGAGCGCAAATTGAATCCATTTTTGGCAGCTGAAATTTTTTTGAACACTTTCCGTTTTTCCTCGAATTTACTCTATCCCCCCAAATACCGCCAGTTCATGCCATGGGCTCATGAAAAGGCTGAGAAAATATAGACCCCCTCAAATAAAACCCCAAAAACCGCGACTCAGGCCAAAAACGTCCGCCAGGCCTACAAAAATCGCAAAAAATCCACCTTCTCGACACCAAAGGGCGCCAGCGCCCTAAAATCCCAACGCCTTACAATTGGCATCCCCCCAAACCTGCTAAGCGCCCTTTTCTTCTGCCTGCCCCTGGAGCTGGTCTGTTTACTGCTGCTCTGATCCGGCGCCGACGCGGTTTCGGGGGTTGCCCCCGGCTCCGATGTCTTTCCGGTGAACTGGGGGGGGGGGGGTAAATTGAGGGTGTCAGATGGGATTAGAATCAGGAACGGATCACTGGGACCTGGGCCCAAATCCAATTGGAAGGTAAGGCGCCCGACACGCTGGATTTGGATTTGGGACCTGAAGTCAGTGATTGTTAGTGGTGTAAAGCGACACAACTACCTATATCCGAGCTGTTGTCACTAACGATGGCAAAAAAAGATTCGAAAATTCGAAAACATTTTCGAATTTTCGAATTTTTCCGGAATTTTCGAATTTTGAATTCACCCCTAGAAAAAACACTTAAAAATCGATTTATTTTTCAAAAAATTCGAAAATTCGAAAATTCGAAAATTCGAAAATACTTTTCGAATTTTTCAGGCAATTCAAGGCACTCTTAAGTTCAACGTACTAAATACAACGAAAATTGATACGCGGTGCTTATGAAAAAGCGAAACAAAACAGAAAAAAGGTCCAAAAACGTTGAAATGTAAACTGCCCTGTAAAATGTGAAATGTCATGCAAAGTGTCAAAAGTTATGAAAATGCCCTGGAAAAATGGCAAACATATTTGCCATTTTCCACAGCATTTCCATGACTTTAGACACTTTGCATAACACTTGACATTTCACAGAGCATTTTACAGGTGTCTGGGACTGCACATAGGAACTGCACATATTTATAAGTAAAAGAGATGTGATCAAAGATATACTCCAGCGACATTACACTTTATAATGAAACCTACCATATCCCATCTGAATAAAAGAACAAACATAAAAAAATTTCATCATATTAATCAAATTGCTTTGATAAATATGATGAAATTTTTTTTGTTTGTTCTTTTATTCATGGTAGATTTCATTGTATTTAGGCGTAATGTCGCTGGAGTATAAGAGTGGTTTTGAGTATTGGTTTGAGAAGTACCCATATTTTGTGCAGTTAGCACTGTATGCACTGAGTACGCTCAGTGTGCTATACTCAGGCGAAATTACACCCTACATTTTTCTGGTGGTAACACTCCATCATGACGTCATAACCGCTGTCCGCACTGAACTTACGGCTGACTGAACTGGTTCGGAGTCAGGATGAAATGGAGTGCAGTGGTGAATCAGTTCACAAGTTTTCAGTTGGATGTCTGCCAGCCAAAGATATAAATCATATCTATTTGTAGATTAGGATGTCTGCCGAGTATAGCCACTACCAAAACAGTCCAAATTCTGTGTTTAAAGCTTCAGATTCAATATTTTTCCAAAAAAAATTCGAAAATTATTTGAAAAAATTCGAAAAATGGCCAAAAAAATCGAAAATTGCCAAAAAAAATTCGAAAATTCAAAAATTCGAAAATTAAATTCGAAATTCGAAAATTAATTCCAGGAAAAATTCGAAAATTCGAAAATTCATTTTATAAAAAACACTTAAAAATTTAAATACTTTTTTTTGGAGGGTTTGCCATCGATAGTTGTCACATAGCTAATTAATGACTTTCCCATTGATCTAGACATGCGTGCACTTTACACTTTACAACACTTACCACTTTAACCTGAGCACTTTACACCAACTCACCCTCTGATAGGCTACCATTGCAGCCACGATAGCCAGCAACAGAAGGATTAGTGCTAGCATTTTGGTACGGCTATCTGCTTCTCTGTTTGGGTGTTGTTGTACAGACTTGTTAAGTGGGGGGGGGGGGTGAATTTCAAAGCCCTAGTTTTTGGGGTGGGATTGGTGAATGTGAGATTCATTGAGTCTGTGGATGCTGTGATTGGGTATACTTTTTGAGAGTACTTTATTTATAGTTGTTTTTGGATGCTGATTATATCGAGTACTTTTTCATTTTCTTGTGTAAAAATTAAGAAAAATACCTGCTTTAAAATTTTCTAAAAAAAACTTTTAAATGCTTACATTTCTTTTACATTTAACTAGTAAAATTTTTTTACTTTATGATTTCTGTACTCAAGGGTGAGAAAATTTAAAACCCTGGCATACATTTTGAAAAATTCCTGTACTTTTATCAACCCCCTGAACAGACTGCACCTAATAAATTATTTTTCCAGAAACTGTGCCACAAAGCTTCAGGTGCTTTGTGATATCTTGGGACAAATGTCTTTCACACACTGCACATATAATGATGACAATAAAATGAGGTTTTATGGACATTTTAGCACGCTATCTGGGGCACAGTGAAGTGTCTTCACACCAGCACACTCCGTGTCAGCATGAGTTCTCTTCACAGCGCTTCACCAATTTCAAGCAGTAATTCACTCTCACCCACCCATTCACATTCACAACCCCCAAAATCCACTCGACAAGTCTGCACGCACGTGCCCAAAATTGTCAACTCAGTTGCCAATCGATCTAGTCGTCAACTCGTCTCTCCTCGTCAACTGGCGGGTTGTCAGTCCGGTTCGCGGTTTCCACGTGCACGCTGCAGCAGTGGTGAAGTGTGGTGAGTGATGAGTCAGTGTGGTGATGTGTGTGGGGTTGGGTGGGCGGAGCTTATTGAATGTGTTCGGATGTGTGGGGGAGGTGCGTTTTGGCGGGTGTTTTTTTGTGATTTTGTTGTTGTTGTTTTTTGGGATGTTTTTTTTTCAGCTGGGAAGTTGGAAATAATCAGTTGTTGCAATTGGTATTACCGTATTTCTTCTAATAGAACGGCGCCGTTCTATTTTTTTCGCCAACACTTTTACCTGCCGTTCTATTGGAGGTGCCATTCTATTGGAGGCTGCCGTTCTATTTTATTCATCAAAGTTTTTCACACAATATTCATTTGAACATAGTATTTTTAGTGGGACATGAGCGGCATTTTAATATGAGATCATCAATTCAAACAAAGCCAAAGGTGAAAACAACCATTTGATCATAGCCTGGATGATCTAACCACTGATTTTTTGTACAGTTTTGTGTTTTGGCACTCTTACAACGTAATTTCTACCTGCCGTTCTATTGGAGGTGCCGTTCTATTGGAGGCTGCCGTTCTATTCTTTTCGTGGGTGTTAAAAAGTGCCAAAACCTGCCGTTCTATTGGAGGTGCCGTTCTATTGGAGGTATGCCGTTCTAATAGAAGAAATACGGTACCTAAATATTTATCGGAGCAGTATTATTGACCTCACTGTGCCAGGGAGGGGCCAATCTGACAAGTGATAGGTAGTTGACATATTATTGACATGTATTTCCAAATTGACTATCACTCGAATCACATACAGCACACCACTTTACGTGTGGTACATGTCTACTTCCGGAATTGGCACTAGTGATGGAATGGCGCCATGGCGCTGCGCTCTTTTATGGCGCCAGCTCCAAGGCGCCATTTTTCCTGGCGCTTTTCCATCACTACCGTATTTCTTCTAATAGAAGAACGCCGTTCTATTTTTTCGTCAACTTTTCTACATATCGTTCTATTGTTTTCGTGAGTGAAAAAAACGTGTTAAAACCTGCCTTCCTATTGGAGGTGCCATTCTATTGGAAGAAATACGGTTATTGGCACCTGGCTATCAGTTTTGTGCCCGAAATGACAAGCGCATATATAATGATGTAAATTGGTTCATTTTTCTGAAGTTGACAATTTGTTTTCAAATCAAATGGCTCAATTCAATTGAAATTTGACCGTTTTTTAACCTTTTTAATTTGGAAAACTCCTTTTTTTAAAGAGCAGCCCAGAAGTTTGAAGAAAGAAAAAGTTCCACTTTATATTTCTATTTTTATTCTTGGCTGCAATGAGTTGGCATATAACTTAGTTTAAACAACTTTTGGGAACGATTTTTCAAAGCAAAATAGTACAGCTGTTGAGTGAAATGTCAATATGTTAACTACTTGTCTTGACACTTTCTAGAGAAACCTACCGTAACTCATCCGAATAAAAATCGAAAACTAAATTTTTTCTTATCAAATTACATTGCATCACTATGGGTGAATTCGGTGCCCAGTTTTTCTCGCGATTTTATTCATCAAAATACGGTAACACACTTTGCATAGCGTTCAGTCAGATCAAAATACTGTGTGCATAAAAATAGTGTCTCGGAAGTTTTCAGGCTTAAGAGTATTTGAGCTAAATCCGGATATTATGGCTCAAATTCTGCCCGGAATTTCTCACAATTTCTACCTGCAAAATATCCGCCTACGTGCATTTTTCAAACCATTTTTCTCGATTTTATCTCGCGCAAAATTTAAAAAAAACAACGCAATTTTTCCCAAATAAATCGCACGTAATTTTTACCTGTCTTTTTTCAGGGACAAACGAACTTTTTCGCTGTTCATCTAAAAAATATCTAAAATTTTTGGACAAAATGAAGTCGGGTCTAATTACGAGGTTGCTGTTCGGCAAATCGTTCACAGGTGAGATTAATAGTTTTTTTTAGCACCAGGGGCCTGATTCAATTGGAAGGTAGGGTGCGCGCGTAGTAGTAGGACTTTTTATAACTATTTTATAAATTGTCACAAATTGACAGGTCACTTTACTTGTTATCACTTGATTTGCAACTCATCACTTGACTGCTTTTCGTCAAAAATCGCAAAAACGGAACCTGTCTAAAATAAAAATCCACAAAGAAACCGGACAACAAAAACTCAAAATAATAAAACAACTTGTTGGCACCAATCCAAAATCCCCAAAACTCAGGCTTGGCAAGTTTGGCGACGAGTGCAGGTACAACTCGAGTAAAACGTCCGGAAAGTGTCCTGTTTTTCGAATGCGAAGGGGGCACTGATAAGGGTTCGGATGGATACCGGCCAGGTGTCAGATTCAATTGGGGCGTAGGGTGCTGGTAAGGCGCTCGATATTATTATTTTTCATGCACTGATGAGTGTGTATACTCAGCGGACATAATATGGAAACGTACTATAACCAATCTAAATAGTGAACCGAAAATTTTACAGTTTACCATGGAACAATTAATTACAAAATTTAGCACAAGATTCTATTCATCTAATTATGATAGGATGCTGCGCAAAGTATGCGCTCCACTCGGTATAGTTAGGAAAGATGGGTAATTTTGAGAAAATCAAATCAAATGTGATCTCTAAAAGACTAGAAGGAATAAAATCGTGAAATTTCTCTGAGAATAGCTGGGGTAAAATACCCTAAATCATCGAATAAGACCCCAGGGGAGTTATTTTTTCCTCAGACGTTTTTGAGGGGGGGGGGGCTGATTCGAGGGGGGGGGGTTTCCTCATAAAACTTGGACGTAATTCCTTGTATGGGTGCAGCCTGTAAACTCATTTAATTCAGGTATTTAACTGCCCAATGACATTAAGATGATGTGTATACACTGCGTACACATGATGTATCTGCTGTCACTGCTAGGGTTGGAAAAAAAACGTTTTTTTTAACTCGATGTTTTTTTAAAAAAAAAAACGTTTTTTTCTAAAAAAAACGTTTTTTTTTAAAAGCTCCCAGATATGACCTAGTGTCAACATATATAGGTATATCAGACACTGGCAATACTCTGTGATGTTAAATATGACCATATAATGGCTGTGGAGCCATGGGATAGCATTATAAGTGGTGATTTGTGTCAAAAATATCCATTTTTCGTCGACATATCGTTTGTATATCGCCTTATAGTCGAATGTTCGTGACTTCAGGTAAAGTTTGGCACGGAATGGTGATCAAACAAGGTTATAAAAGGAGGTTGTTACTTTGGGAGTGAAGTTACACACTGTGGAGGTACATGGAAGCACATTACCTCAATATTATATATTACAGCAACATATGTCGGCTTATTCACCCATGGTAGCACATAGAAATGGATGTTTTGATACTAAAAATGCAACAAAACCAATGAAAACAACCACCAATGTCAATTTTTGTGTGAAATTGCGCGCTTGCGCGCAAAAATTTTGCAAAATACCTAGTGCTTAGTACTAAAAATTTCGGCCGATGTTTTTTTATAAAAAAAAAACATTTCGGACGTCATGTTTTTTAAAAAAAAACAACGTTTTTAAAAAAAAAAACGTTTAAAAAAAAACATCGGCCAACCCTAGTCACTGCTCTATGCTAATATTCTTTTGTATTTTTGTATTGTATCGTTTTCATCCAGAGGGGGGTGTTATTCAAGAGGGGGGAGTTATTCAAGAGGGGGGAGTTATTCAAGGGGGAGTTATTTTTTCCTCACCTCGCAAACAGGGGGAGTTATTCGAGGGGGGTTCTTTTTGGAGGATTTGTGGTATATAAATATGAATGCAATACTTTTTTATACTTCTTGACATTTTTAAAGTCTGTCAAAGAGAAAATAACATTTAACCTTTCCCAGAAAATCCAGAAAAAATATAAATACCTATAAATATTCTTATATTTCTTAACTATAAATCTCCAAAGATTTTTCATTCCCTTGCTTTAGTGCCGTGCGCCTTATTTGCGCCTTACGTTTCAATTAAATTTGGCCCCAGATACAATGCCAATGGTGAATGCGTTGAGAAAAAGAAATGTAGACGCGAAAGTGATTTTTTATGAGGTTGGAAATTCGGAGCAGTTGTTACGCCAGGTTTGTTTGGGAACGTTTGGGTTCTAGTGCCAGTCCCGCACCCTGTAAAGTGGAGTGTTAAGTGTCATACAAATCTGTTAAGTGTCATACAAATCTGTTAAGTGTCATGCAAAGTTCTATGAGTAAAATATCGGTAAATTCAAAAAGATCAGTGGTAAATTTGTTGATTTTTCCAATTTTAATTGACAGTTTAGACCACGCTTGGCACTTTATATATCAGGCGTTTGCTTGCGTTTAAAAAACTTTAAAAAACTTGTAAAAAAGCACCCAACCACCCCTAACTAGAACTTGAAGTGAGACGGGTGAAGAAAACTAGAAATTTGCATGTCAAGTGTGAAACAAAAAATTCTGCAGGTATACAAGTGCCGAGTAAAGTGGTGAGTGCTAGTAAGGTGACAAGTAAATTTAAAAAAAATAGTGTAACTTGCACACTTCACTGACTACCAGGGGTCTTGTAGATTTGGACCCTCGCGGGGGTTCAGATAGATAGTAAATCGTCCCCAACCCCCCAACCCCCTACCAGACCCCTGCTGACTACTCTTACCACCTGTCCACGATACACAGTTTTTCACTTATCAAAAATAGAAAAAAAAACTGTAAAAAATAGAACTGTAAAAAATTCGGAACTCAGGTTCCAGCTGAGTACGCAGCCGCAGTTTGCAGAATAAATCCTGGCAATCTGCCAGGTGGCGAGGCGAAGTGGTGCGTTTATTTTCATCCGTGACTATATTTTTATTTGCATGTGCAAAACGAAAGTTAAAAAATGTATATTTTGTGATTGTTGGTCAAGCTCTTACAGCGTACGAAATAGTATTTTTTCACTTTTTCACTTTTTTTCTGCCCGTTTTCGGACATCATTTCGTTCTACTGTATTTTTTGTTGATTGGAAATTTAAGAAGCTAAGTACTGTCAATCAAAATTATTATTTATAATGATTTCGGGATTAGCGATAAATTATCGATAAATCGAAATCACTGGGTTGACTTGGGTTGCACAAAAAATATTTTTTTTTATAAAAAGCAAAGTGAAACAAATTCGTGATGCAAATTTTGCTGTAGTCATTCATTTGCAACTTTATCGTACACATGAAAACCACATACGATCCGTCGTATTTTCTTTCAAACTTATATTTGATATCGTCCTCTAAATGCTACATCCAAAATCTGTACATTCAAAATTTAAAACATTTCCCTTCACAGGTTCGATTTTCTGCGCTCTTTAAGCAAAACTGGTGTGCAGATTTATGAACATCCGGATGTACTGCTAAATTTGGGCGCCAAGGAACTTTTGCCAAAATTGAATGACACCCCACTTGTTCCCAGTGATACGTTGGTTTTTTATTTATTTTTAAAAGTAATTTTGTTTTGGTGCGATTGAGGCTAGGAATGAAAAAAATCATTTTATAAGCTGCACAATGTCTTCAAGAATATTTTTTAGATAAAAAATTATCAAAATTTGTCGAAAATGTTTGATAATTACTTGAAAAAATGTTTGTATAGATTTCAGTTTCTCGGTTTAGGTAGCTTTTATTCGCAATCTCTCAAATTTTACCACAATAATTGATTGGAAAAACATTTCGAGTATTGTCTGTAAAATTAGCGTACCCAACTTGTAACTACCGGTTAATGCAAAATTCACCGTACCGTCTACCGGTTGCCATCACTAGGGTTGGCCGATGTTTTTTTAAAACGTTTTTTTTAAACATGACGGCCGAAATGTTTTTTTATTAAAAAAACATCAACCGAAATTTTTAGTACTGAGCACTAGGTATTTTGCAAAATGTTTGCGCGCAAGCGCGCAATTTCTCACACAAATTGACATTGGGTTTTCATTGGTTTTGTGGCATTTTTAGTATCAAAGCATCCATTTCTATGTGCTACCATGGGTTAATAAGCCATCATATGTTGCTGTAGTATATAATATTGAGGTAATGTGCTTCCATGTACCTCCACAGTGTGTAACATCACTCCCAAGTTTACAACCTCCTTTTATAGCCTTGTTTCATCACTATTCCGTGCCAAACTTTACCTGAAGTCACGTACATTCGACTATAAGGCGATATACGAACATGTCGACAAAAATGGACATTTTTGACACAAATCACCACTTATAATGCTATCCCAAGGCTCCACAGCCATTATATGGTCATAAATAACATCACAGAGTATTGCCACTGTCTGATATACCCATATATGTTGACACAAGGTCATATCTGGGAGCTTTAAAAAAAACGTTTTTTATTAAAAAAACATCGAGTTAAAAAAACGTTTTTTTTCCAACCCTAGTCATCACCATTTCCAACTGTTTCAATATTCAACACACAACCGAACGATACATAAATAAACACCCACTCTACCGTAACCCAGGCTCTTCTACCGTAAACTATCCGAATTGAAAGAATCCTTCCCGAAAACGCTCGCAATCGAAGGACAACGAGTTTTGAAACAAAATCGGGGTTCTACCGGTGAAGGAATTTGGCGGGTTGTTTTGGAAGACAAAAGTTTGCTAAAAGATGGTCCGAAAAAAATTCCCCTGGATGCCAAAGTTGTTTGTACTGAAGCCAAGGATAATCATACTGAGGTAAGGATTTTGAAAAACTGTTCAAAGGTTTCTTCCTCGACATTCTAATTGCTGTGAAACAGGGGTCTCAGATTTTCACTCTCCGGGGGGTTACATAGATATTTACATAGCTGACAAATTTTTGACATTTCACAAATAGTAGCCCATAATTTTGCCCCCGGGTAAGATAGATAGCTGTGTGGGCGGTTTGGGGGGTTCCCCCAACCCCCATTGGAGACCCCTGCTGTGAAAATGTGCCCACGCTCACTCAGGGACGTATCCAGGATTTTTGAGCGGGGGGGGCTGCTTGTTTACGGGGGCCGGCGAACGGGGGGGGCTCAGCCCCCCCCCCCTAAAATTTTTCCCTATTTAGGGACGGAAAAGCGTTTTGGCGCCAGCGCCATACAAAAGCGCCACGCCATGGCGCTATTGGCGTTGGCGCCAGCGCCAGGAACCGCTTTATATGTATGTAAATAAGCATACATATACAGCGAAATTCGGAAAAATGTATTCATTTCCAAGGATTTTGGTTTAAAGGGGCCGATCCGCTGAAAATACACTGCACGGGGAAGAAATTGCGCGCTTGCGCGCAAAATTTTTAAGAAATATCGAAAACTATATCGGAAAAGTTGCATTTTCCGGTACTTTTTAGGTCTCACCCCGGGAAGGGGGGGGGCTGCAGCCCCCCCCGCCCCCCCCTGGATACGTCCTTGCGCTCACTCACTCTCATAGTTGACAATCGATATTTTGATGTATCAGTTTTGAACAGATTTCAGTTGCCATCTATATTAAAATGTTGAAAAAATCTGTCATGTCAACCATTCCGCAACTGCAATAGTTCAAAATAAATTAGTCATTCATTCAAAAATAAATACTCAACCGAAAAATACCCAAATACTCAAATACCCAATACCCAATACTTCTTACAGACGCACAGTCTCAGTTCATTCATAAACAGATGTGAGGCATATCTCGTTTCGGACACTGGAGGTTTGGTCGATATGGCGTTTTTGCCTAGAATTAGCGAGGGTGAATTGAGACTTCTGTTGGTTGGCGAGACGCCAATTTTTGTGGTAGTTAAAAAGCCGAAAAAGGGAGAGTTTAGGTTTGTTTGTTTTTTGTTCGTTTTTTTCCTGGAGAGTTTTATGATTGGACTATACAAGTGTATACTGGAGTCTATTCTAAATGTGTGACATCACACCCCCGCTGCTTAAATAAATACAAAATTCGGTTGAAAATATTTTATATTTGATCAGCGTTTACTATATATATGACTTAATTTCGATAAATCCTTAATTACGAAAATTGTGTTGAGCACTGAAACGGTATCTGAATCTGGATGCACACATATTTCACAATTCTCCTATCTTCTCCTTCACATTACAGCGTCACTTATAGAAAAATTTAGGATCGTAGTTTGTATTGTGACAGTTTCAATATTTGTTGCACTGCACTTCCAAATTTGACATTTGAAAAATTTCACCCGACTCTTAAAATTTCACATAACTTTTCATATGGTGCGCGGGACTGACCCTGAGCATTTTTTAATTTTCCCAAATTTTTCAGCGCGACACTTTTCTCCGGCGCCCAATATGAGTACTTATCGCCGGATAAGTTCCCCAAACTCATGGAAATGTTCATTAAGGGAACTGTCCCAGTACTTTTGAAACGGATCGGAATGGAAAGGGTACCGCTTATCTGGTGAGTTTAATTTTTAAATATATTTTTTGTAAAATTGGTTTCGAAATTGTGTTGAATGGTATTGTAAAAAAATCTATTGCCAAAGCACAAATTAAGTAAAAGCGTGTATTTAATTACATTTCTGCCACAGCGTGATATTTTCACGTGAAAAAGTTGTATGCATATGAAAATACCTAAACATTTTCACTAGAAACATTGCCCTTTGTGTGGCAAATTACATAAATGTGTCTGCCATATCAAAGTGGTATATACCGTCTATCCTCGAATAAGGCCCCCTCTTGAATAACCCCCGCTGTTGGCCGAGTGGGGAAAAATCACGTTTCTGTTGAATAACTTGCCCCCTTGAATAACTCCCCCCTCAAAAATGCTTACGAAAAATAACTCTCGAACTCCCCGGGGGTTTTATTCGAGGATATACGGTATCAAAATATCTTTTATTTATTTCAGGTGCGCCGATTTCATCCGTCACTGGGACGAAAATGGAAACGATTCCTTCGTTTTGGGCGAAATTAACTGCAGCTGCGTCGGTTTCACGAGTCATTTAGATCAGGGAATTCAGGATTTGATAGCTAAGGAAATTATTAATAGGATAAAGTGAATTTTTTTTTTGGAAAAAATTGTAGGTGAATTTTTGTGGTTTAGTTTTTTTAGAGTCGTGCCTTTTATGATTTTGTACGATTTATGATATTCGAAAATAAACTTCTATTACTTTTGTGGTGAAAACATTCGAAATTGTGTCAAAATAGTGTTTTTGGTGAACTCATAGGTAGTTTACTGGTAGTTTACTGGTGATCTTTATAGGTAGTTTACTGTCAGGACAGTTCACAGTGAAATCTACCATATCCCATCTGGATATTATGGCAATACATATTTTTTCTGTCTGATCACATACCGTACCGACCACAGCCGTACCAACGTAAATACCAACTCGAAATTTTTTTTTCGCATAACAATACAAAGAAAAAGGCGGAGTCGAGTTCATCCACCATATGTTTCGTGCCTGAAATCGTTCTTCCTTTTTTTTGGGAAAAAGTGTTTATTTAGTAAATAATGGGAGTGTTAAGTCCAGAAAATTGCGTAGCATAAGGTCCGCGCATTATAAACACCTTCCCGGACAAGTTCACCACCCATTTTTTTATTTCACTTCGAATGCAATTTCTCCGTCCATGGGGGTGTTATAAAGCTGAAACTTGGTATATATAAAGTTGTAAGACCCCTCTACTCCCAAACAATGGGGGAGGTGCGGCGACTCATTACAGGGTGGGTCGCCCTATATGCAACAATTTTTTTGGCGTTTTTGGTGTCCCAAACAAGTTCACCACCCACTTGATTGGCTACACTATGAGAGCCATATATCCAGCTGTGATGGCGGTATAAAGCTGAAATTTGGGGGATGTCTTACCAACAACCCCCCTCACGATACACCAGTGGGGCGGCTGCCAACAACCCACTAAAGCATGGGTCACTGCATATAAAATTGACCATTTTCTAAAAACAGCCCAAGTGTCCCAAAACAAGTTCATCACCCAACTGCATTAAAAAAATGTTGCAATAACATACCTAATATAAAACTGAATCGGGTTGGAACACTATTTCAGCCAAAAAAATTTTTTTCAGTAGGGCACCCACCCTGTCCCATGAATGGTAGAATGAAAATATCACTTTAAACCATTTTTTTGTTTCACACTTACAAAGTTGGTTTACAAAGTTCACTAAAGAATGGTCTAAGGTTCAAAGTTATGTAAACAACATAACCTCTGAAATGCCTCCATAAGGAAATTTACTTGGGGTGAATTCTATGATGTCAAAATGATGTCATTTCAGGAACAAAATTTGACAAAATTTTCACTTTTTCATTCACCCCAAATAAATTTCCTTATGGAAGCATTTTAGAGGTTATGTTGTTTACATAACTTTGAACCTTAGACCCTCCCCTAGTGAACTTTGTAAACCAACTATTTAAGTGTGATACAAAAAAATTGGTTTAAAGTGAAATTTTCAGTCTGCTGTTTATGGGACAGTGTGGGTTCCCTACTGGAAAAATTTGACTGAGCAGAACTAGGGTTCAAATCTGATTCAGTTTTATATTAGGGTATGTTGTTGCAACATTTTTTTGATGCAGTTGGGTGATGAACTTGTTTTGGGACACTTGGGCTGTTTTTAGAAAATGGTCAACTTTATATGCAGTGACCCATGCTTTAGTGGGTCATCGCCAGCCGCCCCACTGGTGTATTGTGAGGGGGTTGTTGGCAAGACATCCCCCAAATTTCAGCTTTCTACTGCCCTCACAGCTGGAGATATAGCCTTCAAAATGTAGCACATCAAGTGGGTGGTGAACTTGCTTGGGACACCAAAAACGCCACAAAAATTGTTGCATATAGGGCGACCAACCCTGTAGTGAGTCGCCGCACCTCCCCCCATTGTTGGGGAGTAAAGGGGTCTTACAACTTTATATATACAAAGTTTCAGCCTTATAACACCCCCATCGACGGTGATATTGCATTCGAAGTGAAATAAAAAAATGGGTGGTGAACTTGTCCGGGAAGGTGTTTATCTTTATACTATCTATGAATTTGATACACTTTCACATGTGTGTGCATTCATCAAAATATGGTAACATTCGCTGTAGAGCATACGGTTAGATCAATGTATATGGTGTACCCAACGAACAACGCACTTGTATTTTCTATGTTGCAAAACTTTTGACTAGCCCTGTGAAATATGCTAAACAGTCTGATTGGCTATACTAAGAATTAGACCATAATTGGATGTCACTTTGCATCAAATTCACCCAGGGCCGTATCCAGGGGGGGGGCGGGGGGGGCTGCAGCCCCCCCCCTTCCCGGGGTGAGACCAGAAAGTGACCGGAAAATGCGACTTTTTTAACGTCGGCGTAAAAATTTTTGCGCGCAAGCGCGCATTCTTCACCAGAGATAGGGTATTATCATCAGCTTTGCTACATGTCGCTGCAAATCGTCATAAATACACTCAATGTTGTGCTTTGTGCTGTTTTATATGTATATTTACATACATATACAGCGTTCCATGGCGCTGGCGCCAACGCCAATGGCGCCATGGCGTGGCGCCTACTAATGGCGCCGGCGCCATGGCACCATTCCGTCACTATGTAGCTAAAATTTTAGGGGGGGGGGGGGTGCTGAGCCCCCCCCCCCCCTCGCCGGCCTCCGTAAACAAGCAGCCCCCCCCCCGCTCAAAAATCCTGGATACGTCCCTGAATTCACCTACATTGAAGGCAATGTGTTTTCACCCGATGAAAAAACATCGTTGCAACTTTATTCAGATGGGATATGGTAGGTTTCGCTGTGAAATGTGCAGTCAATTGACGTCATCGGGATTAGCATTGAAAAAATGTTTAGTGATATTTATATTCAAAATTTTTTAAAATTTATTTATATTTTTCCTGTTTTTTTTTGGTTTATTTTCTAAAAATCAACATTTTTTCAATGCTAACCAGGATGCGTTCAAAGTTGCTATACCGTTTTGACTGTATTTTGTCGATAATTTTGAACTTTTATTTGCACAGAAGCAGTATTTTTTTCTGAGTCGAGTATACAGAGTTAGGTATTAAAGTGTTCACCAAAGTTTGAGTTTGTACAGTGCGACTTTTAGCTGGATTTAGCTCAGAGAGGTTGCCCCTTTTGGGTGCTATGAAAAGTGGGTGTTTTGCGTTTATGTCTGACCTTTTTATGGATATATTAGGTTGTCAACTAAGTATACTCCAGTGACTTTACACCTTGCACGCGTGGTTCACTCTGGAACGCGTGGTTCACTCTGGGCCACCGATACTTTAGCGCAGCTAATTTAATAAATAATGTTTATTTTTGCTAATGCTAATCTTTATGTGTTAACAACAATGTCGTTTTCCATCTTTTTTACAAAAATTGAATGCCTAATCACTATTGGCACGCTTCCAACGTGAGACATAAATAGTCCGAGTGCAGAGTATCAAGTCTGCCGAGTATAACCTTAATTTTTTGCGTATGTGTGATCGCAAAAAATTAATGTTACTTAGTTGACAACCTAATATTTGCATTAAAAACTTTGAGGGAGTCAAAAATTGTCTGCTGACTGCAGATTTCGCAGCGAAGTTTACCGTTTTCCAAATGAATAATAGACTGATAATTTTTTTATCACAGCATTTACGTTAGTATAAATAGGTCACTTTTTTCATCAAATGTTTTAAAGATTACCTGGGGCAGTCCCAGACCCTGTAAAAAGCCCTGTAAAATGTCAAATGTCATGCAAAGTGTCAAAAGTTGCCGAGTCAAAACTGAGTGTCAAAACCGAGTTGCCATTTTGCAGGGCATTTTCCATGACTTTTGACACATTGCATGACATTTGACATTCCACAGGGCTTTTTACAGGGTCTGGGAGTGGCACCTGATGAAATTGGTATCATAGCATATATGGTAAAACATTCTTATTTGCATAGATATTTTTTGTGTTTGTTTGTAAATTTGCAAGTTTGGGACTTGGGTTTGTTTTATTGTAATCTTTCGCATTTTTGTTATTTTTTTCTATCAATTTTTCAAAATATATGTTCAAAATCAAAGTTTTTGCTCACGTTTACAAAAGGGCCAGAAATTAACGCAATATTCAACACTTTGTTCAGCTTCTGTCAAATCTTCCCAGAGTGCCGAAAATGTTATGTACACATTCTCCATTTTATGCTGTCTGTGTGGATTTTATGTTTAAGATACCTTATTTCTGTCTATCGTCAAATAGTGATGAAATAACGCCATGGCATTTTTTGAAAGGCGCCTTTTAGACCTGGTCCCAGACATTGTAAATAATTTGTCAAATGTCAAGGTTTCAAAAGTCATGTATAAGTACCCGGAAAATGGCAAAATTTATAATTTTTTTTTACCAGTTATTTGACATTTTGATCATATCAGAGTATTTTATATGACTTGACAATTCACATGACAGTTGACATTTTACAGGGCATTTTACCTGGTTCCTTTCCAAATTTGTTATTTTTCGCAGCCTCCGTTGGCGCCTGGCGCCATTTTTCATGGCGTCTTTACATCACTATTTTAAGCAGAGTCCTGTAACAGCTGCCTTTGTGAATATTGTATTGTACTTTGAAAGAATGATGAATTCTCAGTTGAGTCGCTCTTCTGGGCGAGGTTTTATTGTGTATTTTCCCTGAGAAAGCGTTTGGAAAATCGCTTCTATTTTACTTTATGTGTTTGGAAATTTTTGAAAAATTATTTTTATTATGTCATTTGGAAGCAAGTAAACCGTATTTTCTTCGAAATACTCCCCCCCCCCGCCTAAAAATGGCCACTATGAATTAATAATTAGTTCAGGATTTTTTTAAGTTAAGGATTGACGGAAAACTACGTCATACATTTAATGCGTCATTCAGATGGTAAATATCATTATTGCTACCAAACAAAATAACTTTACCAGAAAATGACTTTGTTTGCACTGTAAAAATAGCGCAATCCATTTTGTTATATATGTCACGTAAATAATGCCTTTCTCCACCCCACAGTTTTTCAGCGAGGGGGAGGGGTTGGGGGTTGCTCCCCCCAACGTACGGCTTTCTTGTTAGATATGTTAGACAGCTTCCCTCTGAATTTGTCCTATGATTTGCCCCCCCCCAAATTTGGAACATTTTATAAACCGTTTCATCTAACGTTTTTCAATCCTTTTTGAACATGAACCCTCTAAATTCCAAATCTTGGAGACACCTTTGATGCCGAATATCACTTATAAATATCAATATCATATCAATAATATGTCTATTAATTCAGTTTTTTTTTGTTAAATTCGCAGGTTTTTGTAGGTATTTATAAATTTCTACGAGTATAATATAATTATTTTCAGAGTCTGCTGCATTTTTGATCTACGCAATATACAAAAATGTTGAGCACCAGGGCGTTGGCTGAATTGCTCAGGAATAATGTCAGGATTAGCGCCAATTATGCTACCACTGCATCGGGTTGGTTTTATTTTCAAAAATGGTTTTTTTATTAAGGCTGCTGTTTGATCTATCTGCTTGAAGTTTAAAAACCTAATCTTAAAAGGAATTAAACTTGATCTTCATCAAAACTCGATAGGAAACGATAATATATGAATTTAAAGTGGAAAACCTTACAACCCATTTTGTGTTTATTGACTAATTTCGAGCAAAGTTTCAAATGCTGTTAACCAATTTTGAATGCTCAAATGTGCAAATATAAATCTACAATCCGTTATTTGTCAATACGGGCCGCAAACTCACTAAAAATCATCACAACCTTCACTCGGTTTCGAACCCAAATAACACTCGCGCGCGCCATCCGACACTCCAACCACCGAGCCACAGAACCGCCCCATAAATTCTCTCAATTTCTCAGGCCCAGCGGCCAAACGTGGCGTGATTTTCCTCGAAGCTGAGGGCGGACCGGATAAGGGACCCGATGGCCACAGGAAGGATACCATGCCCATGGTTAAGGCGCTCAGGTTTGGGGGGTATTGGGGGTTTGGGTTTTTTGGGGTAGAGGGTTCAAACGGGACCAGTTTTTCCGACCGCGACTGGCTTTTTTATTGTCGGGACCGGGATTGGCTTTTTTATTGTCGGGACCGGGACTGACTTTTTGTTGTTGGAACCGTGACCGGGACCGGAACTGGTGCGTCGGGACCGGGGCCACCCGGAAATTTGCCGCACCGTGTACCAGGACCGCGCTCCCGTTTTATTACTTGAATTACTTAACCGCATCCAAAAGGGATTTTACTTTTTTCAAACTCGATTTTAATTATCATTATAAGGAGCGGTCAGCGGCAACGATGGGTAAGTTCTCCAAAAAAAAACACTTTCTGTGTTTTGAGTTTTTTCAAAAATGAATACCTGTGTTTTGAGTTTTTTTCTCGAAAAAAACTTGAGTAACTCTGTTTTTATTTCTGTGTTTTTTTGTAAAAACTCAAGTTTTTTGAGTTTTTTCTAAAAAAACTCAAGTTTTTTCCAAAAAATTCGAGTTTTCCCCCCCAAAAATTTTGATTTACAGCATTTTGATCTGGAAACAGTGGTTTTCTGATAAAATATTGGTTTTGCACATGTTTTAACCCCACATAACATTTGTGTGTTCATTCAAGTGTCAAAAAAATTCCATAAAAATGTCAACAATGAGGACATCAACATCACAACACCAGCAACAAAATGCCCAGAAACGACAATTTACGCTGTACTCCAAAATTCTTCAATGGATGTGCACTGTATGGAAGACTACGGAATTGATTTGAACTACAACTACCATATTACCTCGAAATACCCCCATGGGCATAATTATTTTGTCAGAAAGTTTTGTAAGGATCATAGAAAATAGTAGGCATTTACATACCCAAAACAGGTTATCAATGTGTACAAACAGGATATATTTGAAATAAACATGTAGATAGCTACACAACCTAGTACAATCTATGTGTAGCTGCGATACAAATTAGCAGTAATAAATACATCATGTACATTGGATACATGATGTACATCATCCTGGAGGAGGGTATTTCGAGGGGGGCGGGGCTTATTAAATACCAGTCCCTTTTGAGGGGAGTTAATTCAAAGGGGGTTTATGCAAGGTAATAAGGTATACTTTAATGTCAAAACTGAAATTGTCAAATCCACCATGAGATGTGCATGCCATCTTGAATTTCTTTTTTGTACCATTATAAAATATGAATACATTATGTACATATTACATACTATAGATGCTTATCTTATCTTGTTTAGTTTAACTGAATTAATGTGCATTCAACCGCTTCGCTGGAAAAAAACACAAAAACTCAAAAAAACTTTTCTGTGTTTCCGTGTTTCTGTGTTTCTGTGTTCTCCAAAAAAAAACTCATTTGAGTTTTGAGTTTTTCAAAATTTATGAGTTTCCGTGTTTCTGTGTAAAACAAAAACACAGAAACTCAATGAGTTTCTGTGTTCAATTTCTGTGTTTTTTCCATCGTTGGTCAGCGGACAGTACTCCGTTTTGCTACATAATTAAACCCCAAATATTCGAATACTTGAAGTTTAATTTATGTTGTTTTTTTTTAAACCAGGGCTCGCGGCATCAAAGCCGACGCCAAATACTACAAACTGGACAAGGCAACTCAATTTCTGGAGCAAATGCCCAAGGATTATGCCGTTTGCGTCCCCAGGATCAATCCTGGCAGCATGCCAGGAGGTGAGGGAAAATGGTAGGTGGAGATTGTGGAATTTTTTCTTTGAAAAACAACAACACTTAGGTCTCGAAAAGAGTCAGATTGATTGAATCCTTGCACATTTTGTATTTTGTGATTAATTTTTTTTAAACGAATCAGTTCAGGATCAGGGCTGGCTGTTTTTAAATTTTGCTTCGTGGCTTTAAACTTAAAATATTTGAAGAATGCCTTTAAGAAAAAAAATGATCAAAAACTATACCCCAGCGACGTTACACCTTACAATGAAATCCACCATATACCATCTGAATAAAAGAACAAACAAACAAAAAATCTCATCATATTTATCAAAGCAATGTGATGAATATGATGAAAAAAATTTTATGTTTGGTCTTTTATTCAGATCGGATGTAGTAGATTTCATTGTAAAGTGTAATGTCGCTGGAGTATACTATCAACCACTATGAATTGAATTGAACCACACTGAACAAATTTAGACCATGATAATAAAATAATAATTTGAAAATTCATTTTTTAAATTAAAATTCATTGAAAAAAAATTTTACACTAAAAAACACCATCTCGCAGGTTCTCATTTCTGCGCTCCTTGGCTAAACAAAAGGTCAAGGTTTTCGAACACCCGGACGATTTGATCAAACTGGATGTGAAAGATTTGCTGCCAAAATTGAACGACACCCCGCTGGTGCCCAAAGACACGCTTTTTTACAAAACAATGAAGCATTTTGCCAAGGAGTTTCCGAAGACTTTGGCCCTGGTTGGTTTTTTTATTTTTATTTTTTTAAGTGCGAAATAATGGGTTTATTTTTTGGGAGATTTTGGTATATTCTTGGGAATCCAAAGTAAATTTACATGTAAATGTATAAAATGTAAGCAGCGAGGCACACATTTTACGCAAAATCGAACAGCTAGTGTAATAAAACACGGAACTACAACTTGATCACAAACAAAAATAGGTGCCTAATCAAATGAGAAACTAATCAGTTGACAAAAAGCCGATAGGAGCTGGACAAAATCTTTACAGACAATAATTACCAACTAGTACCTTATACTCTGCTTATACTCGATACTCTTATACCCGGCTTATACTCTATTTGGGGGGGGGCTAGTATCACAAAATTTTACCTCCGGGATAGATAGATAGCTGGAGCGTTTGGGGGGGGGGGGTAACCGCAACCCTAACCCCCCCCTCCATTGCGGTCTATGGTGCACTTTTGCTAACTCCAGCAAAGGTTCCAGTTTTAGATAAACATATTGGAGCTTCGTTTTTTTTCACAATCAGCAAAAAGTGTTCATTACCTAGTCGATAATAATTTAGGTAGGTACAAATGGAATATGCACAGTAAAAAAAGTTAAAAACGTCACTTAAAATTTGATAGCAAGTGTCGAAATCCTACATATATTCAATATCATTGCAGCCACATGTGCTAAATATTGATAGATGATCATGTGATTTTAGGTGCCATTTTAAATTCAAATATCACCACAAATCAACCATGAAAAATACATCACTTTTTTACCCACCCCTTAAAAACCGGCAGCCGTCTTTTCTGCCACATCTGCCTAACTTGTCCTTGTAACTTTTTCATGGTGGCATCGAAATCTGGTGCCGGGTGCCATCTGAGTTTGGTGCCTTTGTTTTCCTTGGTCATGGTGCGCACCATGCCGGGCAGGCCGGAGCGAAGCTATGTGGGTGAGGGGTTGCTAGTTGGTAGGGGGTTCGGTTTGAGGGGACTGGGTAGGCACTTCTTCAATGACTTTTTTTAAGATTGTCGATGATTGAATTTGATAGATCTGCCACAGCACTATTGATAATAAAAAACAATTATGAGCCATTTTAAAATTTGAGAGAGTTATCTTATCACAGTACTTCAGACTTAAAAAACGTGGTCACACTTTTTGAGAAATTTACCATACCAACATTACACTTTTTTTAAAGATGATCACTCTGAATTTGAGAAATAAACCTTCATCTCAAAAAGATCAGCACTCTTATTTTTTAAAATCTACCACACTGCCATAAATTTTTTTCAAAAAGATTATCATTTCAAATTTAAAAAAGTGATCACTCACCGCTGCATGGGATGGGAATGGGAATGGGAATACATTCACCGTTTTTTGGGATCCCTTCAAATCTGGCAAACTCACTAGCAATCGTCTTGCTGATGTCCACATGGGCGGCTGAATTTGGTTTTATTTTCAAGTTTTGTAATATTCATTTTAACAAAATCATCAGGCCTCTGGTAGTAGTCCCGCATTATGTAAAGTGTGAACTGAGGTGTCAAATGTCATGTAAAATATCAAACGTTCAGTGATAAAATCTTTTTTGTTGACATTTGACACGGTTTTTAACATTTTACAGGGGGCGGGACTGCCCCCAGCCGACTAGTTAACAGCAGAAATTTGTGAAACTTATAAATCTACTTTAAACATTTGAGTTTACCAGAATGAGTCCTTCAACTGTTTTAGTGTTGACGGAATTCAAAAGTGATCCATTCCTGTAAACACAAATGTGTTCAAAACAGGTTTTTTATGTTTTGAAAATTTCTCCTGTAAACTAATGTGCGAGTATGACCGAATTTCACTAACACTTTCGGTTGTATGTTCAATTTTGATATTTCTCCAAGTATGTTCAAAACGAGTAGTGAGAAAAAGCGATGCGGCAGCAACGCGTATTGTTGTAAATGTCACAAAAATCATAAAAATGTTGGAAAAATACATTTTTTCAGATTTTTCTGTCCGATTACTGTTGTCTCGGCTGGGAAACTAAACTTAAGTATCTAAAGCGTAATTAAAAATAACTATGCAGGAATATTTTAGGTACTCAAACTGAAGTGGTTCAATGAGGCTTACTTATTGGGCAATGCCAACATTTTTGCGTTGATGGCATGTAATTATATTTGTATACCCATTTTTCCGTGAATTGCTTCCTTTGAGACCCCCCTTGAATTGTCCCCTTCAAATATCCCCTTGAATTATTGTAAATTTATTGTGTAAATTAGTAATTGATGAAAAATACTTTGGAATGTAGGTAGCTGATACATATCACTTTGCAAAGCATAGTGAAATTGCACCCTGGTGCCACACCCAGACCCTGTAAAAGACCCTGTAAAGTGTAAAAGACCCTGTAAAGTGTAAAAGACCCTGTAAAATCTCATGTGTTAATGTAATGGAAATGTCAAGTATTGAGTAATAAGATTATCTGGTATGGTTATAAAAATACAGCACGGTGTAGTGTAAATATTAATCTATAGGCGTATAACAAGTGCAAATACACATAAATCTATTTTATAAGAAAAATTATTTTGTTCAAAAACTGCATGAACTTGCCCCAGATTTAAATCAGAAAAAATTATATGTGGGCGATTATAGGCCATTTCCCTTCCTTTTATTGGGAAAATTATTTCGGATATACTGCAAAAGCATTAGGATACACTAAAAAAGTATCTTTCAACAATTCTGGCATGATCACTGAATGTGAGGGTTTCATCAGGGAACCCATCATAAATATGTTTCAGGTAACTTTTGTCACCATCCATTTTACCACCAACAATTGTTTGGGGTATTTTCGGGTACTGAGTGGATTCGGGTGTAGGTGTCGGTGATCGGGTTCGTGTATTAGTTCCGGTATCGGGTTTCGGTTCCAAAAAAATCTACTTGCATCGGGTTCGGGTCGGGTCGGGTTCCCAACCCTACTGCGGGGTAATTATAGTTGAATCTAGTTGAATCTACTAGTTGAATTACTTTTGAAAAGTAATTGCCATTTTGGAACTGCGTGTCTAGGACATCTTCTCAGCAAATGCCTGAAAATATTAGTGAAGACTTTTCGAGTAGTGGTGCTTTTATTGAGTCAGCAACACAATCTGGATGATGCGCTTTTGTATTTATAAATTAATTAGTACCCTGCTAATTGTCCCATGTAAAAAATGCAAGCATGCACGCAAAAGCAAACTTTTTGATTGTTTTTAAATGGAGTCATAAAATCGTTTTTTTTTAACCTATCCAGCTATTTGGCTTTATGCCAAGGTACAGAATCACATAAAGTTTACAGATCACAAAAACTTACTTCATGCTACACTTAGCTCAAACACAATTTTAAAACCCTTCTATCTGCAAGCTGCAAAAACACTGGAAAATCTCCAACACGAAAAACTTTTGTGAAACTTCAAATTTTCTCGCAGCGCGGCGACCGCGTGCTGAAGCAGAATCGCGGAGCTACCGGTACCGGAGTTTGGCGCGTGGAGCTACCGAACAAAAAGGACTTCGGTAAAGGAGTCAAATCGGTGTCGCTTGACGCCATGGTGAAGGCTACCGAAGCTAAGGATAACCATGTGGAGGTGTGATATTGATTTTTTTCGTGGATTAGTGTTGGAAAATCTCTAAGTTAGTGTTAATCATTTAAAAATGTGAGAATTTATCGCATTGTTCACTTTGGATTTGCGGTTTTACCGTACGTTTTACTGTCACTTCAAGACCTTCAGTTCCGTTTACCGGTATTTTAAAAACCGCACCGCAACTTCACCGGTGGTACCTGCGTTTTCCAGCTTTTTCATGTGTTTTTGAATAAGCCCCCCTCTGACGTTTTCTCATTTGAAAGTTTCCACGGCCCAGTTTTTCAATTGGTCTTATTCGAAAATAGATGGTTTCTGTTCTTTTACAAAAAAAATCAAAAAGCAAAGATGCTGAAACGAGTGTAGATAATTAATATCTTTTAAACGCCAGCCATTTCAACACCAATAAATGGTAAATCCTGGTAGTTCTCTACCTACAATCAGCAAATTAAAATAACTCTCAACCCCAAAACCCCCCAACACCCTCCTCAAATACCCCCCTCAAATACCCCCATCAAAAAAATCTCAGAGAATGCCCCTGCGCGATTTCATCGAAATGTGCCGTCAATACATCGAAAAACCCTCCGGCGGAATTTGCGACATGGCATTTTTGCCCCGCGTCAGCGAGGGAGAATTGAGACTTTTGATGGTTGCCAGGACTCCGATTTTCTTGGTTGTTAAGACGCCAATGAAGGGCGAGTTTAGGTGGGTTGGGAATTTTTTTTCTTTTTTTTAGGGGGGGGGGGTGCTGGTTCCAATCCAAGACCCTGTAAAATGTCAAAAGTCATGGAACATGTAAGATGCCCGGTAAAATGGCAAGCGAGTTTGCCATCTCACCGGGCCAGGGACGTATCCAGGATTTTTGAGCGGGGGGGGCTGCTTGTTTACGGAGGCCGGCGAGGGGGGGGGGGGCTCAGCCCCCCCCCCTAAAATTTTAGCTAGATAGTGGCGGAATGGCGCTATGACGCTGGCGCCATTAGTAGGCGCCACGCCATGGCGCTATTGGCGTTGGCGGCAGCGCCATGGAACGCTGTATATGTATGTAAATATACATACAAAACAGCAAAAAGCACAACATTGAGTGTATTTACAACGATTCGCGGCCACATGGAGCAAATCTGATGATAATACCTTAATGTCTGGTGAAGAATGCGCGCTTGCGCGCAAAAATTTTTACGCTGACGCTGAAAAAGTCGAATTTTCCAGTCACTTTCTGGTCTCGCCCCGGGAGGGGGGGGGGGCTGCAGCCCCCCCCGCCCCCCCCCCTGGATACGGCCCTGCACCGGGCATTTTCCATGACTTTTGACACTTTGCAAGACATTTGACATTTTACAGGGTCTGGTTCGAATTTTTCTTGTGGTCTGCCGGGTCTGCCCGCACCCTGTAAAGTGTCAGGTGGAAAGATAAATGTCACAAAATTTGTCAGATACCATATAGAGTGGTGTATTGGTAATATTTTCTTTTAGGTTGTTCTTTCCGGCCGGAATGGTTTCATTATCTTTGAACAATCTAAGACTGAGTAACATTTACAGGGTGCGGGACGACCTCCTGCACCCTGACAAGTGACATTTAAAAAAATAGCTATTTCACGTGATACGATTCAGAATAAAAGAACCTCAAATGCACTGTAAAGGCACGATTTCTGATCCAATTTGGAAGTCTATTTGTTACTTGGAACTAAATTTGAAACTTGTTTTAAATTTGTCACTTAACGGGATACTTAACAGGGTCGCTTACACTTAACAAAAGTAAATCCGACTATCTATTTCCCAGCGCCAATTTGTTCGCCGGCGCCACGTACGACTACCGTAAACCATCCGAATTCAAGGAACTGTGCGACATGTTTTTGAATGACACCGCCCCAGTTTTGGTGGACCGTTTGGGCCTGCAGGATGTGCCATTGATTTGGTTCGTTTTTTAGAATTAAGGGCGCATTTAAGGCGCTGATAAATTTTGGTTTGTCGGGAAAAAAAATTCTATTTTTTTAAGTTCATATGGCCAGAGTTCATATGGCCAGAGAATGTAGAGTCTTGTGTCGCAGTTTTGGAAATTTGTTTTTTTTTTGTTTTAAGAAACCAGTTCGTCAAATAAGAAATAATGATGAATTACCATTCGCTCGAAAAATGCTACAGAACCCAATTGTTTATCTAGCAAAGTGCGAAATTTCCAAATTTGCCAAATTTGCAACAAAAAAAACAATTCCAATCGTAACTTTAAAAAAAATCAAATTTAAAAAACAACAACAAATTCTAAAAAAACCCGCTCAAATCCCCAGGTGCGCCGATTTCATTCGCCACTGGGACGAAAATGACAATGATTCTTATGTTTTGTGCGAAGTGAACTGCAGCTGCGTCGGTTTCACGAGCCACTTGGATCAGGGAATTCAGGATTTGGTCGCTGATGAACTTATTAAGAGGATGAAAAAGTGAGGATTTGAGAGTCCTTGGGGTGAGTTTTTTCCCTTTCTTTTTTGATAGGTTTGCCCTACGAACACTAATTGACTATGGTATATAAATATATGTATACTCGGGGGACAGCACAGTATTCATCCGCATTAGTGATGTAAAAAGCGCCAGGACTTTGGCGCCAAGCGCCATGCTTTTCCGACCCGCAGCGCCAGACGCCATTGGCCCCAGAGCAAAATGGCGCCAAGCGCCATGACCCTTTTTGCTTTGGCGCTAGCGCTAGGCGCCAGCGTCATGGCGTTTTTACATCAGTAATACGCGCACAGTATGCTATCTTACGCGCCAACGCTCGCGCTCTCACAAAAAAGAAAAAATACAAAAAGAAAAAGGCGGAGTTGCTTACAAACAACGTTTTTTTGTGTGCCTGCCACGTTTTTTAAGTGTTTCGTTCAGGAAACATGTGAATATAGCGTGCATCCGCGGAGTTTACAAGTATGTATGGGCCCCCACACGCTAGTTGACATCGACACCAAATGTGAACTGGTGCCGATCCCGATTCAAAGCTTACTGACGAGTGATCGAACGACGTTCAAACGCAATCTTGTAATTAGGAACGGAACCAGTTGACATTTGGTGTCGATGTCAACTAGCGTGTGTGGGGCCTATGTACAAATAAATAAACTCGCTTTCAGAAATCCTGGCAATTAAATCAACAACCAATGTGAGATAAACAAGGATTTATGGTGATCTGGCATATTTTCTTGTGATTTTCCCCGTTTTTGAACTTTTTGGGTAAACAATTTCAACAATTATTTACCTGGAATTCAGAAAACCCCCCCAGTTTTTAGCGGATTTAAAAAATCTTTTCATTTTCTCTGGAAAAAGTTTAAATATGGGAGAAAATCTTTTCTGGGTGCCAGACTTTTAGGCAGTGACTTTTATAGGCTTTTTTCTCGTTTTTATATTCGCTTGTTGAAAATTTTGCCCTGCGTTAAACCTTATAGGAAATATTTTTCTTTGTGCCATCGCACTAATGACCAATTTTCAGTTTTTGCAACGTCAGTTGTTGCATCCTTTTTTTGTTTGTAGAATTGAACAACATGGTTACTCGGGGTAGTTTGAAATCACTGTTCATATGAAAAATTTCCAGTCTCTTACCAATTTGTATTCCTATTTACTTTAATTAGTTTCATTTCATGATCAGATTATATTCTAGTTTGATTCAATTTTTTCATTAAAAAATGAATTACATTTATCTCTTTTGTCGAGTATTTTCTTGGAAAGTCTGTTGTAGAAGTGAAAAACGCACTTTAATTTGAACCAATTCAAATATCGATAACCCAACCAAATTCCTGCTAAACTGTAATGCAAAAACATGTCAAATCTTGCAAAATCCAACCAAAGTTTTAAATTCCATGACCAGTTACATTTCCAGGAGTTCAAAAGCTGTATTTTTCGAGTAAATGCAGGCTATTTCTAATTTCTAAAGTCAATAACACATGCCCATGAAGCAAATCTATAGTTTATACCTTTGATGGGAAGGCATAATATAGTTATGCAAAATGTGGCCTCCCGGTAGCTCAGTTGATTAGAGCATTCATACGCAAAGTGAAAGCTACCAGGTTTGAGCCTTGGCTGGGTTGTGCTGTAGTCCTATTCTTGGGTGAGGTGTAGAAAATATGTTGAATCCTGGCAATTTTAGAGGGTACTTAGCAAAAAGTGTAATGTATTTTCAAATATCATGAGTGCCTATTTTATAAAATTTATGTTGAACATGAAAATCAAATATCCCTGATTATATCACAGAAAATAAAAACAAACATATATGCACACAAAACTGGACATAAGTGAACAATGTGTTCTTAATCTAATACTCAAACTGCCGATGATACTGTATTATCAGTGCTTAACCTTGATTCACTTCTCTTTAAAATACACATACAACTTTGGCTATTTGCCAGCACATCACTAGCAACATGATATGGAGACAACCTATTGAGTGATTTTGAATCCAGCTGTATAACATCATGCCCAATAATAGATTCATCTGGGGTTTTATCGTTAAATAATGGTTGATCACTTCTGTCAGCCCTGCCTGCTGCACCATCTGGTAATTTATTAAATATACTTTGTGTAATGCCAGTGTATTGCATTAAACCATTTTCACATGCTGTCAACTGAGTCTGATCAGCATGAGGGCTGACTTTTTTGGTAGACAAGCTGTCAATGTCTGACAAGTTTCTGGTGTTATCTGGTCTGTCAGTGCATGGGGGCAGCAACAGCATGTGGTTGCATTGCAGGTGGGACCGCCTCTTTGAATTTGTTGATTTGATGCTTGGCTGAGATTTGTGAATATTATTATGAAGAATGTTGTGACACAGTTGGCATTGGAATGGAGAGTATTGTATTTAGTAGTTGATTGAACTTACTACAAAAAATGGAATTAGATACTACACAACTGATTTGGCATTTTTGTTAATTTCTGTAATTATAGTAATTTCTGATATTGTAAAAGGGTCTTTTTTTCAAACATCGCCAAAAATGTACTGTAACCAGAAACTATTTTTTCAACTTAGCTAACAAAATATACCAGATATTGACAAATCTGTTATTTAAAGACAAATTTCAGACATGGTTACGAATTCCCTCTCATTGCCAACAATGGGTAAGTTCTCAAAATAAAAACACTTTCTGTATTTTGATGTTAAAAGATGAATATCTGTGGAAAAATTCACAACTGACCGAAACATGTTTCTCTTTCCCATATTTAGTATTCAAATGATTCAATGTTATAGTGGAGCATCCGACTGTTTTAGACAAACTCGCCGTGTCTTCTCTTATTTTTGTCAGCCAAAACAACAGCAATGGATTACACAAAACTGTGCACATAGCACAAACATTTGCCCACAAGCCATAAGCCACATTTTTGATGAGAAATCGAGGTAGTAAATCTGTGAGAAAAGTGGATGAGACACCATTTACATGTTTTTTTGATGGCTTGATTTAATGTGTTAAAAGTCCAATAAAAATCAAGTACAAAGCTCCATATTCATGAGAAAAGATGTGCCACTCTAAGGCCCTGTAAAAGGCCATGGAAATTCAATTGTCATGGAAAGTGTCAAAAGTCATGTAAAATGCCATGCAAAATGGCACCATTTTGCAGGGCATTTTCGATGACTTTTGACACTGCATGACATTTGACATTTTACAGGGCATCTTACAGGGTCTGGGACTGCCCCCTGGTGAAAGCTCAAGCGGCTTCGCAAGAGCAATTTGCATGTGAAAATCCATTTGCATATGGAAAAAGAAAATTGAAAAAACGTCACGTCAGGGATTGAGTTTCTATTATATTAACTTAGTTTGCTATTTTGTTATTGAGTTGCAAATGAATACAGCTTGCATTGTGTACAAGCACTAAGTATTCACATGTTTACCTAGGTACGGTATTTAATTCCAAAATAAATCAAACCTACTGAAATCACGCAGAATGTTGAACATCGTGATAGGCAGCCAGCACACTATGAACGTGGTTACAAGTGCGATCATGATCAAATTCACTCTTTTCCGCCTCTGAATAGCCCTTTTCTCTTGTGCAGTGCTCCCCAGGAAGCTGAAAAGGTGTTGCCCCTAGTTTTTTGCTGCCACTCCCAGACTGCAAAATGCTCTGTAAAATGTGAAATGTCATGCAAAGTATAAAAAGTCATGTTAAATAACCTTGAAATGTCAAAAAATATGTTTACTAGTAGTTTGGCATTTTACAACATTTTTCATGACTTTCGACCATTTGCATGACATTTGACAGGCATTTTACTGAAACCAGGAGTGCCCCTGGTGCCAGTCCCAGACCCTGTAAATGACCATGTAATACGGCATGTGTCACGTAAGAGACCCTTTAAATATCCAAATATTATACTGTAGTATGTATATCTTATGTTTTTATATCCGAATCTCACGATCTTGGTACAAAAATCAAGATTTAGATAAATACTATAGAATAAGATTAGGATACACATGACATTTTACGGGGTCTGGGACGGCGAGGACTCCGTGCGCATGTGAACTTGGTTCCCATGTAGGCCTGGTGCTCACGTAGACTCGGTGCGCATGTAGAGCTCCCTAGATGGGCACTGGGTAACATGCACACCGGGTTTCATGCGCACCGGACGGTAGCGCTACATGGGCTCTGGCTCTGGGCGGGTTGCCAGCGGGAATCGTGGATGACGGGTGGATGACATTGTATCAGTGTTGCAAAAACGTGTTTATGTTTAACCGGAATACCCAGGGGATTTGGGTATTTATACTTATGTTTACATTTTTAAAAAATACCAGTATTTTAACAACACTGCATTGTACTGGTACATAGGTATGTTGCGCATGTAGACCCCATGCATATAAACCCGGTGCCAATGTAGACCGGTGCGCATGTGCGGTTGAACAACATGCGCACTGGGTCTACATGGGCAGCGAGCCTACATGCGCACCGAGTTTACATGCGCACCGGCACAGACCCGTCTGTGACTACCAGGGACGTAGCCAGGATTTTTGAGCGGGGGGGGGCGGACTGTATACGGAGCCCGGCGAACGGGGGGGGCGGCGCCCCCCCCCCTAAAATTTTACCCCTGTTGTAGGGGAATGGCGCCATGGCGCCATGGCGCTAGCGCCATTCGTAGGCGCCACGCCATGGCGTCACTGGCGTTGGCATTGGCGCCAAAACAGCAGTATATGTCTGTATTTTACAGGCATATACAGCGACATGGACAGAAATTGCGTCCATTTTCACTGGCTTTTAGGCCGCGGAGACTGGTCAGCCAAAAAGATATGTTGTGAAGGGAAAATGCGCGCTTGCGCGCAAAAATTTTTCAAACGGTCGACAATTTCGTCGTCTGAAAGTGCCATTTCTGGCACATTTTTTGGTCCGGCCCGGGAAGGGGGGGGGGGGGCGGCCGCCCCCCCCGCCCCCCCCCTGGCTACGTCCTTGGTGACTACCCCCTAGACCATAGGCGGCGTAAGTGCTTGTGCGCTTGTGAATGTCACAAGCGGAATTTTTGGTGTCACAAGCAGTTATATAACTGTCACATTTTGACATTCACAAGCATGTATTGTACAAACGTGAGTGAAAGCTCAATAACACCAAAATTTGCTCCATTTTGCCAATTTTCTCCTGTATAATAACTATTTTCATCTATATACATGGTTATATACCAATTTTTAGTCAAGTTTATTCATATTTATAATGATTTGGAAATTTTTGGCTGACTGTCAACTTCACATAAGGGCGAAAAACGATGTCACAAGGTGAAAATTTGGCTAATGTGAATGTCTCTGAATCTCTGAATGGGACCTTGCGCCGCCTATGCCCTAAACTGTTCCAATTTGAAAAATGCACACACGAAAAACACCGACTTTCCGGGCACGGATTTTCCGGGGCTTGCATTGGACAACGAAATCGATATCCTTGGGATGATTGTTTCGTGAGCACTTTCACGTTTCCCAATTTCCATATTCTGATTTTCACTTTGTTGATTAGGTTGAAATGTTGTCGACGTCGACGCCAAGTTTGTCGATGCGTAAAATTCCGAATTTGCGGCGGTGTTTCGAGATTTTCTCGAGGTGCCGTTTGTCCAGTACGCGAACGGGTTTCTGATACTTCTTGAAAGGGTTTGACCGACGCTTCTGTGAGAAATTGGGGCATATATTTCGAATGGACCCGCACGCACTAGTTGACATGGCAAATTCGTGTCAACTGAATGTCAACTAAATGACGCAAATTTTAAAGCACCACAGTTAACTGAAGAATGAAAATTAAGAGTCAGGATATAAAATTAACTATGCTCCAGGAAAGTTGAAATGACATCAGCTAACCAAAATTTGTTGAATTTAGTTGACACCAGGGTTGGTTTTATAAAAATCATTTGTATACAAATTGTATAAAAATTGTATAAAAATGTATTTTATTTTAATTTTATTCTTGTTTCATTTTATTTTATTTTATTCCAAAATCATAATAAAATAATAAAATGGAACCATTTTACAAAATTTTTACAAAAATGTACAGAAATTTTACAAAAAAAAACAGAATCTTGCATGCAAGGCCAGGAAAACTTAATAATAAGACCTAAACATGAAAAATGTGTGACAAATCTTTCCATTACTTTGCAGAACTTACATGCAGTAGGTAGTTGCATGCAATAGGTAGCAAGTGTAAAGTAACAATTATTGATAATAATGGTTTGCATTTTCAGTAGAAGGAGTACTGGAGTGTGCAAGGCACATTTGTAAAATGTCATGCAAAGTGTCAATTGTCATGATGAATGTAAAGTAAAGAGTCAATTGACATCTCAAATGTCAAGCAAAGTGTCAATTGTCATTATAAATGTCATGCAGTGTCAATTGTGTATTTATCTGATTCTTGTGTTTTTTGTATCCAAATCAATTTTTTTTGTATCCAAATCTTTTTTTTTGTATCCAAATGTTGACATAAGATTTGGATACAAAACCAACAACAAGATTTGGATGCAGAACATAAGAGTTGAATACAATTTGCTTGACAGTTGCCACTTTAATTGTTATTTGTCATGACAATTGACACTTTACTTTACATTTGTCATGGCAATTGACACTTTGCATGACATTTGACACTTTACAGGGCTTGGGACTGATCCAGCTCCATGGATAAACATGTTGAACCATAAGCAACAAGAGACATTTTTTTACAAAAATTATGAATTTGTATACAATTTTTTACAAAAATATGAATTTGTATACAATTTTACAAAAAATTTACAAAAATTCGAATTTTTATACAATTTTAATTTTTATTTTGAAATCTTCCATTTTATGTTATTTTATTTTATTCTCAAACTTTCCATTTTATTTTTATTTTTATTTTTTTTTCTGAGAGTTTGCCAACCCTGGTTGACACTAATTTGGATGTAAACTAGTGTGTGTGGTCCCAATATGTGTTCGATGCATCCCTAAAATCTCGGGAGATTTACCCAGATATTTAAAAAATAGAATTTTTTTTGTTTTCAAGTCACATAATTTCCAGCTCACCTGTGATGAGCGATATTGCCAGTAATCATATCCCTTCTCACAACAGCGAAAATTTTATAGTAACAATAAGTAATGATTATGGATGGTATAACAAATTGGCCACACATGACCGCAGTGCCGTAGAATTGCCGCAAATGTTCCATCTGAAAATATTGAGGCATTTGTACTGTGAGATTTGGTGCAAATATGATATTTACTAAAATAGAACCCTCTTGTAACGATGGCAAACGAAAATTCGAAAATTCAAAAACGTTTTTGAATTTTCGATTTTTTTTTGATTTTTTTGAATTTTTGATTTTTTGGAGTTTTTTTATTTTCATTTCACCGCTTAAAAAAAACTATTTAGGTATGTGTGTGAGAGCCTCAGAGTCGGGAAGCACGCTTTACAAAATTTTGTGCATCGTATGATAGGTGAAGTGTGTGGAAGTGTCTTCACAGAGCCCGCTTTCACACGCTTCACGAACCCAGTTTTGCTGTGAATAAAAACAAGTCAAGTAAAATAATCACGGAAAAACCGACCGGCCAGTCTTCATAACAGTACCAGCCTTCAGCAAATAGATCCATTTTCATGGTCAATGCATAGGGCAAACTCAGAAGACCGCCAATGAACCACAAGGCAACTGTGATCTGAATGGATAGTATTATAGTTACCTTTTTCATGTGTCTTATTTTTTACATTTTGTCAGGTAGAATAGTTTTACATTATCTGCATTTTCTGTACTTGGGATTTTTTAAAGTATTTTTTCAAAACGTTGTTCCTAACATAAATACGTTGTTGAAACGAATTTACGTTCTCTCGAAAAATACTCACTTTTACGTTTTCTGTGAGAAATGTAAAAATTGAAAAAAATTTGATTCACTTTTAGGTTTTCTGTAGAAAAATACGTATTTCAAATTTTACGTTTTCTCCGAGAAAACGTATTTTACTCACCCTCTACACCAAAACTCTTAAATTCCCCCCCCCCCACCAACCAAAGCGCACGCCTTCCAACTCAACCTCTCCCTAGTAGGCTCTGTGATGTGTATCAATCTGTCCAGTGCTATACTGGTCATAGTCCAAGATGTGACCCAAACGCTCGTGGACTGAATGAACGGGACCAAATGGCACATTGGGCTGCCGAAAATCCAGATGCCTAGATACGCTGTGCTGGGGGTGACCTGCGGGTGGTTTTGCTGTGCCTGTATAAAAGCCTGTCTGAAATACGTTTTCTGTACTCGAGTAGTTTCTGAAAATGTACGTAAAATCAGTACATGTACTTTTTTACTGGAAACGTAAATATCTACTCAGTACTCCAGTATATTTTCTTGGGTATAAATACGTTTTAACAACTTTTGTTCACAGTACTCAAGAACATTTACAGTACATTTTCTGTAATCGGGCATGGGACAAAACCAAATGTGAAAACAAGCCTGGGTCTAGTTCTGAACATCTTGGATGTTCTCACCACACATTTTTCTAATACCTAGTTTTTGTGTGTTTTGGCACTCTTCCAACGTTATTTGGCACTCTTCCATCTACCTGCCCTTCTATTGGAGGCTACCACTCTATTGTTTGCGCGAGTGCGAAAACGTGCCAAATTGTGCCGTTCTATTGAAGGTGCCGTTCTATTGGAAGTATGCCATTCTATTACCTAGAAGCAATACAGTTAATCATAGATAAATTCAAAGCAAACTTCCCACACCCCTCAAACCAACCGTGATGCAGAACAAACACAGCAAAATATCTGCGAGCATCAAATTCAGCAGTAGCATATTGTGAGAATGCACTCGTCTCAACCTTTTTCCAGTTGTCACAATTACCGATCCATTAGCTAGTAAACCGGCGACAAAAAGCGAACCGTAGACTACGGCAAAAGTTACTTTCCACATCATTTTTAGTGTTATTTAGATTAGAATTTCTATTTTTAGTGTCCTTTTATTTATTCAAATGTTGCCTTCAATCGGGATATTCACCGACTTTTATAATACCTTCGGAATTAATCAAATATTCCGTTTCAGCCATTTAATATTCATGGCACTTGTAGTTGAGTGCGATGACAGTGTCATGGGGTAAGGCAATGGAAAAATCGAAAACGCGAGGAGGGGTTAATTCGAGGGGGGGCTATTCGCGGGGGGGGGGGGTATTGTGAAGAGTCAATTGTAAAGTATTCGTGAAGAATACCGAATACGAGAATTCGTGAAGAGTCATTGTAATGTACCTATATTCTTTTACGTACCCAAAACTGGTAATAAATGTAACAAAACAGGATACCTATATTGAGACAAGTAGATTTTCATCGTATTTATTTTCGCCGTATATTGCATTTTTTCACAAACTAGTGTGCGAGTGCGTGCTTTATAGCAAATTGGCAGCAAGTTTTACATCATGTAAAATACATGTACATCATCTCAGATGGAGGAATTTTTCCTAAGCTTTCCCAGACCTATTTTGACGGGGGGGGGGGGGGGGTGCTTCAATTCAAGGCGGTATAATTCGAGCAAATACGGTAGGTAATCCGACTTTTCATCACGTAAATCATTCGGGAAAATTTCCATCCATCACCTTATACAATTTTCAAATTAATTGTGTTTTGGGGACGTTTAGGTGAGTGATTATTGTTTACACTTAAATACATATAGGTATACTTCAAGATGTCTATTAAATATTTGAAGACTCTTACCATATGAGAAATTTATTGCTGTGCTGTGAGCTGAGTCATTATAAAAATACCCTACTAGTGTTGATAATGTTCCGGAATGAATTTCGTAATAAAAGAGAGAAAATTACGAGAAAATTGCGAACAATTTAATATTAACGGAAAGTAGTGTCTAGTGTGGGCGTTGAGTAGGCTGTCAACTTTCCGTTTTCCGTTTTCCGTTTCCACTTTCTGCAGGCAAATTTTTTTCCGTTTCCGTTTTCCGGCTGCAAATTTTTTTTCCGTTTCCGTTTTTCCGGCTCAATTTCCATTTTCCGGCTAAAATTTCAGTTTTTCCGCCTTTTTTCCGTTTTCCAGCTCAATTGTCTGTTTTTGCAACTTTTTTTCATTTTCTGGCTCAATTCTCTGTTTGCTGTTTCAGCCAAACTGGTAAACAATGCATGCAAGTTCTCAATTATGTGAATTGTTCCTATTTCTAGTAAGATTTCTGCAAATTTTTTGATTTTAGGATAAATTTCTGCAATTTTATTTCTGTTTCCGGCAAAATTTCAGCAAATTTCTTCCGTTTCCGGCATAATTTCAGCAAATTTTTCCATTTCCGTTTCCGTTTTCCGGCCTTTCATTTTTCCGTTTTCCGGCAGGTGCAAATTTGTTTCCGTTTCCGTTTTCCGCCAAAAAGTTTTTGTTGACACCCTAGCGTTGAGGCGAAATGAAAAGAAATGTTTTCCGGCAAATTAATTATAAATTATAACCGATTCTAGCCTACCCGATTCAACCCCACATAAAATTTCCTGTAAAAAGTTAATCAACAGTATAGGTACTCCAGTTACTTTACACCCTGCATGCATGGTTCCCGCTGGAAGCGTGCCAACGATTGGTTTACTCATGCAATTTTCATAAAAAGTTTAAAACGTTAAACGTGTTCTAGCGCGTTGTTATAACGCTAAACGTTAACTTATTCACAACTATGGTTTGTATCATTTTTTTTACAAAAATCGCATATTTTATCATCATTGGCACGCTTCCAACGTGAGACATAAATGTATGCGAGGGTAGAGCATCATGTCACGCCGAGTATAACAGATAAACCGAAGAAAAAAACTGGGTAGATTTCACCACTTAAACGTCAAATTACTGCAACCGAGATGGGAAAAATTTAAACAAATTATTTTCTGTTTTTTTTCTTCAGTTTTTCGAAAATGATTACCTACGTTTTGAATATTTCGCATAAAAAACTTCAGTTAAACATCTTTTTGTTTTGTGCATCTGTGTAAAGGTCAGTTTACTTAAATTTACTTTACTCAATAAATACGTATACTCGAGTACAGAGTAAATACGTTTACGTTTCCTCCAAAAAAGTTCTGGTACTCTACGTATACGTTTACTGGAGTACAGAAAACGTATTTCAGATCGTCTTCAATATCGATTTTTGTAGGCATTGAAGGGAAAAAGGGAGAAAATGTGCTAAAAATATGGGAAATTAGTTGAAAATGGGTATAGAACAAAATATAAATATACCGTATTTCCTCGAAATACCCCCCTCTCGAAATACCCCCTCAAAATGGACGTTTACTCACGTTTACTCATGAGTCATGACTAGGGTGTCAAAAAATTTTTTAGACGGAAAACGGAAAACGGAAAGGTAAAATTTTTTCACTTTACGGAAAACGGAAAACGGAAAGGTAAAAAAAAATTTCTGCCGGAAAACGGAAAGGTAAAAAAATTTCACTCAGCGGAAAACGGAAAACGGAAAGGTAAAAAAAAATTGTCGTCCGGAAAACGGAAAAATGAAATGCCGGAAAACGGAAAACGGAAAGCAAAAGTTTCACGGAAATGGAAAAAATAAAGTGAAATTAGCACGGTAATAGACAAATTTGCAGAAGGAAAACCTGCATGCAGGTTTGCCTGTTTGGCTTTGATTGTGGTAGCTGTACATTCTGCAACTATGGATCATGCCTGTAACTTCACTTGTAGTTCAAGCTTAACTGAACCAACAAAAAATCATCAAAAAGTAGCCATAGTGGCCATAGGAAAGGAAACACTATGACAATTTCACGGTCTAGAAGCAGTGGGAATCACTGATGACCCCTATGCAATTGATAACAACATTGCAGAGGAGATGATAATAAATAGCATAAAATTCAACAACAACAACAAACGATACTATATTGACTGGCCGTATAAAGAGAGTATCAGTGACCTGCCCACGGGAAAAGCAGAAACCTTGGTGCGGTTTAAATCACTGATAAGAAGATTCAACAAAGATCCAAACTTATTCGAACAATACCGGAAAGTTTTGGACAACCAACTAGAAAAGGGAATAATTGAGATGTGTGACGACAAAACAGACAACAAGGGGATTCATTACCTGCCACACCAGCCAGTAATCACGCCGGGCAAATTGACATCATGCACAATTGTGTACAATGGGTCGGCAGGTAAGCCCAGTTTCAACAAGTGCCTTTTTAGAGGACCAATTACAACACCATTAGCACTGGGCCTACTCCTGAGGTTCAGGGCAGGCAATCTAGCATTAATTGCCAATATTGAAAAGGCATTGTTGCAAATAGGATTGCATGACCAAGCTAGAGACTACACACAATTTTTCTGGCTGAAAGATGCCACAAAACCAGTAACTGAAAATAACTTAAGTACTTTGTTTTAAACGCGTACTGTTTGGACTTGTCTGCAGCCCAGCAATTTTGGGAGCAGTCATAAAATACCATTTAAATGTGACAATAAACAACATGAATGAATATGAAGAAAATGAAGGGGAACAAAACCAGTTGGCGATGATGATAAACAACATTTACGTCGATAACTTCATCATGAGTGTCACAAATGAAGTTGAAGCTTTAGAACTATATTACAAAGTCTAAGCTTTATTTAACCAATGTTCTATGAACATGAGGGAATGGCTGTCAAACTCCAGATCAGTCATGAATGAAATAGCAGAAAATGACAGGAGTCCAAAGGTGAATAAAACTGTCACAGTAATGGGCATGAAATAAAATCACCAAACGGACATGCTGGCAATATCAACACCAAAATTGCAAATTGACAGCATCACAACACCAACCAGACAAAACTTGAATAAATTATTGGTGTCAGCATATGACCCAATTGGGTTCACAGCACCTGTTTCACTGACCCTGAAATCCCAGTTGTCAATGCTGCTCCAAGAGACAAAAACAACACAATGGGATGAGCCAATTGAAGATAAATACAGATTCGAAAAACAATGGAAAAATGTCAGAAAACTGAAAATTGAGCCAGAAAATGGAAAAATGGCCTGGTAAAATGGAAACGGAAAGGTAAAAATTTTTCAGCCGGAAAACGGAAAAATGGGCCGGAAAAACGGAAATGGAAAGGTAAAAAAATTTCAGCTGCCAGAAAACGGAAAACGGAAAGGTAAAATTTTTTCGGCTGCCGGAAAACGGAAAACGGAAAGGTACAAATTTTTCGGATGCCGGAAAACGGAAAATGGAAAGGTAAAAAATTTTCCTGCGGAAAGGCGGAAACGGAAAACGGAAACGGAAATTTGACACCCTAGTCATGACTAAAAGTGAAAAAATTTTACTTTACGTTTTCAGTACTCAGGGGATGAGTAAAGAATAAATACTTTACGTTTACGTATACTTTGACAAAAGTTCAGCACTTTTAATCACTCTGCTGCACACAAACTCAATTTTAAAACAAAGATTAAATGCGAAAAACAGTGTTTTTAAATCAAAAGCAGGATTTGTCATTTATGTGATGATTAAAGAGGCGCCAGGATTTCGGCGCCAAGCGCCAAAAGCGCCATGGCGCTTTTACGTCAGTAGGTTGATGCATGTTTAGATTCAACTTCATTCATATGTTAAGTCAACTTAAAACAACTTATACAGAGTACTGTGCTTATAATTGCACTTGTTATTTGCACGTAGTACTTGCATGCATGCTTCTGTTGTTCAGGTGCCAGTACTGTAACTGCCATTTTACTCTCCTAAAATAAGATTTGAATACACAATTGTCACTTTACTTTACATCTGTCACTTTACTTTACAGTTCACTTTACATTTGATACTTTACTTTAGATTTGACTTTGCATTTGACTTTATATTTGACACTTTACTTTAGATTTGACTTTGCATTTGACTTTACATTTGACACTTTACTTTAGATTTGACTTTGCATTTGACTTTACATTTGACACTTTACTTTACACTTTACAGGGCTTGGGACTGCCCCCAGTACTGCTTGTCAGTTACCAGTCCCTTTGTCTCCACCTCTAATTACCAAATTTGCACATGAAATGGAACTTTAACAAGTGGCGCGTGTCGCTTGGCGACGTTTCCCAGAAACAAAAGTTGACAGTTGAACACGAACACTTTTCTTCGCTACGTTTCTAGAAACGGGCAGAACTTTCTTTGCAACCAAATACTTTTCACCTCCCGAATGGTTTTTCACTGCTCTACTTGAGAAACTGGCCCCTGTTCAAATCCAACCGATGAAGTAAAAAACAACATGACTTTAAAGTCAAGCATGAAAAGTTCTCACGTTTTTACATCAATAAATATTCTATCGCTAGCGTGCAACATCGTGCCTGCACGTCCTTCATTTCGTGAAGGAATGTAAAAAGATAAGCCCAAATATAGCCAAAAGCGGTGATAAATGTGACCAAAATTGATAGAGTAAATCCTCGAATAAGCCTCCCCTCGAATAACTCCCCCGTGTTGTGAGTGTGAGGAAAAAATAACTTCCCCCTCGAATGTCTCCCCCCTCGAACGAGTCCCCCCTCAAAAAATTCTGGCGAAAAAATTACTCACCCGGGGACACATTCGAGGATTTACGGTATATTTGAACATATACGGGGAAATACGGTATATATACCGTATTTCCTTGAATTACCACCCCCCCTTGAATTAACTACCCCCTCAAAATACCCCCAGGTGTTTTCGAGCTGGGAAAAGAATAAACCCCTCTCGAAATACCCCGTCTACAATGATGTACATCATGTATGCAATGTACATGATGTATTTTTTGCTGCCAGTTTGCATCGCAGCTACACATATACACTAGTTTGTATAGCAATGTACGTTGTATGTCCTAATTTATCCTATTTAAGTACGTTGTTTTTAACCAGTTTTAGGTATGTAAAAGCGTGTTCCTTACTACTAATTTCCACGAAAATTTCAACCCCCCTCGAATAAGCCCCCCCCTCGAAATACCCCGCCCCCTCAAGATTTCCACTCTGAAAAAATAAACCCCCTGGGGTATTTCGAGGAAATACGGTATGTGTACCTTCGATGCAATTCGGCAGCAATTAATACATCGTGTACATCATTCGAGACCGGGGGTATTTCGGCGGAGGTTTTTTTCCACAGGTCGCTCAGATCAGGGGGTATTTCGAAAGGAAGGTGTCAGTTCAATGGGGGGGGGGTAATTCGAGGTGATATGGTAGTTTTCAACCGAAATTTTGAAAACTCATAAATCAGCTTTGAACGCATTTGCGTTTTTTTTAGAATGAGGTGTCCGTCAACTGCAGTTGACGGAGATAAAAATGACTCTTTCTAGAAAACTCGAATGCGTTAAAAGCTTATTTATTAGTTGTCGAAGTTTTAGTTTAAAACTAGTGTGCGCAGCCACAATGAAGCACATTCGTGAACACGCGTCTAGAAAAAACTCTCATCAGAATTTTCTCATGCACATTTTAGCAGCACGCAAGCGAAAGCAAATTACTTGCGCTTTAACTTGACCCCCGTCAACTAGAATTGATATTTTTTTGTAATTTGATGGCCCTACAAATGCCTGAAGACTGGCAAATTGATCGTTTTTTTATCGATGGTACAATGGTTACTGAGACCTCAAAATTTGCTGGCGAAATGATAAACCCCATGGGGGTATTTCGAGGTAGTACGGTAAATGACACCCCGCCCCAGATGATGCCACACTATATGGCCATCAAGTATCAGCTTTCTGACCCTCCCATCACTGGAGATATTGTGTCCGAAGCAAAAAAAAGAAAGGTGCCGAAGGTGATCATGATGGTGTTTACTAGCACTAGGTATGTTAAACTAGCACGCTGCGCAGCATTCCACTGCACTTCCAGGGGCAGTTCCAGACCCTGTAAAATGTAAATGACCCTGTTAAGCGGGAATAAGAGCTCAGCGTCGATTCGACGTGAAACGATGACGTGAAATGACGTCGTGAAATTAATTACACGAGTGTGGATCATGCTACGGGTCTACAATTTTCTAAGGATAATATATGAATCAATACCTTAATCTTGTCCAATACTGAGTGTTATCAGCCACAACTAGAGCGAATTGAAAAATTCAATTTTTATCATTTCACGTCATCATCATTTCACGTCACAGTGTCAGGGAACAACTTGACATTTCACGTCAGACTTTTGCAAGCAATAGTCTGACGTGAAATGTCAAGTTGTTCCCTGACGTAAAATGATGACGTGGAATGATAAAAATTGAATTTTTCAATTCGCTCTAGTTGTGGCTGATAACACTCAGTATTGGACACGATTAAGGTATTGATTCATATATTATCCTTAGAAAATTGTAGACCCGTAGCATGATCCACACTCGTGTAATTAATTTCACGACGTCATTTCACGTCGTCATTTCACGTCGAATCGACGCTGAGCTCTAATTCCGGCTTAAAGTGTAAAAGACCCTGTAAAATGTCAGGTGTCATGCAAAAAACTTTGTAAAATGTAAATACATACATAAAATGTCATGTGTATCCAAATATGGATGTATAGTGTCTCAATATCATGTTTTTGTATCCAAATCTTACTTTCAAACGTATTCCAAGATTCGTACTTTCAAACGTATTTCAAGATTTGTATCCAAAAATAACATTTGGATACGGAACAATGAGATTTGGATACATGTGACACGTTGCAGGGTCTTTGCATGACACCTGACACTTTGCAGATTCTTTTACTCACACATGACATTTAATAGTGCCTTTTTCACTTTATAATACACGGTTTTTCAAGGGTCTGGGACTGGCGCAAAGTTATTCACACCTTTCACAAAACATCTGCAAAAGTGTTGGAAGCGCACTTCATGAATTTCGATTGCCATGATGATAAATATTTAATGCGAAGCGTGTAGAAAACACTTCATTTAAAATCCGATGGAAAGTGTATGAGAATTGTCACGGAAACAGCTCAGCGTGCATCAAACCCATTCTAGATACAGAGTATATTTACATAAATGCAAGATCGCATTTTTTTTTGTCGTTTTTGTAGTCACAAAAAATTGTGTGATCACGGTTGAGGAAGTGAAACTAAAATGTATGGGAATGTATTCCAATATGTATTCAGAAAATACAATAAAAGATGTAATAGAACACAAACTCGGAAAACTTTTCAGAAGATGGAATAAAATTACCTAAATGTAATCTGAGAAGATGTTCCTAAAGATGGAGTGTAATCAAATCTCTCTGGAAAAACCTGACAAAAACATAAATATAAAAATATAAGTTTTTATTTATATTTTCTGTTATAAAAATGATATAAATCTGCTGAGATTTTTGGGATGCTATATGTGATATCCATATAAAAACAACGTGTCACTGTGATATATGATAACAACAAATTATGCACACTATTGACACTATGGTTGTTAAGTCATATTTACATTTACTCAAAGATATGTATACTGAGTGAGGTACATGTATTTACTTTTACATATACTGTTCAAAGTATTCGAGTGGAGAAAACGTATTTCAAGTTAGCTTTTATAAAAACAATTATTATGATAATTATTTTATAAGCACATATATAGCCAAAAATACTTAAAATAGCACATGAACTGATTTGAAGGTGGAAATGGAAATAAGGATGACAATTAGGAATTTTGAGTGAAAATGGGGGCAAAATTTCTGAAAAATACCCACTTTTACATTTTCCAGGGAAAACCTATTTTGGAAAATAGTTTTTCTCATGAGTAAAAGTAAAAAAAACTTAACGCTTTCTGTACCCAGGGGTGAGTAAAATAGAAACTCTTTACCTTTAACTAAACTTTTAAAAAGTAGGGTACTTTTAACAACACTGATTTAGACCACTATTTAGTAATTGGTTGCATAGGTAAATGGATTTTAAAGGAAGCCTGCAATTGAACCAGAACTTTCAGATGTCATTAGCTAGTACTTATTGTGTCTTTATCACAGAGTTGTAAAAATTTAGCCAGAGTGTGGGAAGTAAACATTTGAAAACATTGATTTGGGATTACACAATTTGCAACATTGATGTTGTGAATGAAAATAACTGTTACTGATTACAGTCATAAAAAAGGGTAAATAATTAGAGGAAATTTGAATTGTGGCATATGTGGCATTGCAAAGTGTGTGACGAGTAAAGTTGATTGAAGTGTTCGCTATACAATTCCAATGAAAAACAGTGCAATGAAATGTGCACACCATTATAACGCGCCCCGCTTCAAACACATTGAGAAAGCTTGGCACTGAGCCAAAAAATGTATGTAGACTGTTCTCACATAAAAATTTTGGAGTAGGATGTCAACAGTCAACCAGAGTTGTTAGAAATACTGAACTTTTTTGAAAGTATATGTAAATGTAAGTATTTATTTTTTAGCTTTTTTTTACTCATACTCATGCGTAAATGTGAGTAAAATACTTTTTCCACAGAAAAATGTATAAGCGAGTACTATTCCCCAGGAAAGCGTAAAAACTACTACTTTTTACATGTGAGAGAGAGTTTTACACTGGAAGACATAATAGATGTCGTTTTTAGTGATTATTTAGTATTTTTTAGAAAAATGATATGATTTCTTAAAATGTTTCTTATTTTAGCAACAGAAAATAGGGATTGAGCAACAAAAAATACATTTTATCTGTACGCGTGTACTTTTCAAATGTACGCGTAAAGTGGGTACATTACTTTTTTCAAAAGTATATGTAAATGTATTTACCGCGTACTCGCGTACGCGTATTTTTCGAGTAAATGTACGTACATTTTAACAACTGTGCAGTGAGCCAAAAATACAATTCTAACCGCCACTTTTCCAAAAAAACAACAAATTTTAAAAAACAACAAATTCTAAAAAACCGCTCAAATATCCAGGTGCGCCGATTTCATCCGTCACTGGGACGAAAATGGAAATGATTCGTATGCTTTGTGCGAAGTGAACTGCAGCTGCGTCGGTTTCACGAGCCACTTGGATCAGGGAATTCAGGATTTGGTCGCTGATGAACTTATTAAGAGGATGAAAAAGTGAGGATTTTGGAGTCCTTGCGGTTAGTTTTTTTGTTTGTTTTTTTTTGTTTGGAGGGTGTAGATTGGCCGTACGAACACTAATTGGTCATGGTAAATAAATATATCCTTTTACTCTGGGGACAGCACAGTATGCATCCGCATTAGTGATGTAAAAAGCGCCCGGACATTGGCGCCAAGCGCCATGCTTTTCCGACCCCCGGCGCCAAACGCCATTGACCCCAAAGCAAAATGGCGCCAAGCGTAGGGTTCAAACGATATATCGTATCGAATATCGGATATCGACCATTTTTTCATATCGAATATCGAAATCGAAAATTTTGAAAAAATATTGAATTTCGAATATCGATATCAAAAATTTTGAAAACATATCAAATATCGATATCGATTATCGACCATTTTTTCGATATATCGAACCTGTATTGTATCCCTCAATTAAGTTATTATTGGCATTTTGAGATACCGTATTTGCTTGAATAGTTCGACCCCCCCCTTGAATAATTCCCCCCTCGAATAATCCCCCCCTGTAAGACGAGTGAGGAAATAATAATTCCCCCTCGAATAATCCCCCCTTTAAAGATTTGATTAATTTGTTATACCTAATTTTAACAAAAATGGCGGGGATGGTCCGGCCGTAAAGTAAACCCGGCCGTAAAGTAGAGGGTGCTACTTTAGGCCGGGCATCATTACAGCAGAGTTGTTTGAAGTACTGAACTTTTTTCAAAGTAAACGTAAACGTAAAGTATTTTATTTTTAGAAACACCTGAATACAGAAAATGTAAGGTAAAAATTTTCTACTTTTATGCTGTGTAAAAGGTGAGTAAACGTAAATATCTGTAAATACTCGTTTTCTGTACTCGCGTACTTTCAAAAAGTACGCGAGTAACTGAGTACCAGTATTTTTTCGGGAGGAAACGTAAACGTATTTACGCAGCACTCGAGTTTACGTATTTATCGAGTAAACGTAAATACATTTGTACAACTATGCCTTACGGCCGGATTTACTTTACGGCCGGGTTTACTTTATGGCCGAGTTCTTGCCAAAATGGCATATTATTGTGTTTATGAAGCTTATGTCGTGAAATGAGTTGATGGAAACATGCTTGAATATTTTGACGAAATAATAATTCCCCCCTTGAATAATTTTCCCCCTCGGATAGTTCCCCCCTCAAAAATACCTGACAAAATAGTAATCCCCCAGGGGGATTATTCAAGCAAATACGGTATCTATGATTGATCTGATGTGCTTATAGTATTGTATTTGAAGAGTAAAAGTACAGTATTTATAATGTCATTTTTGTTGGAGTGCTAAATTTGAAGCCAGAAAATGCTGATATGCTATTTTTGCAAAATGCCCTTAAGTAATTAGGTTATAAGTATGAATTGTAATATCTACCAATTCTTATTTGTCTGATGCACATTTATTCATCATGTTTTTCTTCCATTTTCTACTTTTGAGTGATGTAAACTTTGTCAAAATCACTTGTACCATTCACATTTCAGTAAAGAGATGATTTACCATGTGTGCAACCACATGAAAATACAATATGCCACTTGAAAAATGTCTTGCTATACCAAAAGCAAATCCCAATATCGAATATCGAATATTGACCATTTTTTATATCGAATATCGATATCAAGGTTCCATATCGTATCGATATTGAATATTGAGTTTCAGAAAAAAATATATCAAATATTAAATATCGATATCGAAAAGTCATATCGTTTGAACCCTAGCCTAGCGCCATGGCGTTTTTACATCAGTAATACGCACACAGTATCTTACGCGCCAACGCCATGCTTATGCACTCTGACAAGAGAGGAAATATTCAAAAAGAAAAAGTATTTCATAAAAGAAAAAGGCGGAGTCGCTTGCAAATAGCGCTTTTTGTGCCTGAAACGTTTTTGAGTGATTCGTTCAGGAAACATGCAAATATAGCGTGCGTCCGCGGAGTTTACAAATAGGTACAAACAAATAAATAAACTCGCTTTCAGAAATCCTGGCAATTAAATCAACAACCAATGTGAGATAAACAAGGATTTATGGTGATCTGGCATATTTTCTTGTGATTTTCCCCGTTTTTGAACTTTTTGCGTAAGAAAACAATTTCAACAATTATGTACCTGGAATTCAGGAACTCCCCCCAGTTTTTAGCGGATTGAAAAAATATTTTCATTTTCTCTGGAAAAATTTCAAATATGGGAGAAAACCTTTTCTGGATGCCAGACTTTTAGGCAGTGACTTTTATAGGCTTTTTCTCTTTTTTATATTCGTTTGTTGCATATTTTGTCCTGCGTGAAACTTAATAGGAAATATTTTTCTGTGTGCCATTGCACTAATGACCAATTTTCAGTTTTTTCAACATGGGTTGTTGTATCCTTTTTTGTTTGTAGAATTGAAAAACATGGTTACTCCGAGTAGTTTGAAATCACTATTCATATAAAAATTTCTCTTATCTTACCAATTTCTATTCCTATTGACTTAAATTCGTTTTGATTAGATTTATTTCATGATCAGATTATATTCTAGTTTAATGCAATTTTTCATTAAAAAATGACTTACATTTATCTCTTTTGTGGAATATTTTCTTGGAAAGTCTGTTGTAGAAGTGAAAAACGCACTTTAATTTGAACCAATTTAAATATCGAACCGAACCAAATTCCAAATGCAAAAATATGTCAAATCTTGCAAAGTCCAGCCAAAGTTTTAGATTGACCAGTTACATTTCTAGGAATTCAAAGGCTAAATTTTTCGAGTAAATGTAGGCTATTTCTAATTTCTAAAGTAAATAAGACATGCCCATGAAGCAACTCTATAGTTAATACCTTTGATGCAAAATGTTGCCTCCTGATAGCTCAGTTGGTTAGAGCATTCATATGCAAAGTGAAAGCTACCAGGTTTGAGCCTTGGCTGGGTTGTGCTGTAGTCCCCTTCTGGAGTGAGGTGTGGAAAATATGCAGAATCCACACAATTTCAGAGGGTACTTGGCATTTTAAATGATTTATGTTGTATATCAAAATCCTGTCAAAGATATGTCCCTGATTATATCACATAAAATTTATTTAAAAAAACAAATTCACACAAAAAAGAATGCACATAAATGAACAATGTGTTCTTAATCTAATACTTAAACAGCTGAACCTTTCTCAGTATCCATGATCAACCTTGACTCACTTCTCTTTAAAATACACATACAACTTTGGCTATTTGCCAGCTCATGAGCAACATTATATGGAGACAACCTATTGAGTGATTCCGAATCCAGCTGTATAACATCATGCCCAATAATAGATTCATCTGGGGTTTGATCGTTAAATAATGGTTTATCACTGCCGTCAACCCTGCCTGCTGCGCCATTTGGTGTAATACCAGTGTACTGCGTCAAACCATTTTCACATGCTTTAAATCGAGTTTGATCAGCATGAGGGCTGACTTTTTTGGTAGATAAGCTGTCAAAATCTGACAAGTTTCTGGTGTCATCTGGTCTGTCAGTGCGTGGTGGCAGCAACAGCATGTTGCATTGCAGGCGAGACCACCTCTTTGAATTTGTTGATTTGATGCTTGGCTGATATTTGTGAGTATTATTTACAAGAATGTTGTGACACAGTTGGCATTTGAATGGAGAGTATTGTATTTAGTGGTTGATTGAACTTACTACAAAAAGTGGAATCAGCTACTACAGAACCGATTTGGCATTTTTGTAAATGTCTAATATTTAAGTAATTTCTGATGTTGTAAATGTTGTATTTTCAAACATCGCCAAAAATGTACTGTAACCAGATACTATTTTTTCAACTACAAAAAATACCAGATATTGACAAATCTGTTATTTAAAGACAAATTTCAGACATGGTTACAAATTCCCTGTCATTGCCAACAATGGGTAAATTCTCAAAATAATAACACTTTTTTTATTTTGATGTTAAAAGATGAATATCTGTGGAAAAATTCACAACTCACCAAAACACGTTTCCCTTTAACATATTTAGTAGCCAAATGATCCAATGTTATAGTGGAGCATCCGACTGTTTTAGACAACTTTGCTGTGTCTTCTCTTATTTTTGTCAGCCAAAACAACAGCAATGGATTGCACAAAACTGTGCACATGGCACAAAAATTTGCCCACAAGCCATAAGCCACATTTTTGATGAGAAATCGAGGTAGTAAATCTGAGAAATGTGGATAAGTGTTTCATATTTTGGTTTTTGGCACTCTTCCAATGTGATTTCTGCCTGCTGTTCATAGCAGGTGCCATTCTATTGGAGGTGCCCTTCTATTGAAGGTATGCCATTTTATTAGAAGAAATACGCTAAGCGGCTTCACAAGAGCAGTGTGTAAATCCACTTGCACATGGAAAAGGCAAATTTATAAAATGTCAATGATTTTCAAGAGTTGAAGGTTCATTTGTTAACATGCTTTGCTATTTTTCAAATTGCAAATTGATTTACACATCTTGCATTGTGTGTACAAGCACTAGGTAAGTATTCACATGTCTATGTATGTTCGCTACAAAATAAATACCTAAAACTTACTAAAATCACGTAGAATATTGAACACTGTGATTGGCAGCCAGCACACTATAAATGTTGTGACTAGTGCGATCATGATAAAATTCACTCTTTTCCGCCTCTGAATAGCCCTTTTCTTGTGTGCAGTGCTCCCCAGGAAGCTGAAAAGGTTTTTTATTGTTTCGTTGTATTTATACGTTGTTTCTAGTTTACTGCTGCCACTCCCAGAGCCTGCAAAATGCCCTGTAAAATGTCAATTTTGTTTTGTTTTGTTTACCTGTAGTTTGACATTTTACAGCATTTTATATCACTTTTGACCCTTTGCATAACATTTGATATTTGACAGGCATTTTACTGGGTCTGGGAGATGCCCCCTGGTGCCAATCCCAAGCCCTGTAAAGTGTAAAGTAAAGTGTCAAATGTAAAGTAAAGTGTCAAATGTAAAGTAAAGTGTCAAGTCAAATGTCAAATGTAAAGTAAAGTGTCAAATGTAAAGTCAAATGTAAAGTAAAGTGTCAATTGTGTATCCAAATCTTAATTTTTCATATCCAAATCTTATGTTTTTGTATCCAAATCTTATGTCGGAAAATAAGATTTGGATACAAAAACATAAGATTTGGATATGAAAAAGTAAGATTTGGATACACAATTGACACTTTACATTTGACATTTGACTTGACACTTGACTTTACATTTGACATTTGACTTGACACTTTACTTTACATTTGACACTTTACTTTACATTTGACACTTTACTTTACACTTTACAGGGCTTGGGACTGCCCCCTGGTGCCAGTTCCAGACGCTTTTGTTCAATATCGTGTGGCTACACGCGACATCGCCATTTGATTTATCGATTGGTTCAAATACTGCCCGATCTGTCCATTCACCCTCCTTCCAGGGGTCTCTTCTACTGTGCATGTAAATATTTGCACATGCAGTCCCTGTAAGGTGTCGTTTGTATCCAAATCTTATTCTGTAGTATCCAAATCTAATGTTTTTGTATCCAAATCTAGCGTTTGGAAATAAGATTGGGAATCATGCCATATGAGGACTTGGTAGGGTGTCATATTTCCGTTTCCATTTCCGCTTTTCCACACAATTTTTTTTTACCTTTTCGTTTTCCGGCAGCTGAAATTTTTTTACCTTTCTGTTATCCGGCAGCTGAAAATTATTTACCTCTACATTTGCCGTTTTCCAGCAGCTGAAGTTTTTTACCTTTCCGTTTCCATTTTTCCCGTCCATTCTTCCGTTTTCCGGCTGAAAAATTGTTACCTTTCTGTTTACATTTTTCCAGGCCATTTTTCCGTTTTCTGGCTCGATTTTCAGTTTTCTGGCCATTATTTTTCCAATCTGTATTTATCTTTTTCCACTATGGTGTTTTTAACTACCAGGTTCTTGTGCCATTCATAATTTTTATATGTATCCAAATCTGTAAAAAAGAAATTTGAAAAAAAGAAAAAACGTTCCAAAAAATGAACATATGTATGTTGCGTGTACACTACTGTATTTTCATTTTTAAATATTATTCTCTTTATGTGAAACTGCATGCCAAACACATAAGCAACGTTGGACACATACTTTTCAGTCTACTTTTTACTGTTCAGTTACATCAAAGTTCACTTTTGCTAAATTCTTATTGTTGTTGTAGTGTACTTTTTGCTGATGATTTTTTGTTGGTTCAGTTAAGCTTGAACTACAAGTGAAGTTACTGGCATGATCCATAGTTGCAGAATGTGCAGCTACCACAATCAAGGCCAAATAGGCAAACCTGCAGGCAGGTTTTTCTGCAAATTTTCCCACTTCCATGCAAATTTTGCTCTTTTTCAGTTTCCGTGAAAATTTTGCTTTATTTTTTCTGTTTCCATGAAAATTTCACTTTCCGTTTTCCGGCATTTCATTTTTCCGTTTTCTGGCCGATAATTTTTTTACCTTTCCGTTTTCTGTTTTCTGCTGAGTGAAATTTTTTTACCTGTCTGTTTTCCGTCAAAAAATTTTTTTGACCCCCTATGACTTGGGAACTTGCCAAATTTTTTGACATTGCTATAAATATAAATAAAATAGGGTAAAAGTATATAACCGTATATATATACAAAGATAGCGGTTATGAAGGACAACATTAGCCAAATGGAGCATTTTTGAGCGATTTTAATTGCTTAACTTAGGAAAAGATCGCTCGCACATGGATGTGGGTCAAATCGCTTGTGTAAGTTGTCCACTAGAACAAGTCCTCACGTGGTGCAATCCATAAGATTTGGATACAAATAGGGTTCAAACGGGATCCTGATCCCGATCCCGGATCCCGTGAAATTCCGGGATTTAGCAGTAGTGATCCCAAAACCGCAATCCCAATCTCAATCCCGAAATCCAAAAATACCAATCCCGATCCTGATCCCGAAAACTTTCAAATCCCGATCCCGAGAATCTCCCAAGTCCAGGATCCCAAACCCTGGAAAAAATAGTGGGAATTATAAAAAGTGAAAAAATGACATTTTTGTGTGCAAAAATGTGAACACAAACCCCCAGCGTCCATTTTATGTCACTTTTCTGGCATCCAACAGTGTTTTGAGACCTTTATGAACAACTGTGAATGCCAGAACAGTGGAGAAAATCTCTATCCCTAGACCCCAACCCTGATCCGGAAAATCTGCCAATCCCGATCCCGATCCCGTGACCCCAATCCTGGCCAATCCCGATCCCGATCTCGAAATCTCAAAATACCAATCCTGATCCCAATCCCGAAACCCCGATCCTGATCCCAAAATCTCAAAAAGTGGATCCCGATCCCGATCCCGATCCCGAAAAGTCAATCCCGCTTGAACCCTAGATACAAAACACAAGATTTGGATATAGAATAAGTTTTTGATACACATGACACTTTACAGGGTCTGGGCTACCCCCTGGGCTGTTCCAATCGGAAAAATGCACATCGAAAAAGACCGACTTTCCGTGCACGGATTTTGCATGGCCTAAATTCGACAATGAAATCGATCTCCTCGCATTTATAGCCTCTTGAGCGCTTTTAATTTTCCAATTTTCAATATTCTGATTTTCATTTTGTCGATTATGTTGAAATGTTGTCGACGTCGACGCCAAGTTTGTTGATGCGAAAAATTCCGAATTTGTGTCGGTGCCGTGAGATTTGCTTGAGGTGCCGTTTGACCAGAAGGATAACGTTTTTCTGATGTTTCTTGAAAGGGTTTGACCGGCGCTTCTGCGGGAATTAAGATAGGTGTATAGAATGGGTCCACACGCACTAGTTGACATGGCAAATTTATGTCAACTGAATGTCAACTAAATAACGCAATTTTAAAGCACCACAGTTAACTGAAGAATGAAAATTAAGAGTCAGGAAATAAAATGAACTATGCTCCAGGAAAGTTGAAATGACATCAGCTATTCAAAATTTGTTGAATTTAGTTGACACTAATTTGGATGTAAATAGTGTGTGGTCCCAATATGTGTTCGATGCATCCCTAAAATCTCGGAAGATTTACCCAGATATTTTAAAAATAAAAAATATGTTGTTTTCAAGTCACAATCTCCAGCTCACCTGTGATGAGCGATATTGCCAGTAATCATATCCCTTCTCACAACAGCGAAAATTTTACAGTAACAATAAGTAATGATTACGGATGGTATAACAAATTGGCCACACATGACCGCAGTGCCGTAGAATTGCCGCAAATGTTCTATCTGAAAATATTGAGGCATTTTTAATGTGAGATTTGGTGCAATTATGATATTTACTGAAATAGAAATCTCGTGTAACGATGGCAAACAAAAACTCGAAAATTGAATTTTTTAAATAATTTTTTTTAAATTTTTTATTTCACCGCTTGAACAAAAACTATTTATGTGTGTGAGAGGTTCAGAGTGGGGAAGCACGCTTTACAAAATGTTGGGCGTCGTGATGATAGGTGAAGTGTTTGGATACCTCTTCACTGAAAATCTTGTGAAGTATGTGAAAGTGTCTTCCCAAATCCCTCTTCCACACACTTCACGAACCCATTGTTGCTGTGAATAAAAAACAAGTCAAGTAAAATAATCACGGAAAAACACACCGGCCAGTGTTCATAGCAGTACCACCCTTCAGCGAACAGATCCATTTTCATGGTCAATGCATAGGGCAAACTCAAAAGACCACTAACTAGCCACAAGGCAACTGTGATCTGAATGCATAGTATTTTCATTTGGTTTTGTTGTATATTTTGTCAAGTAGAATAGTTTTACATTACTTACATTTTCTGTACGTGGACTAGGAATTTTTAGAGTGTTTTTCAAAACGTTCTTTTGACATGCCTAGGTATTTATTTGTAAAAAAGGTATTTCCAAGCCTTTTCCAAGCCTTTTTCAGTCTTTCACCTATTATTTTTTTACAAGCCGCTTATTCAATTCCTCAATTTATATTTTCTCGAAAAATACTCACTTTTACGTTTTCTGCGAGAAAAATACTTGCTTTAACGTTTCCAAAAGTAATAATAAAAAATTACCCACTTTTACGTTTTCGCTGTGAAAAATACTCAATTTACGTTTTCCCCCCATCACAAAAGCATTCTACCCACCTTCCACACCAAAAATCCCCCCCCCCCACCAACCAAAGCGCACGCCTTCCAGCTCAATCTCTCCCTAGTAGGCTCTGTGATGTGTATCAATCTGTCCAGTGCTATACTGGTCAAAGTCCAAGATGTGACCCAAACGCTCGTGGACTGAATGAACGGGACCAAATGGCACATGGGGCTGCCGAAAATCCTGGGGGCACTCCCAGACCCTGTAAAGAGCCATGTGAAATGTCAAATGTCATGCAAAGTGTTAAAAGTCATGGAAAATGCCATGCTAAATGGCAACCGAGTTGCAATTTTGCAGGGCATTTTCCATGACTTTTGACACTTTGCATGACATTTCACATTTTACACGCTTTTTTACAGGGTCTGGGAGTGGTACCAGATGCGCAGGTACGCTGTGCTGGGGGTGACCTGCGGATGCGGTAAGTTTTGTCTAGGTAAATACCTAAAAGCCAATCTGAAATATTTGCGTTTTCTGTACTCGAGTAGTTTTCTGAAAATGAATGTAAAATCGGTACAGGTACTTTTTTACAAGAAACGTAAATATGTAAATATCTGCTCAGTACTCCAGTATCTTTTCTTGGGTAGAAAATACGTGTGTAAAACGTACATACGTTTTTAACAACGATGGTTCACAACACAGTGCCTACTCAAGAACATTTACATTACCTACATGTCTGTAATCGGACATAGAACAAAACCAAATGTGAAAACAAGCCTGAGCCATAGTTCTGAACATCTTGGATGTTCTCACCACACATTTTTCTAATATTTTTTTTGTGTTTTGGCACTCTTCCAAAGTAATATCTACCTGCCGTTCTATTGGAGGCTGCCGCCTTATTGGTTATGTTAGTGCGAAAACGTGCCAGTTAAAAAGATCGCTGAACGAAAACGAAATTTAGCACAAAAAATAGGAATCTGTTCACAAATACAGATGAAAGAGTGTTTGATTGATGTGTTCAGCTGACTTTTGAATGCCTCCTGTGCCAAATAAATACAATTGCTCAACAAATGCCGTCACAGGTGGATAATGGTCACTTTCCGGATTTTTGGGCGTACGACTGAGCATTTTTGGCTCCTCTTCGAAAAAAGAAAATTTGTCGCCGTGGTATTCTTCGGACGTGTGTCGTTCTATAGACACAAACGCCGGGCCAGTTACGACTAAATCTCAACCCAAACGATTTGGGCAGAATTGACAAGGATTTTTACGAAGTGGATAGTGAGTTTTTCACATTATATTTGTCTAAGTAGAAATACGTCGTGTTCAATGTTTTTAAACTTGGCACCCTTCCAGTGGGAAGACCGCCGTTTGTACTCAGAGGTGGTGGGCAGCAGAACAATCGACAAAATTTCAAAAGACCGCACATGGCTTCCGCAAACTCGACACCGCAAGGCGATGGCCAGAACAGAGTTGGTGTTTTTGATTTTTTGATTTTTTGGGCAAGTTTGGTTGCGTGTTTCTCAGGTGTGAATTTTAAGTACCCGACAGTGTTCACACTGACGAGTCTCGCACTGTAACGGGGGCAGGTCTGTGAAAAGAGACGAAACCTGCTAGATTTTTCCTACATTAGTTTAAAATTCTATTGTAGGTATGCCGTTCTATTAGAAGAAATATGGTAATTCATAGACAATTTCAATATAAACATCCTACACCACTCAAACCCACCGTGATGCAGAACAAACACAGCAAAATATCTGCAAGCATCAAATTGAGCAGTAGCATATTATGCGAATGCAGTCGTCCCCACCTTTTTGCGGTCGTCACAATTACCGAACCATTAGCTAGTAAACCGGCCACAAAAAGTGTACCGTAAACAACCGCGAAAGTCACTTTCCACATCATTTTTAGAATTTTTAGATTAGAATTTTTAGAGTCGCTGCTTTATTCGAATGTTGCCTTTAATCAGGATGGTCACCGACTTTTATAATACCTTCGGAAGTAATTAAATATTCTGTTACATACATTTAATATTCATGGCACTTGTAAATAGTTGAGTGCGATGACAGTGTCCTCTAAGATGGCAGAGAAAAAGCTAGAAAACGTAAGGGGGTTTCTCGTGGGGGTTATTCGGTGGGGTGGGGTTAATTTGCCGGGGGGCTATTCGGGGGGGGGGGGGCTATTCGGGAGAGGGCTATTCGTGGGGGGGGGGGTATGATTTCGTACGAAATTTTCGTGAATTATCATTGTAAAGTATATTCATTTACATACCCAGAACTGGTAATAAATGTGACAAAAGAGGAATATACCAATTTAGGCATGTATTTTTGTAGGGTCTATTTCCCAGTATACCGTATTTTTTCAGAAACTAGCGTGTGTGCTTGATAGCAAATTGGCAGCAATTAATACATCATGCACATTGCACACATGATGTTTTTATTTTGTTCCACACGGGGGTTTCCCAAAGCTTTCTGAAACCTATTTTGAGGGTATTTTGAGTAGGGCTTCAATGGTTCAATTCAAGGAAATCATTCGGGAAGATTTCCATCCATCACTAGGCACAATTTTCAAATTGATTGTGATTTGGGGACATTTAGGGGAGTGTTTTAAGTGTTTACACTTAAATACTTCAAGATGTCTAGATACTTCAAATACTTGAGGACTCTTACAAGATGAGAAATTTATTGCGGTGATATTTATGTGCTGAATCATTATAACAATTCTACCTAGTGATGAAAATGTTCCGGAATGAATTTCGCAATAAAACTGCCATGAGAAAATTGCTAACAACGGATAGTACGTGGGCGTTGACGCGAAATGAAAAGAAATGTTTTTCACTAAACTAATTATTAATCATAGCCGATTCCAGCCTGCTCGATTTAACCCCACATGATAAAGTCCTGTAAAAAGTTTATCAAGAGTAACAGATAAACTGAAAAACGGGGAAGATTTCACCACAATTAAACGCCATTCAACATGGTTGGTGATGGGAAAAATAAAAACAAGTTTTTTTCTGATTTTTTTTTCTCAGTTTGTCAAAAATGAATTCACTCGGCGGACCACAAAGTATCAGCAGAATTCTACCATAACTTAATACATGATCTTGTGAAAAATTTTGTCATTAATTTTCCTGTGATGAAGCCACCGAAGTCAGCGTCTTCTACCACCGAATCCGGCTGCTTCAAGACCGTAGTGAGAAACGGCCTTTAGAGTGGTTGATTTCCCGTTGTTGCCGAACGTCCACTTGTCGACAGCCAAGTTGAGTTTATTTCGTAGTTGTGTGTTGAAAAGGGGTTTCGAGATTGTTTCAGGTACTTTATTTTGATCAGATACAGCGTTTTACAAAAGCGCAAAGCCTAGCGAGCTTCCTAGTCGAAGTTTCTATCGCTAGCTTATTTTTCACTTGGGGTGGGTCCGCAGACTGCAGACTCGGGTTGGGTCAGAAGACTGAAGTAAAAACTTCCAAAGTAGCTAAGACACGGAAATCATGTATAGAAAAAACAGTTACAGTAATTTCCTAATACAAATGTACAAATGAACCACAAATAAACACATAAAACACATTTGACCGAAACAGTTGGCTTATTTTACGCGTGCATACATTCAAATAATTATGGTAAAGAAATACCAGGTACAAATTGGGCTAATGGAAAAACTATTAATCTTGAGAGGCGCGAAGTCGGCAAACTCGGCCGATTTACTAATTTGCTTCAATTTGTCAGAAAACATTGACGCACATTGGAACTAATATGATAGGGTTGGGAAATCTAAATAGCAGTGCAAATGTTCCTAATGACGTAAATAGAACATGGTATATTCGATATAATAATAATAATCACTTCCTGGAAACGTATATTTCATAATTGGCAAATCGGGACTTATTCGAGGTAAATGGGTATATTAATTGAGCAGGGTCTATAATATATTCGGCTTGAGCAGGGTATTAAATATCAAGTAAATATAAATATAAGTTGTGAGCAGGGTTACAATAATTATGCCTACGCGAAGGGCTTCGTAAATACATACAGTAAATGCTAGTTGCGCACAGGGCACTATTTCTCCATTAGGACGCTGGCCTAGATAATTACGCAGCACGTAAATATTTACAAGATTTGACTTTTGTAAACTGCAAGTAAACTATGCAAATGTATATATAATCATGATCAGAAAATTACGGCGAGTTGAATGAGCCCAATTTTTTATTAATACACCTAATAATAACATATTTGACCTTTTAACCTAAACATTCCACACAAACCTATCAATAACTTATAGAACATTTTCCTAATCGAATATTCTCCATGGATACGTAATAAGTGTAGGAAATACAATTTGCGTGGTAAATAAATATAGTGCATGAAAAGTAAAATAGTGCAAATAAGTAAATATGCGAATATGAGCCTAATTATCAATTCTCTGTATTTCTTTATCCATCCATTTTGCCACGGTCAGCACACTCCGGGCGGAAGAGTTGCTGCACCCCGTTGTTGCAGCAACGTCACATGCTGGTGGTGGTGGGCGCCAAAGTGATGAGCGGCGTTTCCACAGTCGCCTCGGTGGTGAACGTGGTCGTGCGCGAAGTCGTGGGTGTGCGTGAAGTTGCAGGTACGGTTGTTGGTGATGCCAACGCCGACCTAGCCTGATGATGAAGTAGGTAGTTGCCCGTGTCGCTTCCTGCGCGTTCGCGTGTGGTGAATTTGCGGATATCAGGCATGTGAACACTGTTTCTGTTCATGGCTCTGACTTGTCCCTCATCAGCTGAACTTTCATCTGGCTGAACGTATGCTGATAGTGACTTTGCCATTCTGTCCTCTGTTTCTGCTCTCTTGGCAAATCTGACGGACTGTGTTGAGTTGGATCTGGCTCTCCTCTTGATTGCTGGTCTCAACTCTGTTTTGCGCACTTTTCTTTGTGGATAATTGGTCTCTTTCTGAGTTGATTTCTTGATAGTGTATCTGATGGCTCTGAAGCATAACCATATGCACTTGAATGGACACACTATGCATTTCCATATGCATGTGTATACGCATGGTGGAATCACTGGTTTCCCTGTGGCAATTCTCCAATTGTACCACAGGTATCCTGCAGCAACAATTCCAGCTACCAGGATTGTGATTCCCAGCAGCATTGCAATTGTGTTGATGATCACTTGAAAGGGTCCTTTCAGCATTCCTCCCATAAAGTTGGTGTATCCTTTTGATACTCCAGAAATATAGTGACCATATGCTTTGCCGATTCCTGCTGCTGTCTGTCCAATTCCAGCTCCTATGCCTTCTATTGAATTTCTGATCACTCTGGGATCCAATGACATATCTGCTGTGTAATCGATCAACTGGTTCTGCACATGCTCTAAATTCTGTAGTCTCTGAATCTGGCCTCTGACATCCATGAAATTGGTCGCTCTGTTGACAATGTTGGTGAACAGGTGAGGCGCGTCAAACGTGAAGGCCTGCCACTGTCCTTTCCATGTCATTTCAATTGGTGTCTCTGTGACATGCACCATTCCATGTGCGGACTTCCATTGTCCATGCTCATTTCTGTACAGGTGCGGTGTGGTGTGGCTGCAATCCTCTTCTGGTGATTTCTCCACCAAGTCTCTGCTGCCTGGGCTCTTGAACCACAAGGGCCCGTCCTTATCCAATCTCATTGGTGTGTATTTGTAACATGTTTCTCCCACTCTTCCTGTCTGATAAATTATGTATGGCTGCACTTCCTTGCATTCCCAAAACATAATTGCTTCTCCAGCCCATTCTGCATGAACATCCTGTCTTCCCAGCATGGCTCGAATCCCCAGTGTTGGATCGATGCGGAAAAGCTGAGTCAACATGTCCAGCTGGTTCTTGCGAAGTTGACATAGTTGATGCCATACAATCGCAAATTGTGCCTGAGTCATCTCTCTGACCACATGTTGCAGGAACTGAAACTTGGAGTTTCTGTCGTCCAATCTGGCATACAATGTTCCACTGATTGTTGACTCTCTCGCCTCCACTATCTTTCCTGGCATTGCCCATTCCACAGGCACATCTTCTCTTCTGTCAAACTGGATGAATACACCTCCTTGATCGGTGTAGTATGTGTCTCCCGGAACACATTCTGAACCAATTGGCCTCTTTGTCTTGTTGCTGTGGGAGTATGCTGCTTGTAACTTTGACACAATAATTGTCTGGCCAGATATCTCTGATTTGAATCTGCCAATTCTCTCATATGCACATTGATGCTTGAAGTTCTCCGTGTCCCACACTGTGATTCCATAGTTGTGGTCTCTGCAATGTCCCATCATGGCTCTGCACTGGCTGAAATCTTGCAAGTCGCTGATTACAGTCTTTCCATCAAGTGAAGCCACGGTTCCTTCTTCCATGTAGAAGTTACTGACGACATTCTCTTTGTCATGACAACACCATGAATATTCCACATTCAAGGTTTGATTGGTTGTCCACACTCTGGGCTCCATTTCCACCAAAGGTGTTCCTCTGAACATTTTGTGAATTCTTGCATAGTTACAGGCTACCACGCCAACTTGTTGGTATTTCTCAAAATTGCCTGTAATGCCTTTCGCTCCCCAGAAACTGGTATGTGTGATGATTTCTTTGATTCTGATGTAGCATCTGTATGCTTTCTCTTTCTGTGGAATCTGTCTCTGTGCATAAAGTGTAACTTTCATTGCCTTGACAAAATTCCTTGGTGGGATATGGCACTGCACTTCTTCAGGAACTGTAAGCGCATGTCCATGCCTCCCACTGGTGCAAATTTGATACTTCTGGCTTTGTGAATTGATCACCTGTTCCACAGGATGATCCTTAATTGCATCCTTGAATCTCTCATAAGTCTGCATTTCTCTGACAGATTTTGGTGGCCATTCTGAAGGCAAAGGCGGCAATCCATGATGCGCTGCCAATGATGGTGGCCTTACTGTCGAGGTTTCTAGAACATATGTTCTGGAAAATACTTCGCTGTAAGCCTTGCCGGCTTCTCTCAGCGTTGCTGACTCTGACATGCCTGTCAGCATCAACACCATGCACAGCATTCCAATCACTAGATTGCTGGTGGTTGCTGTGGCCTTCCCTGTTGCACTCCTCAGGACTCTATCTGATGCTGAGTTCCTCTGAGCAGGGTTTGGAACAGAGTCTCTGTTTGAACTCTGATTTCTGACATGTTTCTGGACAATTGCTGGGTCCAGTAAATCCACTTTGACTGTTACTGCTGTCTCTGGGATATCCATTGTCTTTGAATTGATTTCCAGTGGATACAATTGATTGAGTGGTCTGCTGACCACATTTCTGTTGGCAGTTCTGACTTTTGCTGAGCGAATCTGTCCATCTTTGCTGGGCTCTAACTGCTCGATGCGACCCATCCTCCATGCACCTCTGGGCATGTTCTCTTCATAAATCAGCACAACTTCATTCACTTTGGGTTCTTGAGTCGCTGTCAATCTGCCATGTTTGTGTGTCACCTGAGTTCTTTCCCTCAAGCTCGGAATGTACTCTTGATGCCACAAGTCCCAGAACTTATCCAAAGTTTGCTGGGTTGTCTCCCAATATTTCTGCAGTTTCGCTGCGTTATCCATTCTGGGCATGAATTCTCCATCTTTGTCTGCATCAAACTGTGGTGCTCCAATCTGACCTTCCCCTGTCAGGAAGTCTTTTGGCGTCAGCACTCTGAGACTCTTTACATCACCATAGATGTAAGAAATCGGCCTGCTGTTGATCACTGCTTCGACTTCTGGCAGAAGTGTCAACAATTCTTGCAGGGTTAACATTCTGTGCCCCACAGCTGCCTTGAAATGTTTCTTGGTGATGCCCACCATTCTCTCATAGACTCCTCCCTGCCACGGTGCCATAGGAGTAGTCATGTTCCACTGGATTTGTTGCTGTGAGCAGTAAGTCTGTACTGCTCCACTTTTGACCATTTCTGACCATTCCTTTCCAGTATTGATGGCCTTGTCAGTGCTTGTGCTGAGCACTTTTTCTGTCAATTTGAATTGCGTTGCATTGTCTGAAATCACTGCCTCAGGCTTTCCACGCCTGGCGATGAATCTCCTGACTGCGTTCAGGAATTCCTGTGCTGTCATGTCCAGCACACTTTCCAGGTGAACTGCACGTGTCACCATGCACGTGAACAAACAGATCCACATTTTCCTGTGATCTTTGTCCACTTTGTACCAAACTGGTCCCAAATAATCCAAACCCGTGTATTGGAACGGTCTGGCTCTCTGAACTCTGGTTTCTGGCAAATCTGGCATTGGTGGAAGCTGGTACGGCTTCGCTCCCAATTTCTTACAGGTTGGGCAGGTTCTCGTCACATTGTAGATCACCCGTCTGCCCTGTGTAATCCAGTACTTTTGTCTGATTGCTGCCAATGTATGTTGCACTCCTGCGTGCATCAACCTCTCATGCTGGTCTCTGACGATCAGCTGAGTTACTGTAGCCGCTGCTGGCAACAGTATGAGTGGCACTGTGACCTCCTGTGGGTCAGTATGCTCCATTCTGCCGTGGCACTTCAGGATTCCATCCTGATGCATTTGCACATTGAGCCATTTGATCAACTGCTGGTCTGCAGCTACTTTTTTGCTATTCTGGCTGCCTCTGCTGTGGCCTGTTGCCAGAATCTCTGCCACTCCTTTGTAATGATTCTGTTGCGTCACTTTGATCCAATATTTCAACGCAATCTCTCTCTCTTCAATGCTGATAATTCCCTGTGGTTTTATTGTACCACAGATACTTTTCATGATTTCTGACAATCCATTCTGACTGTCATTTCTGCTGCGCTTTTTGTGCATCTGTCGCACAAATCTCATCACGTATACTGTTGCATCCAGTAACTTTGTCAGTGATGAGAATCTCTGAATCTCAATTCCCAATGGGTTGCTTTGCTTGCTTTCATCAGCTTGCACATTGCTGGCATCTGGGTCACTGACCACTTGCTGTGTGGCGCCCAGGTAAATTGGACTGGCTTTTGGGAACTTGAGCTCTTCTCTCTTGATTTCTGCCATTACTTCTGGCGTGACTGGCTCCACTTTCGGCTCTGGCCACTCTCCAGTCATTAGCCATTCTGGCCCCTTCCACCACAGGTTACTGCCTTCCAACTCTGACATATTCATGCCTCTCGTGGCCATGTCAGCTGGGTTTTCCAGTCCTGCGATGTGTCTGATGTGCATGTTCTCTGTCTCACTCTGAATTTTCCTGATTTCATCCAATCTGTTCTTGACAAAACATGCCAGTGGCTTCGCTGTTGTTAGCCACTTCAGACAACAGGTTGAATCTGACCATACAACTGTTTGACTGAATTTGACGTCCTTGAGCTCTTTGTGAATAAACTTTGACATTCTGGTGCCAATCAACATTGCTAACAATTCCAGCCGTGGAATTGTCACTTCTGGTTTCTTTGGAGCGAGTCTCAATCTGGAGTACAGCAGGCTTGACGTGCCGCTGTCATTTTCTGTTTTCTGGCATATGTATGCCGCTGCACTGTATGCCATTGCTGAGGCATCGACGAAGATGTGCAGTTGTGCATCTGCACCACTCTGATAATTCAGATTTCTGTTGAACTTGATCTGTCCAACCTTGAGCAATTCTGTTTCCAATTGCTGCCAAATTGCTGTCTGTTCCTCAGACAGGGGAGTATCCCACTCTTTGGCACTTGGTCCTGAATGCCATAATGTCTGCAAAAATCTCTTTGCTGGCAGTAGGACAGGGCTGACGAGTCCCATTGGATCAAAACATCCCGCAGTCACCTTTGCAACTGTCCTTTTCGTGGGAAGTTTGATTTTCTGGTCAGTTTCTGATAACTGTGATTGCTGAACTGTCTTTGGCGTTTTCAGCCACATCTGGTCGCTTTCTGTGTCCCATTTCATTCCTAGGACTGTTGTGACCATTTCCTTGGCTACATCCGACTCTGCCAATTGCCAAGTAAAGCTCTTATTGTTGCTGTTCCATTCTCTCAGATTCATCTGTGCCTCTGTGAACAGCACTTTGGATTCCTGGTACAATTCGATTGCTTTCTGCTCTGTGTCCACACTGAGGATCAAATTATCCACATACAGATTTTCATCGATCAATTTTGCATTCTCTGTGCCAGCTTGATTCAGGTGGTATCTGACTGTCAGCGCCAGCAGCGCTGGACTGCAGATTATGCCAAATGGTACTCTGGCAAATCTGTAAATCTGAATGTTGTCCTCCATGGATGGTTTCGTGGGATCCTTGTACCACAGAAATCTTGTCACATCTCTGTCACTGTCCTGCAGACTAATCTGCAGAAACGCTTTCTCTATGTCTGCGACCAGGGCGATTCCATGCAACCGGAATCGCATCAGCATCCCTACCAGCTGTGGTAGTATCACTGGACCGCGGTACATGCACTCATTCAAGCTTGGCATGCCTGGCGGTTTTGCTGAGGCGTCATATACCTCTCTGACCTTTGTGGTAGTTTTCTCTGGCGTTATCACTGGTTGATGAGGCAATATATGGAACTTTCTGCCATCCATAATATCTTCTTGGACTTTCTCAATTACTCCTTGCTCCTCTTGTGTTTTCATGATTGTCTGAATTTTCTCCAGTAATTCTGGGTCTCTCTTGAGCCTGTTGGTGAGGTATCTGAACCTCTTGAACGCCATTACTTTGTTATCTGGGAGTTCATGCAAATTTGGTTTGTACATGAACTTTACAGAGTACCGTCCATCTGGGTTTCTCTGTACACTCTCATTGAATTGCTTGATGGCCTCATCATCCTCGACGAGGTCTGGCTGGTCCATTATGCCAATGGTATCCAGTCTATCCATGTCTTTGACATTTGGTACAGGAGCAATTGACAACGGTGCTTCCTCGTACCACTTTTCTCTCTGAATTTGATGCACAATTGTGTTGACCACCACCGGATATGCACCATCCGTGGTCCATTGATTTCTGTTGCTTGTCAGCTGCCCACCTCCCATCAGCAATCCCAATTCTGATGGAATGACATACAATCCTGACGGAAGTCTGGTGGTGCTGGTGTTTCTGGACATCAAGTCCCAGAAATAATTCAAGCCCACTATAATGTCTGGCTTGAACTTGCACTCTGTCCCTTTTTCCTTGGGAATTCTGTCTGCAAAGTAACTCTCATCCGGGAAGTACTTCTGCAGGTACTTTTCGTCCTGTTCTGATACAGGCACTTTGACTTGTTCTGTGGTCAACGTCGGGACCACATCTGCCACCATTTCCATTTTCTGGCCATTTCTAAGCCGCATTCTGAATTCCACTTGCTGTACTACTTTATAGTGCGGCTTTTCATTTCCGAATGTGTACACCTGGATGTGGTGTTCACCTGTACTCTTCAAATTGAGTTTCTTGGCCACTTTCTCTGACATGTACGTTCCCTGGGATCCTGTGTCCAAGAACGCTTGAATCTGTAGTGGTGGCTGTTCAGGCTCCATCTCTGTATCCATTTCTGAAGCCTCAATCACGGTTCTGGCTGTCATCAACATTGACATATTCCTATTTACTGACAGGTTCACTGACATATTTTGTTGCTTTGTATTTGGTTCTGTAACCACTGTGCTGGATATGGTTTCTGTCTCCACCATTTCTGGTCCAGCTTCTTCCACAGTGACACAATTCACTGTGGCTTTTCTCTGTTGGCTCTGTGCTGGTCGACCGGCTGTCGGCACAGACTTTCTGCCATTGTTTGCTGATTGCTGGCCACTCAGTTGACCATTTGCTTTGAATGCTGGAATTTGCCGTCCAGCGTTTCCATTGCCATTGTCACCAAATTTCTCTGGGCACACCGCAGTGTGGTGCCTATTGGACTTGCAATAGAAGCAACTTCTCGTAAATTGACATTGATTCATGTAATGCCCTTTTTGCAGGCATCTCAGGCATCGCTCTGCCTTTGACAAAATCACTCTCCTTTCTCTGGCAGTTTTGAACTTTGGACACTTATCATTAAAGTGTAATTGCTGTGTGTCATTGCAGAACACACACGGCCTCCCAGGATTCATGAATCCAGCCTGTGGTACACTCTGTCCATTCTGGATCACAGACATGCTCCCTGTGCTGGTCCTTGGGTTCTCTGGCCCTCTGAATCGATTCCCATTGCCTTGGAACCGATTATTGAATTGCTGTGCGCGGGGATTATTCCCGAATCCTTGGCGCGATTGCTGAACTGGTGCCTCAGTTTGCTGTGCGTGCTGTACAGCCTCACTGAGCGCTAGCTGCTTGCCAAACAGCTCTCTGAATTTTCCCACCGTCAAGGCTTCCTCAGTTCCCTGTTCCTTCTGGATTTCTCTGAGAACCTCGGGTGGCACTTTCTGTTGCAGCTGGCTCAACAGCATTGGATGCTCCACTGATTCACCCAGTGACTCCAACTGCTGGAGCAGCCTTTCAATTGCATCAAACAAAATTCTCATATCCTGACAGGTATTCCTGGCCTGTCGCAACTTCATTATATTACTCATCAGCGTGTTTCTGACCACAACTGGCTGGTCATATCTCTTCTTGAGCATTGCAATTGCGGGTGCATAATTCTCTGCTGTCACACTCAATCCACTGATCATGCCAAATGCTGAGCCTTTCAGCAAGCTCCTCAAGTATGAAAACTTGGAAATGTCCTCCAAATCTGTCCGATTGTGGATGTGGGATTCGAACATTTGCCACCATGATCGAAATTTGACAATTTCCCCAGTAAACTGTTCCACTTCCAGTTTCTGTAATTTGACGCTCTTTGCTGTGGTTGCATTGGTTGAACTGGCCCCTGGAGCAGCTCCCTGAGCTGTCAGAGCCATCTGGGCAGCCATTTGCTGTATGAATGCTGTATTGACTTCATACATGGTATTTCCGCTTTGTTGCTGGATCATGTCTTGCAACTCTTCGATATACACATTCATGGCTACTACTTTCTGTGTCACCAAGTCTGACATATTTGCATATTCCTCATATGAGTCTTGGTATATCTTCTGTTCTTGTTCCATCTGGTCGGGTTCGTCAATGTCCTTGACAATATCCCTCCATGCGTCAAATTGAGTTTTCACTGCATTCATTGCACTTTCCAATTTTGCACCCTCCTGTTTGACAGATGCAATCACTCTTCTCATTTCTGTTCTCTTTTCTTCCTTTGTTGCTCCCGCAAATAACTCTGGGTCATACTTGGCAAATTCTCTTGCCAATCTACTTTCCACCCTGTGCTTTGCTGGCCCCAGGGTCTTTCTGATGTGACCAGTTGGCGAAACCATTTTCGCTGATGAATTTTCCTTCACTGTTTTCCTTTATGGTGCGTCTCCTGTGACGCCCTTGACGCTTCTCTGCGTCTTTCTATGTAGTGCTCTGTGCACTACGGATTTGTTGTGCCACGCACAATACCAATGCAGTCCTACAGGCCCCTGACGTGTTCTCACGCGTTGACCTTTACTGCACTGGCACCAGGTGTGTTCCTAAAGCCCCTGACGTGATTGTTTACACGCGTTGACTTCAACACACCGGTCAAATCCACCTGGACAATAAACAATTTATTTTCTCAGCAGTGTGCGCCCAAAAAGGGTCCGTACACACTCTTTCTGAGCGCTCTGGCGCCCTTTCTGGCACGCCTGTGTGCCTTGTGACCACACCGGCCACTTGCTTTCCTGAGCGGCTCCTGTGCCGCTGTGCGCAGTGCTGCGCTTGCCGTGTCACCTGTGACACGTTTCTGTGCACTCTGGTGCACTTTCTGATTCTGGGCAGTGTTTCTGTACACTGCTCTGCAATTGCGCCTGTGCAATGCAGTTTTCTGGCACTTTTGTGCTGTTTGATCTGATGGTACCGAGCAGGCACAGCGTGTATATTTGATGGGAGCTCCGCAAAGCCCCTACACGCTACCAAGTATCCTAATACTTGGTTTTCAAATCCACTCTCTGTCAGCTACAGCCCTCTGTCAGCTACAGCCCTTTGTACACTGATACCCCTACTTTTGCACTTCCGAGGTATGAGTCCACTCTTACCCAGTGGAGCGAGGGACCTCCGCGAATGCCCAAAAAACAGCCCTTTGACTAGCGTGGCTCTGTGGCGATCCTGTCTCCGTCAGGTCACCCTCCCTTGGCATAGGAAGTACGTGCGAGCGGTCACTGGCGTCCGGATGTCCGGGAGCTTCCAGCGAAAGTTTGACCACCGTCCGACAATGACTCCTTGTCAAATGCCGGTGCCGCCCAGCGTCTAGCACCTTGCCAGAACACTGGTGATAGCTGCCTGAAATCCTGACAGGCCTGTCAGAACTCCAGTGTCCTCCGCGCGTGAGCGTAGAACCGCTCCCAGGATGTAGACAGGAGTGCCGTGACTTTGGCACAATGCTGTCTGCAAATCAACAGCCAACGCTCAGCCAAGGCCAAATTGATGTTCAGCAGGACTTTTGAAGTTCTGCCAACTGCCGCACAATGTCCGTTCCGGCTTGGTGATAGCACAATGTCATGCAATCACCCTGCTCGCTGCGCCATGTGATGAAGCCACCGAAGTCAGCGTCTTCTACCACCGAATCCGGCTGCTTCAAGACCGTAGTGAGAAACGGCCTTTAGAGTGGTTGATTTCCCGTTGTTGCCGAACGTCCACTTGTCGACAGCCAAGTTGAGTTTATTTCGTAGTTGTGTGTTGAAAAGGGGTTTCGAGATTGTTTCAGGTACTTTATTTTGATCAGATACAGCGTTTTACAAAAGCGCAAAGCCTAGCGAGCTTCCTAGTCGAAGTTTCTATCGCTAGCTTATTTTTCACTTGGGGTGGGTCCGCAGACTGCAGACTCGGGTTGGGTCAGAAGACTGAAGTAAAAACTTCCAAAGTAGCTAAGACACGGAAATCATGTATAGAAAAAACAGTTACAGTAATTTCCTAATACAAATGTACAAATGAACCACAAATAAACACATAAAACACATTTGACCGAAACAGTTGGCTTATTTTACGCGTGCATACATTCAAATAATTATGGTAAAGAAATACCAGGTACAAATTGGGCTAATGGAAAAACTATTAATCTTGAGAGGCGCGAAGTCGGCAAACTCGGCCGATTTACTAATTTGCTTCAATTTGTCAGAAAACATTGACGCACATTGGAACTAATATGATAGGGTTGGGAAATCTAAATAGCAGTGCAAATGTTCCTAATGACGTAAATAGAACATGGTATATTCGATATAATAATAATAATCACTTCCTGGAAACGTATATTTCATAATTGGCAAATCGGGACTTATTCGAGGTAAATGGGTATATTAATTGAGCAGGGTCTATAATATATTCGGCTTGAGCAGGGTATTAAATATCAAGTAAATATAAATATAAGTTGTGAGCAGGGTTACAATAATTATGCCTACGCGAAGGGCTTCGTAAATACATACAGTAAATGCTAGTTGCGCACAGGGCACTATTTCTCCATTAGGACGCTGGCCTAGATAATTACGCAGCACGTAAATATTTACAAGATTTGACTTTTGTAAACTGCAAGTAAACTATGCAAATGTATATATAATCATGATCAGAAAATTACGGCGAGTTGAATGAGCCCAATTTTTTATTAATACACCTAATAATAACATATTTGACCTTTTAACCTAAACATTCCACACAAACCTATCAATAACTTATAGAACATTTTCCTAATCGAATATTCTCCATGGATACGTAATAAGTGTAGGAAATACAATTTGCGTGGTAAATAAATATAGTGCATGAAAAGTAAAATAGTGCAAATAAGTAAATATGCGAATATGAGCCTAATTATCAATTCTCTGTATTTCTTTATCCATCCATTTTGCCACGGTCAGCACATTTCCCATAGTAAAAATGAAAAATTGTGATGAAAAACTGTATACCATATTTCCTCGAAATACCCCCCCCCGTTTGACCCCCCCCCCTCTCGAGACCACTATGAAACAATCACCCCCCTCGAAATACCCCCCCCCCAAATTGAGTGTAAAGAGAACGTACATGACAAATAATGCAGTTTGTGTTCTGCGTAGTGCAGAACACACGTTGAAACAATGTCGGAATCACGTTAGAACAGTGTTTATACCATCTATGTACTAATATTAGTCTACAGGAGTCTTTACATGTCAGTTATTGATGCATTATTTTACCCCAGCGCACATCACAAACAACGATTTTGTACTAAGATTTCAAAAAAGTTCTTGTGAAATAATAACCCCCCCCCCTCGAAATACCCCCCCTCGTTTAACCCCCCCCCCTCTCGGGAGCACTATGAAACAATCACCCCCGGGGGGTATTTCGGGGAAATACGGTAATTTTTGGTTCATTATTCATATGGGTTATGGTAGGTTTCCACACTAAGTGTGATGTCCGCCGAGTATACCTATGTGTATTTGAGTATTTCGCTCGAAAAACTCCAGTAGCACTTTTTTTTATTTCTGTGTATTTGTGAAATGTAATTTTTCTGCACACCAACAGTGTTCTTATAAGTACAGAACGTTTTCAAATGTACTCATAGGTCATAACCCGTAAATACTTTCATTTTTACCCATGCTCAAAAAATACCTGGGTAAAATACTTTGTTTTTACCCAGTAATTGGGTAAAATAGCATAAAAGTATTTTTTCAAATATTTTTCAGTACTTTTGAGTAAATTGAGTATTTTTTGTCACGGGAGCATAAAATCAATTATTTTTAGGTGCTTGCATAAATTGCATGTGCAAAGTGCAAGTATGCGTACAATGGGTACTGGTACAACTGAAGTATTGTACCCATGGGTATCTACTCAGTTATGCGTGAAATTTGGCCTGCATGTGCACCGGGATTACATGCGCGAAATTTGGTATTTACTCAGTTATTATACTCCGGTTACTTTACACCCTGCACGCGTGGTTCCGCTGGAAGTGTGCCAACGATGGTTAACGCGTCCGAGTGTCATAAAAAGATGACAAAATTGGTTGTTGTTATAATGTTATTCATCAACATATTCACATCGATGAACTTTTTTCATATTTTTACGGAAATCGCATGATTAAAAAATAATTGGCATAAATCAGTGCGAGGGCAGAGTATCACGTACGCCGAGTATACTCAGGTATTTCTCCGTTTATAGCACCCCCCGTGCATAACACCCGGGGTTTTATTTAGTTTTATAGCACCCCGGGGGTGAAATGGTAGGTTTCAAAAAACGGCCCGAATTGAACGGCTTAAAAATTGTGTGTGGCGCCACTCATTGTAATTCCGGCGCGCACGCATATTTTTACAATTGAATTAGATGCGCGCTTGGAACCAAAAAAATATGTAGGGAAGTTTGTATTTCGAAAAAAAAACACGGAATTTCTATTATCTTATTTTGCTGTTTTTTGCTGTTTTAAATTGGTCCATGTGTAGCACCCCCATCGACCTAGACCCCATCGACCTAGACCTGTTATACAAGTTTTAAAAAAGTTTGCTGTTATAAAAAAGTGTTATAAACGGAAAAATACGGTATCTGCTAAAAATACTGGGTACAATGGGTACTGGTACAGTTGAAGTATTGTACCCATGGCTATTTACTCAGTACGCTGTTTTACGCATATTTTAGAGTAAAAGTAAATACCCAATATCAACTCTGCATACCAACACAGCTTTAAAACAAAACTTAGGCTTAGCAATATAGGTAATCATGCGACTTATAACAACTTATATAAAGTACCGTATTACCTCGAAATACCCAAGGGGGTTTATTATTTCGCCAGCAAAATTTGAGGGGGGGATAATTCGAGGGGGGGTTTATTCGAGGGGGGTCTATTATTTCGCCAGAAATTTTCGGAAATTCCCCATACGCAGACGTAGAAAAATCGAACAATCACATAGATTTATATGTGTTTATAGGCATATATTACTGTATATACACAAAAACCCTTCCCTAACGTCACTTAATCATCACTTTTAACTAGTGATGTGAAAGCGCCATGGCGCTGGCGCCTGGCGCTAGCGCCTGGCGCTAGCGCCAAAGCAAAAAGCGCCATGGCGCTTTTGGCGCTTGGCGCTAAAATGCTGTGGCGCCATTGGCGCTTGGCGCCGTGTTTCCAAAAAGCACCATGGCGCTTTTGGCGCTTGGCGCTACTTTCCAGTGGCGCCATTGGTGCTTGGCGCTACCATTTTTTAAAGCGCCAAAAAAGCGCCAGAGAATGATAATTGCTCCGCGGTGTTCATGTGCTATATTGCCTATTTTCAGCAATTTTTGGCTATGTATGTAATTATTTTACATAGATATTTTACTCAGATACTGTATTTCCTCGAAATCCCCCCTGGAAATCCCCCCCCCCCTCAAAACAGACACTATGAAATAATTACCCATCCCCTCGAAATACCCCCCCCCCAATTGAGTGTACAGAGAACATACATGACAAAACTTCAGTTTGTGATTCGGGCAATGCAAAACACACGTTTCAAACAATGAATTGTTACGTTAGAACAGTGTTACACACTTAAATAAGTCAATAGACGCTTATATATAGCGGTTATTGTTGTATTTTTCTCCATCCGCGTACGACAATTTAGTACTGGATTTTCAAAAAATTTCTGGCGAAATAATACCCCCCCCCTCAAAATTCTCACTCTGAAACAATCACCCCCGGGGGGAGGGGGGGTATTTCAAGGAAATACAGTATGTAATTTCGCTATTTTTACCCTGTTATCTCACAGTTTGCACTTTAAATCTTGAAATATCCAATAGATTGAAACGCTGCACCCCCAACCCCCAGACAATCTTTCAGCTTCTACCACTTCAGAGAGGCAATTTGCTATCTATTTGAACTTGTGTGTTGAGCAAGAAAACTTATTGATTTCCATTATTTGACCATTCTTGTCTTTTTGGAGGCAATACAAGTTATTGAAAGTGAAGAAAATAGTACTTTGTCTCACCTGTATCATTAAAGGCAATATCATTTTGGCGCTGGCGCCATTGGCGCTTGGCGCCATGGCCCCCTGGCGCCTTTGGCGCTTGGCGCTAAGGTCCAGAAAAGCGCCATGGCGCTTTTGGCGCTTGGCGCCAAAAGTCTGGCGCTTTTTACATCACTACTTTTAACGTGTGTTCTGCATTGTACAGATCACAAACTGCGGTATTTGTCATGTACGTTCACGTTACACTCAATGTTAGGGGGGGTATTTCGAGGGGGGGTTATTATTTCCTCAGCCGAAATTTAGGGGGGGGGGGTATTTCGAGGGGGGGGGTTAATTCAAGGGGGGGAAAATTCGAGGTAATGCAGGATTACAGTTACTTTTCCCCCGTGGACAACTTCCCTCCCGGAGTGTGTTGTATTAGCGTTTTGTCCGTGTTGCATGAGCGTTTTGTCGTGTTGCATTAGCGTTTTGTCGTGTTGCATTAGCGTTATGTCCGCACGGACATCACGCTAATGGAACACACCACGGGGGGAAGAAGTCCATGGGGGGAAACGTGATGTTAATGGTAATACGGTAGGTACTTTTAATTGCACTTGTTATTTGCATAAATAAATAATTACCTACCGTATTACCTTGAAATACCCCTGGGGGGTTTATTATTTCGCCAGCAAAATTTGAGGGGGGGATAATTCGAGGGGGGTCTATTATTTCGGAAATTACCAGAAATTTTCGGAAATTACCCATACTCAGATGTAGAAAAATCAAACAATGACATAGATGTATGTGTTTATAGGCATACATAACTGTGTACCATATTACCTCGAATTATCCCCCCCCCCCTTGAATTAACCCCCCTCGAATTAACCCCCCTCAAAATGGGCTGGGGAAGTAATAAATCCCCCCTCGAAATACCCCCCCTCCGGAATGATGTACATCATGTATGCAATGTACATGATGTATTTATTACTACTTATTTGCATCGCAGTTACACTGATACGCTCATTTGTGTACAGATGTAGATCTAAAGCCCCAATAAAACCTATTTTCTCACGTTTATTACCGTTTTTGTGTAAGAAAAAGTGTATTCTTTACTATGAATTTCACAAAAATTTCTGGCGAAATAATAAACCCCCCTCGAATACCCCCCCCCTCGAATAAACCCCCCTCAAATTTTGCAGGCAAAATAATAAACCCCCATGGGGGTATTTCGAGGTAATACGGTTATCATTGAAAAAATCTCTGGGAGATTTATATTTAAAAAATCTCAGAAAATCTCAGAAAATATAAGATTTTCTGAGATTTATATTTTTTCCATGATTTTCCAGGGAGATTTAATTTTATTTTCTCCTGATTGAGAAAATCTCTCTATATTCCCATTTTCACATTCACTGGTTTGCAATCCACTAGTTCATGAGCTTTTTTTACCAAGTTTTATCTATTTTTAACCATATATTTGCTTATATACACATTTTTGGCTATTTTGCCCCTATTTGTAGTTTTCCCTCTCCTTTTTCTGTTCTCTGTTCCAGCCAATAAAAAGTTATCTGAAATGCATTTTCTGTACTCAAGTACTTTCAAGAAGTATACATAGAGTACTGGTACTTTTTCAGTGGAAATTTAGATGTATTTACTTAGTACTCAAGTATATGTATTTTTGCATAAACGTAAATAAGTTTTAACCCCTGAACCATACTGAAGCCCTGCAGTCCCATGAAGACCCAGTGCTTGGTATGGGGCTGTACCTAACCACTGGGTCTACATTGGCACTGGATCTTGCTACTTGTACAATGGGTAAACTTATGCACTGGGTTCTAGCCGTTTTAACAACCAAAGAGTTGACAGCATGCTTTGGAAATATAGTTCCCAAATTTTGGTGAAAAAGTCTGTGGGGATCATCACACGTGAAAGTAATGTGTTCTACTATGAGGAAAAATGTGCCTAAACCATATTTTTGTTCATTATTCAGATACTAAATACACGGTAGTACAAAGTGTGCCATCAGTAGACAATTTGCTGTTATCATATGAAATTGTGAATGAAAAGGTTAAACAACACATAATGTGCTTAATATCTGCCTACTCTCAATGGTTCAAACACCTTGAAATGTCAATTTAATCATACTTTAAGCCGAGAGATTTTATGAGATTTTTTGAACTGCAAGAGATTTTCTCAGAGATTTAATTATATTTTCGAAAATGACCCAAGAGATTTAATTATTTTTTTTTTTCTTGAGAGATTTTCTGAGATAATATTTAATTATATTTTCTCAAAATCAGTTGTTTTTTTCAATGCTAAATACGGTATACACGTAAACCCTGCCCTAACTGAAACCCTGCCCATGTTACTTTCACTTCACGCTGAACGTGTTACTTTCACCTTTTGGCATGTCAGATTCCACAACATGTCAGATTCCGTTGGCAGCATGTCAGATTCCACAACATGCTAAAGTACACGACATGTCAGACTCAGAGTGGATTCACCCTTCTTAAACACGCGTCTAGAAAAAACTCCTTTCCGAATTTTCTCATGCACATTTTCGCAGCACGCTAGCGAAAGCAAATTACCGTATTTCCTCTAAATACCCCCGGGGGGTTTATTTTTTCAGAGTGAGAATTTTGAGGGGGGGTTAAACGAGGGGGGGGGTATTTTGAGGGGGGTTAAACGAGGGGGGGGGTATTTTGAGGGGGGGTTTATTATTTCGCCAGAAATTTTTTGAAAACCAAGTACTGAATTGTCGTCTGAAACGTATGCAGACGTCGAAAATGCAACAAAAATCGCCATTTATAAGACTCTAAAGACTTGTATAAGTGTGTAGACGTATAATCACTGTTCTCACATAACAGAGTCATCGTTGTAACGTGTGTTTTGCATCACCCAGATGACAAACCGCAGCCTTTGTCATTTATGTTCTCTATACACTAAATTTGGGGGGGTATTTCGAGGGGGGGGGGTTTATAAGTTCATAGTGTCCATTTTGAGGGGGGGTATTTCGAGGGGGGGGGGTATTTCGAGGGGGGGGTATTTCGAGGAAATACGGTACTTACGCTTTTACTTGATTGATCCGCACCAGCTAGAATTGATAATTTTTTGAAAATTAATGGCAAGACAAATGTCTGAAGACTGGCAAATTGATCGTTTTTATGGGTGGTATACAATGGCTGATCAATTATTGACGGGCAATGACCGTATTCCATGGACAAAAATGCGGTTAAAACTAAATGTATACTCGGCGTACATGATACTCTGCCGTCGCACTCATTTATGTCTCACGTTGGAAACGTGCCAGTGATGATAAGGCATGCAATTTTTGTATAAAAAATGAAAAAGTCATTGTTGTGAATAAGTTAATGTATAGCGTTATAACAGAGATGACTTTTTTCAACTTGTATGAAAATCGTATGCGTAAAAAATGGTTGGAACGTTTCCAGCGGGAACCACGCGTGCAGGGTATAAAGTGACTGGAGTATATCAACTTTCTCACCCTCCCATAGCCACCAGAGATTTAGTGTTTTAAGAAACATGTAAAAACTGTAAAACAAGTAAAAAATGAAACAAGTAAAAAATGTGTTTATTAGCACTATGTGAAACAAACATGCAGCACAGCATTCCACTGCGCCCCCGGGGCGCAGTGCCAGACCCTGTTAAAGTACCCGTTAAGTGCAAAAGATCCTGTAAAATGTTATGTGTCATGTAAAATACCCTGTAAAATGTCATGTGTCATGTCAAGACCTGTAAATTGTCATATTGATGTAAATAACTATGTATAGTGTCAAACGTCAGAAATTGACCCTATAAAATGTCATGTGTTTCCAAATCTTATTGTATTTTGTGCAAATCTTTTGTATCCAAATCTTACTTTTTAACATAAAATTTGTATACCAAAATAAGATTTGGATACGGTACAATAAGATTTGAATACATATGACGCTTTACAGGGTCTTTTATATGGCACCTGACACTTTGCAGGGTCTTTTACATGTCACATGCACTCACATGGCACATGACAACTGAATGACACTTAACAGGTTTTCGGTGCGCGCACTTCATGGATTTGGATGATAAATATTTAACGTGAAGCGGGTGGAAAACGCGTCGTTTAAAAGTCTAATGGAAAGTGTATGAGCATTTTCACGGAAACAACTCCACGTGCACCCAGCATATTCCAGATCCAGAGTAGGTATATTTACATAAATGCAAGATTACATGTTTTGTCGTCGTTTTTTCTTGTTGGATACGTGCTTTTTACCTCGTTAGCGAGGCTTGTCGGGTGAGAGTTAGTGATGTGAACGCACCGGGGCACCGGTGTCCCGGTACTGGGCACCGAAGGGCACCAGCACCGGTGCTGGTGCGGCGCGGTACCCTTTTTCGAGGGTGCCCTGCCGGTGCCGGTGCAATTTTTATCAGAATAGCACCGATGAGGTGTGTGTAACTGTGAATCAACTGTAACAGTCTGTGATAGTTGGCAAAACATATTACCGTATTTCCTCGAAACCCCCCCCTTGAAATACCCCCCTCGTTTGATCCCCCCCCTCTCGAGACCACTATGAAACAATCACCTTCCCCCCTCGAAATACCCCTCCCCCAAATTGAGTGTAAAGAGAACGTACATGACAAATACTGCAGTT